>JANSJP010000123.1:0-203375 GCA_024734325.1 Lactarius hatsudake
GCAACGTTCCAGAACTCGTCACAAGCGGTACACCCCGACGAAGCCACGACGCTGGAGCTGTTCCAAGATGGGCTACCAAACCAGTTAGTAGTCAACGCTGTCCGCTTCCAGCATCCCGTCAACTGGGAGCAGTGGAAGGCGGCCGCCCGTTGCAACAGCTGAATACCATTTTGACGCCTCGGCAAAGGAAGCCCCAGCGCAAAAAAGGGGACAGAGCAGAGAGCAGTGGGTCCAAGCCCTCAAAGGAACCCGCGACCCCAACGCCATGGACGTTGGACGCGCCAGAGCCTCCGTGGCCCTCACCGACACCGACAAAGCCCGCCTTCAGAAGGAGGGAAGATGTTTTAGATGCCAAGCGCAAGGACATCTCGCGTAACTGTCCTCAAAAGGGCGTGCGAGTGGCTGCCACTACGTCTGCCATGGCGCCACCCCCCATGTCCCCGCGATCACCAGCCCCGACTTCCCTCGGTTCAAGTTTACCAGCTCCCGCCGTCTCTTCTTTCGCCATACAGTCTAGTCGCGTACTATCGAATGAAGAGCAGGCGGATCGACAGATCGCAGCGATGAAGGCACAAACTCAGGAGGTGCGGGACCTCATGGTGGAAAAGCTATTTGGACGAGAGGATTTTCTCGACGCTTGAACCCGGCGGCCTGGGCTAGAGCATTAAACCTAAACGTGTACACTAGCAGATACCGATCCATGCGAATTCCAGTATTATTCAAATCTGCACACGCAACGCCGAACGACAAGTCCTTATCGACTCGGGAGCTACCGACAACTTTATATGCTCCTCGCTCTTAAAACGACTCCAAATCGGAACGAGGGACGTCACCCACCCTATCCGTATTTGGAATGTAGATGGCACCCACAACCAGGACGGCGCTATCACGCAATACACGGATCTTACCGTGCGAACGGGAAAAGAAGAGAGGGCACTTCGCTTCTTGGTTACGAACCTGGGAAGGGACGAAGTGATCCTGGGATACCCTTGGTTCACGGCCTTGAGCACTGCGATCAAGTGGGGGAACGCGACGCTGAACGAAGAATTCCAGCCGGTCGTAGTCTCGAGCCTTCACTTGTCAGACGAAGCCACGCCAATGGAAGCTTCCATTCGGGCGTTGGAGACGTATGAACTTGACGAGGGAAGCGTGGGAACAGCTCATGGGACGACGACCGAGAACCCCAAATCGCCTTCTTGCGAAAAACCACGACCGCTTCTGAGTTGGCGCAGCAGGAGGCCGCGAAGAAGAAGAGCTTACATTTGAGGAGATGATCCCAGAAGAGTATCGATGCCATCGTAAAATTTTCGACGAAGAAGCGTCCCACCGATTTCCCCCTTCTCGCCCATGGGATCACGCTATAGACCTCCTCCCCAACGCCCCCGCCTCGCTGGACTGCAAAGTCTACCCGCTTGCCGCAAAACGAGCAGGAAGCGCTGACCACTTTCCTTAACGAACAACTCGCAAAGGGGTATATTCGTCCATCGAAGTCACCATACGCATCCCCTTTCTTCTTTATCAAAAAGAAGGACGGAAAACTACGCCCCGTCCAAGACTATAGACGGTTGAATGAACTTACAGTTCGCAACCACTACCCACTCCCCCTAATCCCAGAACTTGTCGACCGAATACGCGATGCGCGCTTATACACAAAACTCGACGTTAAATGGGGGTACAACAACGTGCGGGTGAAGCTAGGGGACGAGTGGAAGGCCGCCTTCAAGACCATCAGGGGTTGTTACGAACCCCTCGTCATGTATTTTGGGCTCACCAACTCCCCCTCCACATTTCAAGCAATGATGGACGACACGTTCCGACCCCTCACCCTCACAAATGAAGTGATCGTCTATATGGATGACATCCTAATCGCCACACCCCTCGACTATTCTCATCATCGGCTGTAGTACACGAAGTTCTCCGCTTATGCGAAGAACACGACCTCTATATCAAACCAGAAAAAATGCGAGTTCGAAGTGCTTGAAGTCGAATACCTTGGGTTGATTATAGGCCATGGGAATCTGCGGATGGACCCCGTAAAGGTACGGGGAATCCGAGAGTGGCCAGCCCCGAGAAGCCTTCGCGAAGTACGCGCATTCCTCGGGTTTTGCAATTTTTACCGGCGATTTATCCGAGGATTCTCCACACTCGCACGACCACTACATGACTTAACCCGCAAAGACACCCCGTGGCACTGGGGACAACGAGAGCAGGACGCATTCGACAATGTAAACGCAGCATCCAACGCGAACCCACATTGTTATTCCCCGACCTCACCAAAACCATTCGAACTGGAGGTCGACGCCTCCAACGTCGCTATCGGAGCTGTACTTAATCAGCTCGACTCGGATCAAAAACTGCACCCCGTCGCATTCCATTCCGAATCCTTCAGTCTGGCAGAGCGCAACTACGACATCTATGACAGAGAATTACTAGCAGTGGTCAAGCTCTGCGAACATGGCGCACCTACCTTGTCGGATCCCCCCATAAAATCATCATCCACACCGACCACGCCCAATCTCCAATATTGGAAGGAACCCAGGAAAATCAGTAGACGAGTCGCGCGCGAGTTCCTAGAACTCTCAGAATACGATTTCCTCCTAAAACACGTCTCCGGAGTGAGGAACAGTCGCGCCGATGCCTTGTCGCGAAGAGCGGACTACGCGTCCCACGAGGAGGACAACAATGACATTATTGTCCTCCCCGCGGAACGCTTTCTTCGAGCGACGGAAATGTCCATGCACGATATGGACATTTGGACCCAGATATCGCAAAACCTTGACGAGAAAGACGTATTGCGATGGGTCGAGCCCCATAACCTGAAAAAGGTGGGGGGGCTGTGGTGGAAGAACGACGCGTTAGTTGTCGTGGGCGACAACGACCTTAAACGGGGGTAATTACCTTTTTCCACGATACACCCGCCATGGGACACCCGGAATCGGCAAACACCTACGAACTACTACGACGCGACTACTGGTGGCCCAACATGCGCAAAGACGTAGAAGACTACGTCAAGGATGCGCGACATGCCAACCAACAAGATTACCCCCACTGTCAGAAACCGCACCTATTCCCCATTACCACAGACCCGAACGCTGAACCATT
The DNA here is from genome assembly GCA_024734325.1 of Lactarius hatsudake. Lineage (NCBI taxonomy): Eukaryota > Fungi > Basidiomycota > Agaricomycetes > Russulales > Russulaceae > Lactarius > Lactarius hatsudake. Next base: position 3,103 of record JANSJP010000123.1, read on the forward strand.
TGAGGTCGTCGCTATGGACTTTATCACTAAACTCCCTCCATCAGACGGATACGACTCCATACTCACCATCACGGACCACGATTGCTCGAAAGCCCTCAATCTTCATCCCGTGCACGATTCGATCACAGCAGAAGGAGTAGCACGCCTCTACCTCCATCATGTATATCCCCACTACGGCATTCCTCGAAAGATTATCACGGACCGAGACCCCCGATCACATCCGCATTCAGACTAATCTCTGCAAAGTCCTTGGAATCCGCCAAATATATCGTCTGCCTATCACCCTCAAACAGACGGACAGTCGGAACGAACGAATCAATGGCTGGAGCAGTACCTTCGACACTGGAGCAACGTGCAGCAGGATAATTGGGCTGAAGCCTTACCGGTCGCCCAATTCGCGCACAACGCTTGGCCTAACGCAACCACAAAGGGAGTCCCCCTTTTCGCTCATCATGGGATGGGAACCACGCACCATGTGGACGCCAAAGACCCACGTCATCCCCGTCCGTAGAACAACGCCTAGAAGACATGGTCATCAGACGACAACACACGCAGGACTGCATCAAACCACGCGCAAGAACTGATGGCAAAAAGGGGCAAAACACGTTTCATCCCTTATCAAGAAGGTGCATGGTCTGGTTAGAAGGCACGAACCTCCAGACCTTTTACCCCACCGCAAAACTCGCCCCAAAACGCCATGGCCTGTTCCAAGTGAAACGGGTCCTTTCGGATGTGTCATACGAACTTGAGCTTCCAAACACGTGGAGATACACCCGGTCTTCCATGCGAATCTCCTCACGCCATATAAGGAGGACGGAGTTGCATGGCGCAAAACTTCACGCGCCCACCCCCGGACTTGATTGATGGAGAAGAAGAGTTCGAAGTGGAGCGCATCCTGCAATCCGATCACATGGACCGAAGGGCGACAAACTCCAATTCCTCGTCCCAATTGAGGGGCTTCCCGATAAGCGATAGCACATGGGAAACCCTTGAAAATGTCCGACACGCCCCGACCTGATTACCGACTTCTATCGCCTAATCCTACCGCCGAAGGGGCTGGACGAAAGATATAAAATACGCCCCCTTCAACCACATCGTCGCTTCACCCCCTTTCTTTACTCAGCCATGACACTACTCCCATTGTTTCTACTATCCAAACTCGCCGACCCGTCGAGATCATTCTCGAGAATCTAACCGTACCTTCGCAGGACTTGGGTGTCCCCTCCGAGCCGGAGGGTCGTACGCCGTATTCTGTGGTCCCTGACTCTACTCCGCTCCCCGTACTCCGCGCTCAGCTACTCGGCCTAGCCTCACTAGCAGAGGAACCACGCCACCACCGAAGACCCCAAATCTCCCAAACTCTTGTCATCCCATCTCCGTCGATACACCAGTCACCGTCCATGTTCCCATCACTCCCACCTACCCACCTGAAACCATCGTCTCCCTCACTCCACCCCCACCACTCTCATCACCCCCGTCCTTGCTGCCCATATCCCAATCCCGCCATTCCCCGCCGGAATGGATCACACATTCACGCCCATTCCTCAGACCCGCGTCGTCGAGCCCGACCCCGCCCTCGCCCTCCTAGATGATGAGGAGGACAAAAGAGAACGAGGACCCCGGCATCCCCTTTTCCGCAACGACCGAGCACTCCCCACTTTCTTCCCACTCCTAGTCGGGAGACGGGCACCGTCAAGCAGACGGCACGGTACATTTACTACCAGCCACAACTATCAGGAGGTTGTCGGAACGATGGGGAAGGGCCACCCTTGCTACGCATCTCAGGTCTTCCTCAACGAAGTCTATACCGGTCAGCTGGCTCAGCATATCACCGACAACCAGCTGAACATGTTCCACCCCCATGATCCTCGCGTGCCATCGTGTGAACGGGTGCTCGTCGAGTTGCATCAGCCTCGTCTCCATGCTGACATCTCCCGCCTCCGCGAGTGCCTCACCGCGGCGGGACGCCATCCGTGTTCGCCAGTCGGATATCCGACGACTGGAGACCGAGCTGACGCGCGACCAGTTCCATTTGGACATGGACTTTTCATCGGTCCGGAAGTGTCTTCAGTACGCTCGGGCCATTCCCCTCATCGCCGATAAATATGCCGAGCTTCATGCAAAGCCCGTGCGCCCCCGAGGCTCGCCGGAGCCTATCCCCCTCGTCCCCCGTGATGCTGGACCCAGCGAGATGCCCCGCCTTCAAGGGGAAGGTGGCAAGCGTCGGCGCAAGTGTTTCCAGTGCAAGTCGGAAGATCACCTAGTGGCGCAGTGTCCTGAGCGACGGCCCGGGAGCCGTGCCAGTGGTGTGGGAGTCGAGCTCATCGGCTCGACGTCTGCCTCATCCGACGTCTCTCCCCTATGACGCCAGCGCATAAGGACCCGGACTCTCGTCCTAGGTGGTGCGGGAAGTGCCTGCGGTACGATGCTACACATGAGGAGATCAAGTGCCCCATGTACGAGATGTGTTGGGACTGCGGGGAGAGAGGATGATTTATGTTTTTACCGCCGACACACCTGTCCCCGCAACTCCATCTCCTGTACCCGCTAACATCCCTGCAGAGGAGGATTACGCCTATACCAGCGACTAGTCGAAGTCGTGGCGACTTTGATTCTGACGGGGGGGTAATGTTACGACTTCTGACCCTTGCTTTGGCTGTACGATTACGATACGATCCGGTGACTCGCGCCCCTTGATTCTCGTCTTGCACCCTGCGCCTCGGCGATAGGGTAGGTCGTGGTACGCTTCTCCTGGTCCGCTGACCATTCCTGAAGCCCGCATGACTCCGCGGAATTCCTCATACTACATATGGTTTTTTCCCTTTGTTTACGTTCTAGGACTCTTGACTCACAATCGCGCCATATGTTTGTTGCTCACAAACATCCTGTACTAGTATATAAGTCGCGCCCTACCTAGCTTGTACGGTAGACTTGACTTCTTGTGTAATACCACATCGTCTTTGCCTCACGACGACCTTCGACTCGCCTTTGCGCTTGAGTCTACACTTCACTCGCCGTTGCGCTTGAGCCCTGCCCTTCTCTATTATCCTCGGTTCCAGGGAAACCGAGCGATACTTGTGCATCACCGAACTGAGTCTTAATCGACTCGCACTCTTCCGATCCCGTTGACTTAACGTGGTACCGTCGTACCTAACGCCCCTGTGGTGGTGTTACAGGTACCCACGGGTACAAGTACTTGTCCAGTCCACTTACAACGACTCAATTCGTGCAGTGGTTTACTTTTGACCCAGGCCACCTTTCGGACCGAGACGCAAGGCGACCAAGGTGACGATGTTCGAGCTGATCTCCACGTGGCTTAGCTACCATATCGGACAAGATATCGGACTCATTCCTGCAAGTCCGAGTCACGCCACACTCGCCGCCATCATTGGACGTTGGCCCATCGATTTCTCTTGCGCCTTCCCCTTGGCCTTCCCCATCCCGTCCCATCCCATCCTTCCACCCAACACAATCTCTCTCTTTCTTCATTCGTCGTCTCGTCCAGTCACCTCACCAAGGGGGTGGCGGGACCGGAAATTTTGACATAACGTCAGTTTTTTTTTTTCAGGCAGTTTTCGGCTCCCTCCCCCCCCCATTTCCATATATGGTATATTTAAATCACGTGATGTGTCATCGGTATGGGAAATCGGACATTGTAACACATCAACGCGTCAACACTGACCATCGAACTGACATCAACACACGACATCCTCAATGCTCAGCACTCATCGACTGAACCTAAGCTAAGTGTGATTTCCTCCTCTAACTGACCTGTAACTAACTACACTTTCTGTTTTCCTTTCCAGGTTTCGAATAGGTTCTCACCGGCTCGGTACCTCCACCCTTGTTGTGCGCAAGCCCACCATTTCTGCCTCATTATGGCGCGCAAGAGTCGTCTTAACTAATCCATGACTCTAGGCTGCTGCGACATGGGACCGATGCGCTGTCAAAACCCTGCGGCAATGCTACAACAGCGCCGCAGCGCTACAACAACGTTGCGCCGCAGTGCTGCGACATCAACACATCACGGCTACGCTACGACACCCATACGCCATGCGAGTCGTACACCAACGCTATGAACACCGACTCGGACGTAGCACCGCAGTGCTATGACACCGCCGACGCAGCGCTGCAGTGCTATGACATCAACACGGCGCGGCAACACTACGACACCCATACGCTGCGCAAGCCCTCCGGCGATGTTACGACGCCCATATGCCGCACAAGCCCTCCGGCGATGTTACGACACCATGCGACGCGCAAGCCCTCCGGCAATGTTACGACGCCCATACGCTGCGCAAGCCCTGCGGCGACGTTACAACGCTGACATAGCGCTGCGACACCGACACAACGCTGCCGCGCTACGACATCAACACAATGCGGCAACACGACACCGACACGACGCGGCAACACCATGACGCCCATACGCCGCGCAAGCCCTGCGGCAACGTTACGATGCTGACATAGCGCTGCAACACCGACACAACGCTGCCGCGCTACGACATCAAACACAACGCGGCAGCACTTCGACACCGACACAACACCAACACCGATACTAACACCGACGGCAGCAAGGGGCTCAGACAGGCATACTAGGGAGGCCTTCATAGTTTACTTGTACAATGACTGTATTACACACATAGGAATTGTCTTGGAAGAGTGAGGAAGCCAAATGCACGGAGTGCGGGAAAGCGACGAAACATGCGACAAAGTAGCAAAGCAAGCGTAGGAAAGTGCAGGAAAGCACAGGAGACACAAGTGGGCACAGGCAACACACTGCAAGGGATCTATAAAGTGTGACAATCACGATTCATCAGCCAGGGAGAGCGCGCTCGTATCACCACTGGGGGACCACTTCCTAATTAGGAAGGTCCAAATTTTTCCAGGCCTCCACCGGACCACCCCCCCCAACGGGGTTCCGGTCCTGCCACCCCCTTGGTGAGCTTTAAACGCTTAGTCCCCTGATGTCCTAACTTTCACTGGAAAACCTAAGTGCTTTCCGATGTCTTACATGTCTTTGCTACTTATTTACTTATTTCAGCTTTAAGAGAATTTAGTATGCTTATGCTTGTGCTTGCATTTTTGCTCTTCCTTGCCAATTGGTTCGTGAAGTTTGTATAAGCAGAAAATAAGCAACTTAAGAAGCTTAGAGGGCTTATTTTTGAAATAAGCAAAATAAGCCTTCTAAGTTTTTTCTATATTTTGCTGATGCTTTTAGCTGGGATAATATTAGCTTGGAAACAAATTACTGTCTGTCACTCACAATTGCCTTAGAATCCATACCCATGCAGACCATATCCATTACTGAGATCTTAGTCCTCTCTGTTAGTCTGAGAAATCGAAGATTGTCGTCGCCGAGCGCGTGATCATGATCGCCCTCATACTTCCCGAGAATTGTGTCGGTGTGCGGATACATTTTGATCATCACGTGGCACTGGCAACCCATCTTCATTGGGGCAATCTTCCGTTTGATTTGAGTTTTGGCTTTGTGATCTCGCTTCCCACCTGAGAACCCTTGCGAGCACTGGTACACGTGCCGCGACTGCCAGTTCGGTGAATCTGAGTCTTCAGTGCGACTCACAATAAACTTAATGGCATTCTCATGTTCCTCGGCAGTGAGCCAGGCCAGGATGCGTCCTTGTTGTCCCATTCAAAGGGCATTTCCCCTTTCCGACGATCGTATGTAATGCTCCCGTATGGCACCGTCACAGCGGCGGGTTTGCGGCGGTGTACCAACAGTCCTGGAAACAAAGGAAGCATGTCCACTTCGGTGATAGAGGGGCATGTTGGAATTTCGAAGGTAGCCATGTGGGAGGATTGGGAAGAGGGCTTGTTTGTCCCTCCCTTCCCTCCCTCCCACGCACACATTCCAAACCGATACACAGACATGCATTGTTTACATGTTGTTTACCTTTATTTTACTCTACTTTATCTTTATTTTTACAGACATAATCAACTCTCTGGAAATAAAAACATGGAGGTGAAAAAACGAAGAAAAGCGGAGTTTGAATCTGAGTAGCGGAGACACGGTTAAAGCGGACCGGTACGTGAGAACGGTGCGTTTGGGCAAAGACTCTCAGTAGCTACAGGCTCCTCTGTATATAAACTTTTACTTCCTGCTGAATATATTCAGCGCTCGGTCGCCTCTTGTTCCCCCTTCTCTTAGTGTGAATATCCCGGAAGTCAGGCCCAAACGCGGGCACTCGAAGGACATTCCCACTTTCTCTTACCCCCTACCCTTGGAGTGGAACACCTCCGCCTTTGAACTCACCTAGGACCCTCACGTCCTTACACATTGGCTGCCCCAGTGAGGCGGAGTCAGTTGATTCCCCCTCCATCCTCCCCTCGTTCCTTTCAACCTTCTTCTCTTTTCACCTTCTTTTCGGTCGCCTCTGGTGACCAACTCAATGTCAAACAAGTCTACGAAGCTCGCTCGACTCCAGCCCGTACCCCACCTTGTTATCGTCGTCAAGATCTAGTCGTTTCCGATCACCTCCCATCCATACCATCCTTCCCCTCGTTCCCGTTCGATCCTCGTCCCCCCTTCTCTCTTCACTTTTAGCTTACACTCCACTTCGTTGTTCCTCTGTTTTCTCCCTTTGATCCCTTTCGACCCTCTTCGATTTCGTTCCATCTGCTTCGATCACCCTTCCATTCCAGTCTCCGAACTCGCGCGTTCTCCCCAGTCCTGGTACTCTTGTCGTCGACCTCGATTCTGCACCCGCATCGCCCATCTTACTTTTCTGTTCACCGACTACCACACGCACCACCGGGATGTATTACGACGACGAAGACGATGACCCGTACGCGCCACGCACCGGACCGGCAGCGATGCCCTCCCCTCGCTCGAAGTTTGCACCTTACTACTCGGGATGCACAGATTCGTTCGAAGACTTCTTGGAGGAATATGAAGGCCTAGTGTACGACTGCGAACTGACGGACCCTCAGCGAGTCGACGTACTCATCCGCTATGTAGCCCCCTCGTTGCGCGAGTTCTGGAGGTCTCTCAACGGTTATCATTCGCGCGACTGGCCCCGGTTTCGGCATTCGCTCATCAACGTCTTCGGCAATACCACCCCGCGGCACCAGATCATGAGACAGAAGCTGAACAGTCACATTGAAGACTCTTCCAGGAGCCGAATGTTATGCGAGGACGACGTGCTACAATACTACAGAAGGTTCATTTGCTACAGTATTCCCCTAGTTCACACAGGCCACATGTCCGAAGAAAAACGCAACGCAGCGTTTTGGTACGGATTCCACCCCGACGATCGCCAAGTCCTTCGGCCCCGTCTTCTTGGCAAGAACCCATTGCAGCCATCTGACGTCCCCTTCCACTTCGAAGAGGTTTTTGTTTGCGCACGTGGAGCATTCGCGTATGGCAATCCCTTTCCTCCCTGGTTGCAGGAGCAGCAATTCAGTGTTAGATGTGAACGGCCAGTCGCCATGCACGGATCGCGAGACACCTATGGTCTCCGAGAAATGTCGCGCGCTGTCACCTCGAACGCCGAGACAACAGGTAACCTCGACGAACTTCCCTCGCCTCCCCAGTCGACGCCACAGCCCCAGTTTCCTTCATCTTCGCCCTCGGCTTCGGAACCTCAGCAAACGCAAGCGCCTTCGGTGACGCTCGATCAGCCCGAGCCTGCATACATGTTGTCGTCCACGTTGCTCCCCTCTTCCTCTTTTGCTACCCCGTCCCATACTCCGACACTCGTACATTTGGCTTCTGACAGCGACCCCATTCCTGCGTCCATGCCTCCTTCGTTTTCGTCGATACCCTCGGCTTTCCTCACCCCGACTCATACTGACTTGCTCGGATGCTTGGATGCCGAGATCTCGTCTATACACCCTTTGTCTTCGATCATGCCCGCGTCGACCATGCCTTCCATCTCGTCCGGTTTTCAATGCCTACCCTCGGCAACGGAAGATCAGTCTGAGCCCGAGTCCGCGCCCACGTCACTCCCTTCCATTCATACACTGCCCACTCCCTCGCACGTTCATTCGGTTATCGACAATTTCGCGTCCACTCCCCCATCTTCGTCTCTGACATCGTCCACGTGCCTACCCTCGGTAACAGAAGAACAGCCTGAGCCCGAACTTGAGCCCATGTCTTCGATCGCCCCAGCGTCCACTTCCGCACCCACGCCCCCGTCTTCGTCCACGCTCCTGCCCTCTCCTGTCAGTATGCAATCGTCGATGAATTCTCAGCCCGAGCCCAAGCCAGCCCCGTCGTCCGAACTTCCTATTCCACCGAGTACTGATGACGTCCCCGAGTTTGTGTCTACGCCCCATTGTTCATCTGAGGTATCACTGACGAACTTTGAGTGCCTACCTTTAACAATGGTTGATCAGTTCGAGCCCGAGCACGCGTCCTTACCTTCGATCACTCTGACTTCTCCTTCCGTACCTGCTCACTTGCTACCGTCCCTATGCCCATCGCCCGGAGAGCCGTGTTGTCACCTCGGGCTCGAACCTTTTGCTGCCCCTGCAAATCTAGCGCCATCACACTCGACGTTCGCCTTACTCCCCGTCCTCCCTGCGTCTAGCGACTTTCCACCAGCGTCGGCGTCTCTGTCTCTCGTGCGTGGCGATCTTGAGCTTGAGTTTTTCTCTACCCCTTCGCCCGCTGTCGATATCATCCCGCTGAGTCAGCCAGAGTCGTCTTGGTCGCTGGTATACGAACCCGTCCTCCTCCTTCCCGCGCCACTCGAACCCATCCAGTGCCGCTCGACGCTACTACAACGACCTCCCGGACTCAAGTCACTCGACTCGGATTCTTCTACTCTCGAAGTCGCGCCCACCCTTGCCTTGTCAACCCCTCAACTTGGATGGAAACCCCCGCAAGTCTACGAAGTCCCGTCGATCAAGCCGCCGCCGCTCATGCCTCGTCCCAGTCTCTTTCACTCTTCAAGCTCGCTTCGACGTACTCCTGTTCGTTTCGGCTTTGCACTCGCACTCGTCACCACGGCAATACTGTCCTCGCTACTCAACGTTTTAAAGGCTCTTTCCGTCCACTTGCGCAAGTCTTGGAGCAAGTATGAAGACTTCGGTAACAGTCAGAACGGCATCCCCAAGGCACGCAACATTCCCGCGCAACGACTTCGGCTCGGACAGTACACGCACCGCGCCTCACGCTTTGTTTTCGACCCTGGAGGCTCAGTTGTCGCACCAGATCTCGGCACACGAAGACGTTCGCCAGCGCAAGTCGAAGATACGCAACAGCTTGATCACACACGTCGCCATCGCCATTCCCGTTCCAACCGACAATCTCACCGTTTTCGACCCCGGAGTTGTAGCGTTCGTGTTAGAGCCGGCACACGAGGACTCGGTGACGTTTGATAAAGACGCGCGGTGACTTTGTCTTCACGCACGACGCCACTTTTCCTACTACTGTTTTAGCTCACATTTTCTTTGTTTTCGACGCTGAAACCACGATTTTTTTTCTTTAGAAGTAGCTTGACCAGGGACGGTCAAGATTTTGACCCCCCAGGAGGTGTAAGGCCAGCATTCCGGCTGGGCCTGAAACCATTTATTTTCATTTCATACATTCGATCGCTGCGGCCTTTCTCGGTGTACCTTTGCTCGTGTTTCCCTTCTCTTTTTAGGTTTCCCTTTCTATTCCCCTTTTACTTTAGCTCAGTAGCTACAGGCTCCTCTGTATATAAACTTTTACTTCCTGCTGAATATATTCAGCACTCGGTCGCCTCTTGTTCCCCCTTCTCTTAGTGTGAATATCCCGGAAGTCAGGCCCAAACGCGGGCACTCGAAGGACATTCCCACTTTCTCTTACCCCCTACCCTTGGAGTGGAACACCTCTGCCTTTGAACTCACCTAGGACCCTCATGTCCTTACAACGGATGATCGATATATCATTTAATGATCACCTCCAAAACCGCCACCAAGTGAGCGACAGCGGTGATGCGATGACTCAAACAGTGGATGTTGGGATTGAACCCGGAACGTTGCCAGAACGCACAACCCTGTGGCGATCCTAAGCGATCAATAGTACAAGGGGTTTGTGATTGCTTTGGGGTACTCAGCTGGATGCGGTGATACGCCCAGCTCGCAGCTGGAGGCATAATTAAGTATTTTTTGCATTTTTACGCAGGCCCGCAAGCGTCTAGGCTGCAGCTACACGGTGGCGGGACCGGCCCGCACTGCCGTTCGAGCCATCATACTATGGACGCGGGAGAATGGCCCGCTCGGCAAACCCGATGGACCCAAAGAACCCGATGCGGCCGAATCAACCCGGAGCTGGTTGTCGGGCTGCAGGCCGACCGTGCGAGCGCACGTGAATAATCGACCGAACAACCAAAATCCACGTGATACCCGAGGAGCCAATCCGCGGTCAGGAGACAGCGAAGCGCGAATAACGGCGATGTCCACTGACCGAAATCACAGGTGCAGTGGCAGCGCAAATAGGCACAATGGTGCCTCGGCTTGGCACGCTCAGTGACACCCCCGAAAGGCGTGGACGGCTTGTTGTTGAGGCACGAGTAGCAATGTGCCAGCTACGCACTCAGGCCGAAGCCTAGCGAACCAGCAGAATCACGAGCGCAATTAGGCACAGCGGCGCCCTGCGAAGGCGTCGACTGAAATTGGAAGCGAAAGGTGGATCACACCAAGAAAGGATTGATGGCTCGGCCGGTGAGGTGCGGATTCGGGTGGTGAGCGACAATACTTAAAGGCGCAGATATCATGGTATCCGGCAGTCCATCTGATCCACTCCAGAGTCTACTCATATAGTCATATCATCGTACGCGCACCCTACCGTTCATATATCTTTCTTTTTGGCGCCCGTGTGTGTCCCTCGGCATTTAGTTGTTGTTTGCAAGTCCTCGTATTCGTGTTACGTTCTCTATCCAGATTCGGTCCGCTCGGCCCCGTGGCAAAGTGACACCCAACGAAAGTGGACTTCGGCCCTTCTTCGGCTCTATACTCCTCGACTTCCCGAACCCAAACGTCCCGATAACCGGTCGTCTATACGCTTAGCGACGGTTTAGGGTATCATTTCTGGTGGCCAACGTGGGGAGGTTGGAATATAGAAGGTTTGCGCTAACAGTTTAGGAAACCCTGCCGAGACAGCGTCGGCAAAGGAACCTATTAGAAGAATTAATTGCGGCCGGATACGACCCGACCCGACCAATCCCCGGAAGCTTCCCAAGTGTAGAAGACTTAACTCCCCCTAGTAGCCTTGATAGCGAACAAGGCGAAACCTCTCCTAGTCATTCGGGACAAGGAGAAACAGATAGTGAGGAAGAAGTCGATCTCATCCTGTCAAGTATTTCGGCTCCGCAACTAACGTGCCAAGGCGCAACAACAAGGTCAAGAGCGCGACTTTTGGCACGAGAAGCCGAAGCGCTACCGATCGAAGAACAACAAACCAACCTACCAAATACACAAACGCGCACAGCCGACATAACGGCCACAGAAGAGGACACAAATCCACAACCCGGTCCCAGTAATTGGCAAACGCAATCAGCACCCCCACAACAAAATAATCCTACGTCTACACTCCCATTCCCCCCCGTACCATCACGTTCGGCACCAGCACCACCGGCTGCCCCGAGACCACCACCCGCACACGCCGCAGTAGTAAACGTTAGAAGAATGCCTCTAGCAGACCTACCCCGCAGAGGAGAACGAGGCGTACCCAGTTTTGATGGCGCACAACCGGAAGAACTCGGCCGGTACTTTGCCGAGGTCGAAGCCCTATACGCTAAGTACACAGTCACAACCGACCAAGACAAGAAAACTGGCACGCTCAAATACCTTGCAACGGCGGCAACCGAAAGAGTTTGGAAGACGAGCGATGCGTTAACCGATGCGGCGAAAACCTACGATGAATATAAGGCCGAGATCTACAAGCTGTACCCAGGATCCTCCGATGATATTCATACAATCCTGCATCTAGACATGCTCGTAGGGCAGCGAGCCCACATCGGCATTGTCTCAGAATTGGAACTTGGAGAATATTACCGACAATTCAAAGTAATCTCCAAGTACCTCATCAGCAAAAACCGCATGTCACAAGCCGAACAAACCCGAGCGTTTATGCGCGGATTACGGCCGGACATGGAGCAGCAAGTGAAACAAAGGCTACAGCTCAAATTCCCGGATCATAACCAACAAGATCCCTATGATCTAGAAGAGCTGTATGATGCCGCAAGCTACGTGTTGCAAGGAAGAGCGCCGGCAACAATCTCTACCCTTACCCCGTCAAGCGCAGCCGCCTCTCCAGCAACCGAGATTAAAACGGAAATTCAATCGGCACTTGCAACCGCAGTCGCGACCCTAGGTGAAATGTTCAAAAATGCCCTAGAAAACCAAAGCTCGGGCGACAGGACCAGAAGCACAGGGATTACATGCACAGCAGAACCAGCAACTAAATGCAACTTCTGTGGTGTCCCTGGCCACTTCATGCGAGAATGCGAAATAGTGGCCGAATACATGCGACTCAGCAAGTGCAAGCGCAGCACCGAAGGGAAGATCGTCCTCCCATCTGGAGCAGTCGTCCCTCGCAGCATAACCGGCACCTGGTTACGCGACCGAATCGACGAGTACCACCGGCAGAATCCAGGACAAGTAGCAGCAGCGCAAATGCTACTGGAGATGTCTGGGCCGACAACGGTGGCTGCGCAACCGATCGCCAAGACGGTGCGCTTTGCAGAAGAATGCCCAGAGCCAGGACAGGCGGGAGTTTACGCCTTTAGGAGGGGTTTCGTACCAAGAACCAGCGGAAGACCCAGGGCAAGGTCCAATGGTCCTCCAACGGCTCGCATCCAACAAATCGATGAAGAAGAAGATAACAAACCTTCACCGTATCGCCGAGACCCGCCACCTCACTTGGAAAAAGGCCACAACTCAGGCAGCTGAAACCACTTCCAGGGAGCACCCTTTCGCAAAAATCCAAGAAGTAGCTCAAGTTGCGACCAATGCCGACAAAACTGAACCGGGCACTCTGGCCAACGCAATTGGTAAACGTAGGAACAAACGCGCATACACATCGAATGCAGCAATATACGACGAGAAGACCGCGGGCAAGGTCTATGAGAGAATGATGGATGCCGAAGTAACCGTCACACAGCGCGAGCTACTATCGCTAGCACCAGAGCTCTGAGCACAAGTCAGCGAAGTCACGACCAAGCGACGGATCGCGCGCATTAACGCCCAAGAAAGTACCGAAGAAAGTACCAAACGCAAGATGAACCGACTGACAGAGTCACATATGCCAGCAGCATTCTTGGCTGCAAGGCGCGCCCCTCCGGCCAACGCGACGATAATAGCCGACCCGTACAAAGCGCTACTCAAGGTGCGCCCAATGGAAGGAGATGGCACGCAGGAGGCGATCGAAGTGGCGACAGAATCAAACGCCCTTCGCGCAATATTACCAGTGGTCGATGGCTCCGAGAAAGTAGAAGCCATCTTGGATCCCGGCTGCCAGATCGTAGCAATGTCAGAAGAAGTATGCAACGCGCTAGCAATCCCATACGACCCAAGCATTCGCCTCAATATGATTTCGGCGAACGGCGGCGTAGACCAATCGCTTGGGCTAGCGCACAACGTACCCTTCCATGTCGGAGAAATCACGCTCTACTTGCAGGTCCATATCCTACGTTCACCCGCCTACGACATACTGCTAGGGCGACCCTTCGACATACTGACCCAATCAGTGGTTCGCAATTATCGGAACGAGGACCAGACCATAACCATCCTCGACCCTAACACCGGCAAGACGGCCACAGTTCCAACAGTCCCACGCGGTAGTAACCGATTTGCCGAAAGGCGCAAGGCGCAGACAAACGGCCAAGGCCAACCGCAAGTACCGGATTTTTGAGTATCGATGATTTGGTGTCAAGCCAAGGAGAGCTCGCGATATCGTTAACTTTTGATTCAGCTAAACAAGAAGCTACAGTTGAAGCTTGTGCGCCGCTATCGGCCAATACCACGCAACTCGACCTAGCGGCCGCGTATATTTCTCTGTGTGACTCGGAATCCCCCCACATTAATACTTATTTTAACTCGGAACTCTCTTCGGCTGATGCCAACCACCAAGTAATAGAACAAGGCGGCAAGGAGCATCGCTTTTGCCGACGTGAAGGCGCCAGTCGCCATATTTTTGGGCAAGAAATACAAGCTGGTAGCACTCAAGATACGGCCGATTGAAACCGAACTCCCTAGCCGATTCCGTATTATTTGCGAAATAACCAGCAATCCTTTACATGATCTACCGACACTGCCGACTAGGCCCGAAGAGTTCAGGCCGAACGGCCGGTATACCAGTGAGTGTCAAGAACAATTTGACCGCGTCCATGGCGGCGATTTCCTCTTACCAGAGGAATGCAAGCTGGTCCACCAATTCATGTGCATACAGAACCAAGCATTCGCGTGGGTGGACACAGAACGCGGACACTTCCGCGAAGACTTCTTCCCGCCGATAGAAATCCCTACCATCCCGCACAAGCCATAGGCGCAAAGAAACATACCGATCCCACCTGGAATCTACGACGAGGTCTGTCGAATTATTAAGAGCAAGATCGACGCCGGAGTCTATGAGCCGTCAAACTCGTCATACCGCTCGCGCTGGTTTTGCGTCGTAAAGAAGGATGGAAAATCATTGCGCCTAGTCCACAGCCTCGAGCCGCTCAACAAAGTAACAATCAAGCATGCCGGTGTCACCCCCTTTACAGATCAAATTGGGGAACACTTTGCGGGCAGGGCATGTGGCGGAATGTTGGACCTCTATGTCGGCTATGACGAGCGAGGCCTATCACCCGAGTCGTGCGACCTAACCACCTTCCAATCGCCATTTGGGGCGCTTCGCTTAGTGACCCTACCTATGGGGTGGACGAACTCGGTCCCGATATTCCATGACGACAGTCACTTATATCTTGCAGCCAGAGATTCCCGATATCACTGTACCCTATATCAACGATGTACCAATTCGCGACCCGCAGGACGATACACACAGGCCAACGGGACCGACGAACGCATACCAGAAAATCCCGGCATTCGCCGGTTCGTCTGGGAACACTTCCAAGGCCTCAATCGAGTAGTACAGAGGGTCAAGTACTGTGGCGGCACCTTTAGCGGACTCAAGTCAATACTCTGTGCAGAAGAAATAACTGCTGTCGGCCACAGATGCACCCCGAGCGGCAGGCTACCGGAACCGGCGCAAGTTAACAAGATCGTTAACTGGGGACCCTGCAAAGACTTGTCGGAAGTTCGTGCGTTCCTCGGCACAGTAGGAGTCTGCAGGATCTTCATACAGAACTTTGTGAAGCGGGCTAATGCACTCATCAACCTTACCCGCAAGGGCATCCCATTTGAATTCGGCCTGGCACAAATAGCAGCCCAAGAAGACCTCAAACAAGCCCTTTTGAATTCTCCGGTGCTCCGGCCAATCGACTACCAATCTGATTCGCCAGTAATCCTAGCAGGTGGATACCTCGCCTAATCGCAGTAGGGTTCTATCTTTGCCAAGCCGATGCAGAAATGCCGAAGAAGCGGTACTACGCGCGCTTTGGTTCGCTTCCGCTTAACGAGCGAGAACGCCGATTCTCCCAGCCGAAACTAGAGCTCTATGGCCTTTACAGGGCTCTACACGCATACAAGATCTACTTGGTCGGTGTCCGTAACTTAACAGTGGAGGTCGATGCCAGATACATCAAGGGCATGCTCAACAACCCAGACCTTGCCCCTTCGGCCAGCGTCAATCGCTGGATAGTCTCAATCTTAACTTTTCATTTTGATCTACACCACGTCCCCGGCAAGCACCATGGCCCAGATGGACTGTCGCGTCGGCCGGTACAGCCGGATGACGACATAGAAGACGAGGATGAAAACGAAGCGGAGGACTTTGATGACTGGATCGACAACCTATACAGCTTTGTGCACATGATCAATAGCCTGATCATAGTGCTGAAGACAGACCAGCTCATGTACGCGATTGCGGACGCGAAAGTGCCGGAGCGCCACCCCTACAAAATGGCCGACGCATTCCCTTACGAACCGAACTACGACCTAATACCACGGACGATGGCGGCAACACAGGCCGACGAAAGGCTAGCGGCCGCGCACGATTGGCTAACCGCCTTGGAGCGACCGGGCGGCCTGAGCAAACAAGAATACACAACGCTCGTACGATTCGCGGCAAGGTTCTTTGTCGACAAAGGATTGCTCTGGAAGCGAAACTCAAAGGGCGCCCACCAACGAGTGTTGTACCGGCATCAACGCATCGAAGCGATCCACGCCGCGCACGACGACACGGGTCACCGCGGCTTTTATGCGACGCGAGCGCTGCTATTCGAACGATACTGGTGGCCGTTCATGGGCAATGACATTGCCTGGTACGTGCGCACCTGCCACATCTGTCAAACCCGGCAGACCCAGCAAGTGTTAATACCACCCGTGGTCGCTACTCCTGCACCCCTATTTGCGAAGATGTACATGGACACAATGCACCTGCCACGCTCAGGCGGCTATTCATTTATAGTGCAGGGTCACTGCTCTCTAACGGGCTACCCAGAATTTCGGATGCTTAAGAAAGAAACGGCACAAGCGATCGGAGACTGGATCTTTCAAGACGTGCTGTGCCGATGGGGAACCCTGACAGAGATAGTATCCGACAATGGCAAGCCCTTCGTGGCATCACTCGGCCACCTGGAACGCAAATACCATGTCAAGCACATCAGGATCAGCGGCTATAACTCGCGCGCCAACGGCATAGTGGAGCGGTCACACTTCGATGTGCGACAGGTGTTATTCAAGGCAGCCGACGGCGAGCAGAGCCGATGGTCTCAAGCAACATACTCGGTCTTTTGGTCAGAGTGGGTCACTCCATGGAAACGCCTCGCTGCTCGCCATTCTTTGCAGCGACAGGAGTTCAACCCCTATTACCGTTCGACGTCGTAGAGGCCAACTATCTGCTACCACCACCAGACTCCATATTGGCAACGACCGATCTCATTGCACGCCTGCGCGATAGCGTTACAGAAGCGGACAGACGACTTGGCACGACTCAAGGAGAAGGTAGACGACCACCGCAACCGAGCAGCACTGAAGTTCGAAAAAGACCACGCGGCGACCATCCGCAACTTCGACTTTAAAGCCGGCGCCTTGGTACTAATCCGTAACGCTGCGATCGAGAAAGCGCTGAATCGCAAGATGCGGCCGCGCTACTTCAGCCCGCTGGTCGTAGTATCAAGAAACAAGGGAGGGGCCTACATTGCGTGCGAGCTCGACGGCACACTATTGCACAGCCCTATAGCCGCGTTCCGGGTGGTCCCGTATTTTGCCCGAGAAAACATTGATGTACCTGGACTTGGAGCAACATCTCGACGTATCGGTCAGCCGGTTGCGCGAACTAGAAGCAGGAAACGAAACAGACCCGGAATCATTACAGAGACAACAAAGCGAAGACGACGAAGAAATACCCGAACCAGACGAAGACGATTAAAGCCATGTGAACAACGGATATTGGAGAAGAAACCCTGGTTTGCGGACGTGGCAGCTTACTACTATTTAGCTTGCTAGTTATACGTTCGCTCCTTTAAGTTACAATTTAAATTCTAGCGCAGTGATGATATGTGAAGCGGCCATCGCAGAATTAGCATCTAAGCATGTGCAAGCATTGCGATAGTACACTCTAGGCTGACTTTCACATAATCTGAGCGCACCGTTTATCTTGCGACTCGGCACTTCTCTAGGACTCAGCTAAATTCACTACCACTATTATAGTCCGAAAGACAACACAAGATTGCAAAAGTACAGCGAAGTTGGTCACGATGGCCGCACAGCGAAGTTGGTCACGATGGCCGCACAGCGAAGTCGGCCACGATGGCCGCACAGCGAAGTCAGTCATGATGGCCGCACAACAAAGTCGGTCACGATGGCCGCACAGCGAAGTCGGCTACGATGGCCGCACAGCGAAGTCAGCTGCGATGGCCGCACAGCGAAGTCGGTCACGATGGCCGCACAGCGAAGTCAGTAGTCGCGAGGACCGCAATGCGAACACGACCAGAACAGAAACATATCATTCGCGGCAAAGTCGACGTGGGCCTACAAAAAAAAAAAAAAAAAAAAAACTTTGGGTATAGCCACGACCAACCAAATGCGCCTACAACCAATCTCGGGTATATTCGCACAGGTATGGGCCAGTACCGCTCACTCACCCGGGAGAACTACATGACAAAATTTCACTGGGCCTCGCAAATATCGTCCTTGGCGTCAGAAAAGTAATTATCTTCGCAGGTGGAGCACGAGCGCTGCACTACAGAACATGCTCAAGTTACGATGGAGAAACAGAGAAAGCAACGAACGTACTGGGACGAGGCACGGCCCCAACTCTAGGCTTCTTTTCAAGCGGTTCCCGATTAGAGACCACCACCAGGCGCTCGGCCCGCAACTTGGAGATCAACCAATGATACTCCTCATGAGAAACCTTGTTGGCGGACCGAAGGTCTTCGAACTCGAGGGCGGCACGATCATAAATATCGGGGACTTGCTCGCGTATCAACGATCCCGCCAGGCACTGTTCGAGAGCAGCGGTCTGTGTGCGGTATAGGACCCCGGTGTACAACAACAACCGGCTTCGAACGTGCTCGGTGATCATTGGAAACTCAAACAACCAATCGACGTTCGCAAAGGGAGCAGCTTCGGTCCTAACAAGAGAGCGAAGGGCATAGGCCTCGGAGCCGACGTCGCCATCGTTGGCAATGTCGGCCATCAGACGGAGATAATCCTGGAAGTGAACCATCCTCAGCGCGGAAGAAAAGGAATGGGTATGGCCACTCACCCACGAACCCTGGAACAGGCGTAACCAAGAAGCAATCTGCGGTGCTTGGCGTGGGCAGTGCGCCCAAGTATTGCCAACAAGGAAGAAGCCAGTCAAAGCAGAATCGAACGCGGCCTGCATAGACCCGTCAGGCAAATAGGAAACGGCGTCCGTCGCAGTGTCAGGCAGGGAAGACATGAAGATGGGTTGTCTACGGCGCAACCACACCCTGCGCATGCCTTAAATAGGCCCGGAAGCCACTGCAACAGCCATTCACATGGAAAAGTTTACACCAACTCAGACTACACCAGATCGATAATAGAGCCTTGCAGCCCACGCAGAATTGCAAACTAATAAATCGCGAATCGTCACACAATCTCGCTTCGCTCGACCGGGCGGATACAAGCTACACTACCCAGAATTGGTTAACACAGCCTCGCCCAACGACTCCCGCCTTCTAATTTCAGCCAAAAGGCTGGCGCAACCGAGTCGCTCCTCCTGCCATTGCAGCTCGTCTAATTCGATAACCCCGTCGGCACACATGTCTCTGAACTCAGCAACGGCTAATATATAGGGATCCCAAAGAGGGGGTATGTTTCGTCCGGAAACGAAATTCGCGATGATGACGGCTTGAGCCCGGCTGAACACGGCAGCGTATCGAATAATCCACAAACGGTGCTCTTCGAATATGCCCGGGAAAAGCAAAAGCCATTCCAGCTCGGCATGAGGCGCGGCGGCCTCTTCGATAATGCTCCTTAACTCGCGAGCTGACTCGGTAAGGCCGGACAGCCCAAGCCGGACAGCCAATTGCTCGGCATGATCCTGGTACCAGTCAGACAACCGACGACACACAATAAACACAACGTACCCAGGCCTGGTAGAAATCACGAAGAAATCTGGCTACATCTCCAGGACGACTCCGCAAGCCGAACCACCGCTCTGCAAGAATGGCAAGCCGAGTAACAGCGCTCACGTAGGCACGACGATCCGCTTCATCGGGAGCGTCGGCGGCCACAGCATCGTTTGCAAGAACGGGCATCACAAACAGGGAGAGAGGAAACGAGAATTGCCAAAGGACTGAGACCAAGAGGCTTATGTGCGAACCGTGTCAGTGCGGTAGCTAGGGACAGCTAAGATTTTTTTTAGCCCGAGCGAAAGGCACGAAGGCCGAAGAAGGCCGAAAAAGCCGAACTCAGGTGATCGCGCTAACACATACTCGAAAAACGGGCGACAAATCTTTGCAATTTAAAGATTCTAGACTATGTACAACCGCACGGACTTGGCCTGGACCGGCCTATGCATAGCCGAAGCTAGCGGCGAAGCCGGTCCAGCTAGACTCGGCGTCACCAGCACCGTTACCGTCATCAGCACCATCGCCACCGGACACCAGCCCCGTCCTCTGCATCGTCCATAGCCTCAGCATCCCCCGCGCCGTCTGAAAGCGCGTCGACGTCGATTGCCTTCTCCTTACCCTTGGTAGAGGGGGCGCGAGGAGGGCCGCGCGAAGAACTGGTTCGAGCCTGCTTATGGGGCGGTTTGCTAGAAGGCGGCTCCAGCTCGACCAAAGCGCCAAGAAAGTGAGCATACTGCCACTCCGCAAAGGAGAGCTGCACGTCCAAAGCCCAGCGAGCGGCGAGGGTACGCGCAATCTCGCCGCACCAGAACATGACGGTCGCAGCGAGACCGACACCCAAGCTCGGCATTTCCGGTGCGAAGAAGGAAGCCGGGAGGCGAAGGCTGCTGGTGGCGGCGGCACCAGAAGGCACGGCACCAGATGGAACAGCGGCAGCAGGACGACCCCGAGCACGGCCGGTAGCGGCATGTTGGCACTTGCGACCTGCGCTAACGCAATGCGAACACGGGTAAGGCAGCGCCGTACCGACAAAGGGCGTGCACTTGACCTTGCGCTGGATACAACCCAAACACTGGCAAAGGCTTTAGGCAGAAAGACAAGACGGCGATAAACGACGTACCCGAACATAGCCCGGAATCTGGCTCACGTCCATCAAAGGAGCATCACGGCCGTGCTTGATGCCGCGAGGAGGAACGGAATTGGCCGCCGGGGCAGGCTCGGCAGTACGGCGACGGGACTGCAACCCAGAAGCAATGGAAGCGGCAGCGGCTTCGGATGGCGTGGCGGCGAACCCAGACGGCGACGAGGCGGCAGTGGCTGCGCGCACTATGGGAGAATGGAGCGTCTGATTTGAAAACAGCTCCGACAAGGCTACGGCAGGAGACGCGCCCCCGCCAATGGGCAAGGGCTCCATGGACAGCCGAAGCAAGGGGGACGAGACCGCCAAGGACGACGGGAGGCCAAGCCCGGGATCAGCCATAAGGATAGCAGAACGGTGAGCCTCGAACTCTGAGCGAGACATGGTGCCGGCCTCCACCTGCTGCCGGTACTCGGCGAGCCGCGCGTAACCACCGGCGATGTCCAACGGGGCCAGCGGGGCCACAGCGACAGAACGGAACTCCTCCTCCTTTCCAGCAACAAGGTGCGGAGAGTGCTCAAGCCAAGAGGCCGAAGCATGCAGGAGGAGGCGGGCGCGCGCGAGGTTTAAGCAGTTGGTCACCTCTGAGTCGACTGCAACATCCACCTCGGCATCTGCCGCGGCCGAATGGACCATTTCCTACTCGCGCGATCAGTCGCGATCAGCACGAGACGAGGTCAATCGGGACTTACCAAGGCCACAGAAAATGTTTGGGCCAACTCGTCGGCCGCCGCGGCATCTCCCACATCCCCTTCGAGCCGAGAGAGAAGACCCAAGAGGCCTTGCTTTGCAAATGCATACTTGCGAGGAATTTGCGAAGACATTAGAAGACAAGAGGTAGCGAAGAAAAAGATACTGCTCAAATCAACCATGAGCAGCGACCGAGACGTGGCGGACTTGCAGACTTTCATTTCGCCACCGGTGTTTCCCACAAGCCGCAGACCTCGATGGCTACCTACGCGGCGCCTCCCCAGCTGACTGAGGACAGTCAGAAGCTCAGTTGGGAGGGGAAATGATACGCCCAGCTCGCAGCTGGAGGCATAATTAAGTATTTTTTGCATTTTTACGCAGGCCCGCAAGCGTCTAGGCTGCAGCTACATGGTGGCGGGACCGGCCCGCACTGCCGTTTGAGCCATCATACTATGGACGCGGGAGAACGGCCCGCTCAGCAAACCCGATGGACCCAAAGAACCCGATGCGGCCGAATCAACCCGGAGCTGGTTGTCGGGCTGCAGGCCGACCGTGCGAGCGCACGTGAATAATCGACCGAACAACTGAAATCCATGTGATACCCGAGGAGCCAATCCGCGGTCAGGAGACAGCGAAGCGCGAATAACGGCGACGTCCACAGACCGAAATCATGGGTGCGGCGGCAGCGCAAATAGGCACAACGGTGCCTCGGCTTGGCACGCTTGGTGACACCCCCGAAAGGCGTGGACGGCTTGTTGTTGAGGCACGAGTAGCAATGTGCCGGCTACGCACTTGGGCCGAAGCCTAGCGAACCAGCAGAATCACGAGCGCAATTAGGCACAGCGGCGCCCCGTGAAGGCGTCGACCGAAATTGGAAGCAAAAGGCAGATCACACCAAGAAAGGATTGATGGCTCGGCCGGTGAGGTGCAGATTCGGGTGGCGAGCGACAATACTTAAAGGTGCAGATATCATGGTATCCGGCAGTCCATCTGATCCACTCCAGAGTCTACTCATATAGTCATATCATCGTACGCGCACCCTACCGTTCATATATCTTTCTTTTTGGCGCCCGTGTGTGTCCCTCGGCATTTAGTTGTTGTTCGCAAGTCCTCGTATTCATGTTACGTTCTCTATCCAGATTCGGTCCGCTCGGCCCCATGGCAAAGTGACACTCAACGAAAGTGGACTTCGGCCCTTCTTCGGCTCTATACTCCTCGACTTCCCGAACCCAAACGTCCCGATAACCGGTCGTCTATACGCTTAGCAACGGTTTAGGGTATCAGCGGGGCAAGATCCCCATTCAAGGCGATAAAGGCGTGGAGGTCCTTGGCTTGAGGGAGACTGCTGGGTGGTGTGCTAAGGAAGACTACTGTGTTCCACGAAGGATGATCAATGATATAGATGATGGTGTATGGCTTGGCGACTCACTCGTTGTGGTAAAGATGTACTTGATGGAATACAGATCCGATAGGATATATGTCCACTGCCCACAAAGGAGAACTTGGGATAAGCTCATGGGGATCCCTGGTCTGAGGGGATATGCCAGAGGACTCACTTAAGGGGGAGGTCCCTGTAGAGTGAGAGAACTAGTAGTGGTATTGGAAGAAGACCAAGATGGCGTTCTTGGTCTTCCAGTTGTACTACTTATACAGTTACGTGCAGGCTTTGAAGCGCCGCTCCAAGAAGTAACTAGCCAATAGCATAAGTAGAGCAAACCCTAGTACGACTATCCTAGTATGAGTCACATCGAGTCATGATCCAATCCGTAAACTATCATTGTATCGTGTTGTGTTAGGCCCATCCTAATGTGCTTGACTTGAGTGATGTCACAGTGGCTTGATAAGCTGAGGCGACTTAGCCGAGATGGGTATACGTCCGGAGCAGGAACGCAACCGTTATTAGCACTGGGGCAAAGTCCACCAGGCGTACGCGCTCCCTTGCGATCTGCCAAATGAAGGCTAGACGCACTAACAGAGAAAGCAAGAGAGTTAAGCCAACGAGGAGGAGGAGCACAAGAATGGCAGTAGAGATTCAAGAAGACCAAGCTAAGGAGTTCGGTCTTCGTACAAGCCGGTAGATATACAGTTGACAAGGAGCTTTGAAGCTCCTCCTGAACGTAGGATACCCGGTAGCAATAATAGCTTGAACCCTACTACGACTGTCCTAGGTATGAGTCAAGTCCTACGCATGTGATAACGAGTCCAAGGCTGACTGAGACAATTGTCCCTGACTAATACTAGGGTAGTCAGAACCCCACGAGTGTCCGGTCCGTATCAATGAGTCTGATTGTAACATCACCCCCTTTTCAGGTGCGATGCCCCGACGCTCCAAACCCTTCCTCCTCATACAAGATCCTGGTGCGCACCTTCTCTGCTCTGCCCCACCGTCCCCTGCATGTCCTCTTCTTCATCAGCTCGTAGTCCACCATGGTTCTGGCCTCGTCCTCGATGCTGTAACGCCACCACAGGGGCGTTAGGTACGACGTGTACTTCGTTAAGTCAACGGGATCGGAAGAGCGCGAGTCGGTTAAGACTCAGTTCGGTGATGCACAAGTGTCACTTGGTTTCCCTGGAACCAAGGACAATAGTAGATAGTCGAGGCTCAAGCGCGAAGGGCGAGCGAAAGTATAGACTCAAGCGCAAAGGCGAGTCGAGGGTCGTTCGTGAGGCAAAGACGATGTGGTATTACACAAGAAGTCAAGTCTACCGTACAAGCTAGGTAGGGCGTGACTTATATACTAGTACAGGATGTTTGTGAGTAACAAACATATGGCGCGATCGTGAGTCAAGAGTCCTAGAACGTAAACAAAGGGAGAGACCTCGTATAGTATGAGGGAATTCCGCGGGGTCATGCGGGCTTCAGAAATGGTCAGCGGACAATGAGAAGCGTACCATGACCTATCCTATCGCCGAGGCGCAAGGTGTAAGATGAGAATCAAGAGGCGCGAGTCACCGGGTCATATCGTAATCGTACAGCTAAGTCAGAGGATAGAAATCGTAACAGATGCGCTCCAGCGTGTTAGCCATCTCCAACCAGCACCGACTTGCCAATACCTTCCCTTGGATCTCTCCCACCGCAGCAATGAGGTCGTCGATCTGCTGGTTGAGGCGCTGCAGCTCTCGGTCAGCTGCGCAGTAGCAGGTGACCTCGCCTGACAGCGAGATGACGTGGAGGGACGTGAGGCAGTGGTCTACACGCACCTGATCTTCGAAGCCTTCAGTGAAGAGGACCATGTCCTCGTTTTGATAGATCGGCTTGCCACCGTAGTTGTAGCGGGGGGCTGCGTAGAGGGGCCGAGCGTACACCTTGTCTGACTCGTCGATGATGCCCACCACCATGGGGTCCGGCCCCATAATGACTTGGTGGTAGCGGGCCTCACACTCGACCCAGTCAGGGGAGACGATGCGGAATGGGAGGTAGTCCACACTGGCGTTGCGTGTGAAGCCGGTCAGGGTACGTGTGTTGATGGTGGTGATGGGTCGGTGAGTGGATCCCCCCATTACTCCGAGGTCTCGTTTGTACATCGGGGATCCATTGGTGTTGATGGAGTATGGAGTTCGTGGGGGTCGTCAGTGTCGGTGGTCGATAAAATGTGGGGGTGCATAACTGGATAGTCTCCCTCTGCGTTCTCCCCAACCCCCCATTCATCGTTGCCAACAGCCGCCTGTGCCTCAGCTGTTGCGTCCGCAGTTGTGCCCTCCATAGTTGCTCGTCCCTCCACTCCCAAACAATCTCCTTCCATGGCCATGTCGGCCCGAACTTGGTGTGGTATCGGGACAGGTCCAGGGTGACCGTGTCCGTCAGTGTGTTGAATGAGGCGATCTGTCGCCTGGCCCTCAAGTAGTGCGTGCTCCTCTTCTTCGCCGATCCCCCCTTCGTAGGTGTCAGGCTGCGCCTCGGGGGAGTCAGCGACGCCTCCGATGCTGGGGTCAGGGAAGGCGCGGAGGACAGTGACGGTGTCTTCGCGGGTGACTGGTCCATGGGAGGTGGCGAGGGCTTGAACCACCATGTCGATGGTGGACTGCGAGGGGAGAGAGCAGGAGGACATTGTTACGTTTCGACCCGGAAGTGGACACTGATGCTCGGGGATGACACCACGTCAGAAGTATATCGTCATGGACTTATTGAATCAGTCAGCCGGGTAAGCTCCGGAGCATGTGATTGTGTACGATAACGGATCAGATCATGACTCGAGGTGACTCATTCCTAGGATAGCTGTATTAGGGTTCGCTCTACTTACGCTATTGGCTAGAATAGTTTGGAGCGGCGCTTGAAAGCCCGCGAGTATCTGTATAAGTAGTAGCGATGGAAGACCAGGATCGCCATCTTGGTCTTCTTCAATACCACCATCTTCTCTGCCTCTTCCGCCTTAGGACTCTACTCCCTGTGAAGTGAGTCACCTCCGGCATATCCCCTTAGACCAGGGATCCCCGTGAGCTTATCCCGAGTTCCCCTTCGTGGGCAGTGGACGCATATCCTATCGGATCGGTATTCCATCGCGTATTCCTATACCACAACGAACGAGTCGCCAAGCCGTACGGCTACATCTACATCGTCGACCACCCTTCTTGGAGAACCATTGTCCCCCTTGACGAACCCCCAATCGACGTCCCTCAAGAAGAAGACTTGCACGCCTTCATTGCGTTAAACGGGGATCTAGCCCCTCATCCAGCTGAGTATTACGACTCCATCACCAATCGCCTATTCTACAAGTCGTTTAGGATTGCCGCAGCCAACGAGGCCTAAGTCAGGCAAACGTCCGTGGTAGACGTTACAGACATGTTGTGGAGGAAGACAGGATGAGTAGGTGTAGCAGGGGTTGCTGTGGGACTTAGCTTGTCCTGGGCTCCCTTTAAATGTATTTCCTGTAGGGGGTTTAGCGCTTTTAAATCTCGGAGGGCCTGGTTGGCAAATACTTCGCTCCGGTTGACCCACTGGTTCTCCGAGTCGGGGTACCCCTTCCATTTCACAAGGTATTGAAGTTTCCGTGTTCTGCCAGACCTTCGCAAGTCCAGAATCTTCTTGACCTCGTATTCCTCCTCTCTGTCTACCAAATCCAGAGGTGGGCGCTGGTAGTTAGGTCCATGTGTCGCAGTCTCGTGATATTTGGTGAGAAGATCGGTGTGGAACACTGGGTGGATACTCCATTGTGTGGGAAGTTCCAGGCGATAATTGACAGGGGACATCACCTGTGCAACTCGAAAGGGGCCATGTCTTCTGGGCACAAGCTTCATGGTTGGTTGGTTGGTACGTAGGTGGCGTCCTTCTAGCCACATGAGGTCGCCTTCCTTGTACTTGGGCATATCCTTGTGCCTTACCCAGGACTTTTGCGCCTTGATAAGCAGTGTCTTGGCTTGTGTCCTTGCTTCTTGGAATTGATCAATTTGCAGGGCTACCTGCAGTATGGGTGATGGTCTATTGATCCAATCAGCACGCGGATTGTACCCCATAAGGAGATAGAAGGGGGACTTCCTAGTAGTCTCGTGAGGCCAGTTATTGTGCGTGAATTCCGCTATAGGGAGATAGGCTGCCCAGTTATCCTGTTGCTTGTTGGTCCAGAATCTTAGATACTGTTCCAGCCATTGATTGGTCCGTTCGGACTGTCCGTCGGTGCGTGGGTGGTAGGCAGTTGAAACATTCTGTGTGATTCCCAGGATCTTGCACAGTTCACGGGTGAACTGGGACGTGAAGCGTGGGTCCCTATCGCTGATCACCTTAGTGGGAAGTCCGAATCGTAGAAAGACGTGCTTAGCGTATAGGGCAGCAGTTCCTTCTGCGGTGATTTCTTCGTTGCAGGGGATGAAGACGGCTGCCTTCGTGCAGTCGTGGTCTGTAACTGTGAGGATAGAGTCAAATCTCAACGATTGTGGTAGTTTGGTGATGAAGTCGAGCGCGATGGTTTCAAAGGGGAGCACCTCGGGGTTTGGGTAAATTGGAGATAGTGGTGCTCACGTTGGTCGGTTGTTTGCTTTGTGTCTCTGGCACTCGGCACACCCCTTGACATAGTCTTGTAAATCTTGACGAAGGTTGGGCCACCAGTAAAAATGTTCTACGAGTTGTGCAGTCTTATTGATACCTGGGTGGCCATAAACCGGTGATACATGGTGGGCGGAAATGATACTTCTCTTGTCGTATAGTCTGCTGGTTACCACTCGCCTCCCGTCCTTGTACCAGGTGCCTTCGATTTTCTTCAGTCGATGGGCGTTGATCCATGGGCGGAGGTATTTCTCATCTTGATGGTACGTTGCGTCCGGCCGCTCCATTTCTTCTGGTTCAATAATGGCAGTGGTGGGCATTATAGTCTCGACATGTGTGGCTTGTATGAACAGCACGTCTGGGAGGACTACTATGTCCTTGTTGTCATCATCTCCGTGGTCGTAGTCCGGTCTTCAAGATAGCGCGTCTGCCCTGCCATTTGCTGTGCCTTTGATGTGATGAATCTCGAAGTTGTACTCGGAAAGCTCCAATACTTCCCTGGCGATGCGTCTGCTAATCCGTTGTGGAGACCTCCAATATTGGAGGTTGAGGTGGTCCGAGAACACCTTGATCTTGTGAGGAGATCCTGCGAGTAGGGGGCGCCAGTGGCGGAAGGCCTTGACTATGGCTAGTAGTTCAAGGTCGTAGATATCGTAGTTTTGTTCTGCTTCGTTGAGTGTGGCTGAGTAGTATCCTATGGGGTGTCGTTTACCATCCTCTTTGCGCTGTAGGAGTACGGCACCCACCGCGAAGCCTGACGCATCCACTTCTAATTCAAACTGTTCCCGGGTATCCGGGTGTGCTAGTACGGGTTCGTTTGTGACGAGGTCTTTGAGCTTTGTGAAGGCGTTGTCTTCATCTGGGCCCCATTGCCACTCCGTGTCTTTCCTAGTGAGTCTGTTCAAGGGGCGGACGTGGGTTGTGAATCCCTTGATGAAAAGGCGGTAGAAGTTGCAGAAGCCGAGGAAAGATCGGACCTGTTTGACGGTGGTAGGCGTGGGCCAGTCGTGGATGCCAGCAACTTTGACAGGGTCCATGCGAGTCACCCCCTTTTCAAGGATTACACCCAGGTAATCGATAGAAGTCGCGCCAAAGACGCATTTTTCTGGCTTAAAGTACAAGTCAAGGTCCTTGGTGACTTGGAGTACATCACGTACGGCTGCGATGTGACTGGCTCTGCCATTGTGGGAGGCTATGGCGACGTCGTCTATGTAGACTCGGATTGTGGTGCCCAGTGCTTTGTGTTTCAGGATGGTGGGTCCACAGGCGAAGTCCATCATTGCTTGGAAGGTGGCGGGTGCGTTAGTGAGGCTGAAGGGCATGACCAGTGGTTCGAAGAAGCCATAGCGTGTCTTAAAGGCAGCCTTTTCTTCGTCGCCCTCCTTCATGTGCACATTGTTGTAACCCCAACAGACATCGAGTTTGGTGTAGATGTCTGCGTTGCCGAGGTCGGTAATAAGATCTTGGATGAGCGGCAGAGGGTACTGGTTACGTTTGGTAAAGGAGTTGATCTTTCTGTAGTCCTGGACTGGCCTGAGCTTCCCGTCCTTCTTCTTTACAAAAAAGAATGATGACACGTAGGGAGACTTCGAGGGGCAAATGTACCCCTTCTGTAGTTGTTTGTCAAGAAATTTCCAGAGTGCGTCATCTTCGTCTCATGACATGGGGTAGATTTTGCACTCGATGGCCGTCGGGGCATCCTTGGTGAATTCTATGGCGTGATCCCAAGGTCATCTGGGTGGGAATCGATGTGATTCCTTTTCGCTGAATACGTCAGTGAAGTCAGCGTATTCTTCTGGGATAGCGGTATTGCTGGTGTATTGCTGGGCTTGTATTGCCAGGTCGGTGGCTAAGGTGCGTGCCTTTGCCTCTTCCCAGTCTTTGTTGAGCTCGCGTACTGTTTGGCGCTTTTCTTCGTCAGTGAATTCTGTGAGCTCAGTTGGGGCGAAGGCAATAGTGACTTCCTGGTTCGTGGGGTGTGTGGTTCGAAGCACCACAGGGTACACATCCTCCTTTATGACTGCATGTTGCCAGCTAATTTGGGGTTCATAGGCGGCCAGCCAGGGGTATCCGAGGACAATGTCTTCGTCTCCAGTGTCGGTGTTACAATCTCCGACCACGCCGACTGCCGGGGACCTGGCGCAGGGCCCGGAGAGCTCGGAGGATGCCGGCAGTGGCACTCTGAGGCGTGCTAGGGAGAAGTTCCGGAAGGCCCTGGAGTCTGACGTCACCGATCACGTGACCGAAGACTAGGCCGACCTGGACCGATGACGATAGATGGCACAATCGACTGCGTGACCTTTCTAGAAGGTTCCGCGTCTGCGCACGGACCACAGAACCTGAGAGAGCGGACTTAGCTGGGTACGAACCTTATGTACCAGCTTGTATATATACCTGTACTGTTTCGTCCTCAAGTCCCCAGACTTGAGTTACTTAGCAATACCAGCTAGTATCTTGGGAACCTTGCTCTGCCTTGCTCTAAGCTCCTTTCCACTTATCTTGTGCACCACCGTTCTCGCCTCGCCTCTTCGTGCGTGTGCCTTTGACCGATCTCAGTCTCCGTTGTCATTGTTGTCGACAATGCCAAAGTCGTCTTCCGCTAAGCCTGCCGTGGGTGCCTTGAACCCTGGACGTCGCCCCGCTGGTGGCGTTACAGTCGGTGACGAGGAACCGCATTATTTTGCGAGTCCCTTTAGTTTGCATGTCGAGGTCTGCACAGTGTGTGATCAGTCCTGCTTTATTTTCGGATTTATCGATGTTCCATATCTTTTTGGGAGCGTCTAATTCCTTTAGACCGATTCCCATTCGCTTCGCGAAGGAGGGTTTGATGAAGCTATCCGTAGCTCCGGAGTCCATGAGTGCTTTTACTTCGGCCATGTTGTAACTTGTTCGAATGGAAACTGGAATTCTCAACGATTGGTAGCGTGTGATTATTACAGAGTTACAATGGAGTGCCCTCACCCAGGCCGTCGGGTTCAGGCATTTGGAAAATCCTCTCTCCCCCATAGTTCTTGAAGGACTAAGTCCTTTACTTCATCCGGCACCCCGGCCACTCCCTGTAGCCAGTCCTTCGCTTGTTGCTGTGGCGTGACTGCAGCGCGTGCTTCCACCCTTGATTCCTGGGTGTAGTAGTCCGTCTCGGACCTCCTGTTATTGCTGCCTTGCACGTTGTTTTGGTGCTGTGGGCAGTTGCGACTGAAGTGTCCTTTTTGGCTGCAGGTGTAGCAAACTACTTCCCTTGCATCTTGGGGAAATCCCCTTCCTCTGCCTCATCCTCTTGGTCTGCCTCGCGGGGGGTATGGTGGCCTTTGCCAGTCTAGTATAAATTCGGTTCCCGCGAGCCTTGCTTGGGCGTCCTCTGCTTGAGCCCTTCTGGCTTGTGCTCGATCTGCCAAAGTGTCCATTGCATTTGGGTCGCAGTATTGGAGGTTCCGCGGTGCCCAACCGCTTTGAGGGGTTCTCCATTGGCTAGGACGTGGGGTAGTCTTTGGGGTGGATGGTTTAAGTGAGTTTAGACGCGCCTGTAGGTGCATGTACTGCTGTTGCTTCTTCATTGCCGCTTGCTTCCATGCTTCAAACGTAGTTGGTTTGTATTGTTCATAGACCTTGGTGAACAGTGCCCGGGGCAGTCCTGCGGTGAACAGATCCAGGGTTTGGGGTGCGTTGAGGTGGTAGTCAGCCTGACGGGCTAGTCATTCGAAGGTTGCTATGTAGCTGTCAATGTCTCCGTCCTTCATGTGGACACCCTTGCGTAGTTCCATTTGTGCTTGTTCCTTTTCCATCGTGTTGGAGAATCGTCGGGTGAAGGCGCAAAGGGTCTCTTCCCAGAGGCGTCGAGTGTGTTCTGGGAAGCCGGAGTCTATCTGGCATATCAGCCAGTCGGTCATGTACATCACCCATTCATTGACTTGTTCCCCTTGGATATATCTGAGGAATAGGAGGGATTGGCAGTAGTAGTTGTGCATAATGTCGCTCGTGCTGTTGATTCCTTGGTACAGGTTCCATTGTGCCCTGAACTGCAGAGCCTTGGTGTGGTTGCCGTTGAAGATTTGCGGAGGGTTGCCCTGTAGTCTGTCTGAGGTTCAGGGCTGGTTGCCCATGGGTCCTGCTACAGGGAATCCTCCTCCTCCTGGTGGTCCTCCGCCTCCTCCTCCTCTGGGTCCTTTGCCGCCCCCATATGGTCAGCCTCCTCCTGCGCCTCTTCCGGGCACGCCCCCTCCTCCTCCGGGAGGATCTGGTTCATTGGGGCCAACTGCCCTCATGAGGGCTGTGTCGTCGGCGGTCATTCGGTGCCCGGTGCTGGGATCGATGGGGAGTAGGTCTTCCGGAACTCCATCTTGTGGTAGTTGCACGGGGTCAAGTTGGAGCGCATATGTTGGTTCTAGTTGGGTGGTTGTCATCTCGTTAGGGGGGTGAACGACTATCTGCTCAGCTTGTGGTTCCTCGTTCAATGTTATTCCACTTGCTAGATTTGCTAGCTCTTCCTCTTCTTCTGCGTTGACTTGTGACAGGTGATCTTCTTCTTCACTGCCTCATTCTGACTCGGAGTCCTCCTCTTCTGTGGTGCTGGTGATCGGTGCGCCGTCAATCGGTCCCACTCGAGCGAGAGGAACTACTTCGCTTTCCAAGATGTCGCACTGGTATTCGCTTGTCGTTGGTCTGATTACCGTCTGTATTCCTGTGTCGTTGGTTGCGAGTATGCACCAACAAGTGTGTTCGAAGTTAAACTCAACTGGGTAGTATCGACTTGGTCGATTGGGGAAGTCAACAAAGTATCCGGTCTCCCCCCTGTGCGTTCTCCACCTGGCAGCTTTTAGGTATCGTGTGAGGACGTTTCATTCTCCCCGTTCGAGGATGGTGTATGATTGGACTTGGTTCCAGCCCCATCGGTCTGCTGTAGTGGGTGCCACTGTGTAGTCTTGAGTTAGCTTGGTCTTAATGTTGCGTTAGGCCCATCCTAACGTGCTCGACTTGAGCGATGTCACAGTGGCTCGATAAGCTGAGGCGACTTAGCTGAGATGGGTATACGTCCAGAGCAGGAACGCAACTGTTATTAGCACTGGGGCAAAGTCCACCAGGCATACGCGCTCCCTTGCGATCTGCCAAACGAAGGCTAGACGCACTAACAGAGAAAGTGAGAGAGTTAAGCCAACGAGGAGGAGGAGCGCGAGAATGGCAGTAGAGATTCAAGAAGACCAAGCTAAGGAGCTTGGTCTTCATACAAGCCGGTAGATATACAGTTGACAAGGAGCTTTGAAGCTCCTCCTGAACATAGGATACCCGGTAGCAATAATAGCTTGAACCCTACTACGACTGTCCTAGGTATGAGTCAAGTCCTACACATGTGATAACGAGTCCAAGGCTGACTGAGACAATTGTCCCTGACTAATACTAGGGTAGTCAGAACCCCACGAGTGTCCGGTCCGTATCAATGAGTCTGATTGTAACAGGGCAGCGCAGAAGCGGCATCGCGTAATATGGTAAGTCTTAGAGTGCAATTTCTATTCATCGTGCAGTCATCAGGAAAATATCCCAAAATCTTAGTGGGCTTAGAGTGCTTATTGACTGCTTCTTTACTCTAAGCCCTTTCTAAGCCTCTCAAGCAGCTTATTTTCTGCTTAGTGAACCAGTCATTAAGCACAAGTAAAATCTAAGGACACATAAGTTTATCAAGTAGCTAAAAAAGTACAGCATCAAGCAAGTAGAAAAATATCAAGTAGGACTGCTGCCTCTGCCATTGCCAATCCCGCCGCGTTGCCATTACCGTCGTCCCCCGCTGTCCCTACCCGCGTCCCCTCTGCCCCCGCTTCGTCACCAGCCACTTCACCGCAGTCGTGGTCACGGTAGTTGACGTGGTCGCGGTCGCGGTAGTCAAGTGGTCGCGGTCGTGGTCGCACAGCCGTCGGCGTCGTTTTCGCGCAGCCGACTCGCGCCGTTATTGCGCTGTGGTCGTGTCGTTGTTGCGCCGTGGTTGTACCATCACGCCGTTGTCACACCATCTTCGCGCCATCGGTCGGAGTCGTGTGAGGAGGAGTCGTGCGGCTTGCACCACGCCGCGTGCCGCATGCATCGTCGTGTAGGGCTTGCATTGGAGTGGTGGTGGTGGCTTGCAGTCCGAGTCCACGTGTGGGAGTGGCGGTGGTGGGCGTCGGTGGAGGTCGGTGGCGGTCACGGTGGACAGAGGCACACTCAACTTGGAAAAAAAAGGGTCTGGCGGAGGCTGAATCTGGGGCGTGGGAAACGGTGCTCTGCGGTGTGGGAAAGTGTGCCTTGACACATCGACGCGTCGACACTGGGCACCCTTCTACTTATGTACTTCAACACTTCAAGCTTCAAGCTTCAACGTTCAACGTTCAACACTGCAACGTTTCAACAACTGAACAACTGAACTGGTGCGTTGTTCTTTTCTTTTTTTCTTTTTTCCTTCTAACTATTCTGCTAACGGTCGTCTTCCAGGTATCGCCTTGCACGCGGGCCACCCCCTCTACTCCAGGGAAAACACCATCGCGGGCACGCAATCTGCCACTCCACCATGCCCTATCCCTTGGCCCACTATATTAAGTTCTTTTCTTTTCTTTTTTTCCTTCTAACTATTCTTCTAACGATTGTCTTCCAGGTATTGCCTTGCATGCGGGCCACCCCTCTACTCCAGGGAAAACATCGTCGCAGGCACGCAATCCACCACACCACCATGCCCTGTCCCTTGGCCCCCACCTTCCTGTTGAGCGCAGAACTAACGAGCGAGGTAAAGATAGCAAGATGCTAGTAAAGACAAGTTAACTTCAGAGGTGAAGGGAACTCTATTACAGCTGCATACCTAGTAAAGACAAGTTACTATAAGGAACGTCTTATGAGTAAAGGTATTAGGAGCAGTAAAGATAAAGGGAACTTACACTTCAGAGGTGAAGGGAACTCTGAAGTGTATGGGCGGAAACAGCAGTCCTTATATACAGGACGCTTAGGTAAGAATGGTCTGTGCGCACAGGTGATCCAAACACAATACACATGGTCTGTGCGCCAGAGGGAGAAATGCCA
Source organism: Lactarius hatsudake (assembly GCA_024734325.1). Taxonomy (NCBI): domain Eukaryota; kingdom Fungi; phylum Basidiomycota; class Agaricomycetes; order Russulales; family Russulaceae; genus Lactarius; species Lactarius hatsudake. The sequence goes on from JANSJP010000123.1 coordinate 37,574, forward strand.
TTGGAGGGCAGAGAACAATAGCTGCCTAAAGCAGATAATACTGGTATCTTAACAATAGAGAACAATAAGAGCCATATATGACTCTGACAATAAAGATAAACAAAAGCGGTCCGTACAAGTCCGGCCATAGTCCAAATTAGTCCATAGGGGACAGATACCGTATTTAGTATGTGGGCTGACACAATCAGATCTCACGAGACATGTGACTTATGCAGTCATGTCTCAACACTTCCCCCCCCTGCTGCGACGTTGGGCTTCGGCCCACTATATTAAGATAAGTTTTTTCGTTTTGTTTTTTCGTTCTGTATCGTTTAATCACTTGTGTTACAGACCTGACTCCACCTTGCTGCCTCCGCCTCCACCTTGCAGCACATAACCCCGTGGCTGCCGCCTCCAACCCATCGCCATGTACAAGTCCGCCGCCGCCACCACCACCCCTTACAGCGTGCAAGAACCACCGCAACGCCACCCCCACACGGCGCGCAACCCCCACCGTTACGACGCCAACACACCAACGACGACGGTGACGCAGTGGTACTGTGGTGGGAACAGCATGGAGGCAGGATCGATGGTGGTGGTGATGTGGCGGCGGCAGCGGGAATGGCGATGGTGGCGTGTCAGGAGCAGTGGCAGTGCGGCAGGAATGGCAGCGGCGGTGGGAATGGTAGCGGCGGCGTGTCGGGAGCAGTGGTAGTGCGGCAGGGATGACAGCAGCAGCAGGAATGATGGCGGTGGGACTCCTGTACTTCCTTTGTGTATTAGTGTGTTGTATTTTACTAGTATGCAATGAATAGGTTTTTCTGTGCATTTGTCACTGATTTGTGTGATACTTATTGAACTTAAGTCTTGGCTTATGGAAATCTGGCCTGTGCTTTGGCCCCCTAAGTCCAGAATAAGCCATACAAAGCCTTGGCTAAGTCATTTTAATGAATCGACTGAGCTTAGACTAAGCACAACTGTGCTTAGTGACCCCCAGGCTTAGCAGGGCTTAGAATCTTTTCAAGCACAAATAAGCACACTTAAGTGCTGTTAAGAAAAACGGAGATTTTCCTGATGCATTATGTGCTCAGTTACAGACTCATGTGCGAATGCGACCCTCCGCTGGCACTGGTGCCCCGTGGCGTAACGTGCGGTGCATAGCGACTACATACCAAGCTGGCGAGGTCCGGTCAGGCTGCACCTTCTATAACTATTTCACGAGTTTCTTAGGGCATCAGGGATTTGTATTGTCGCTCCACCTAGGATGTATAGGATGTACAGATATTATTCTTTGAAGATCATGTGCTGTTGACTCCAGTCGTTTACAAAATTCGTGTCTTGCTTTGCGGCGGCACACGCATCCCCAGACTTGAACGCGCCCCTCCGGCTTCGTTTTTGTGTACACGGGCGCCCGCACAGACACAGATATTACATCAAATATCATGTTGCACAAGTAGCCGATCTAAAGCAGAGCGAGGAACGAGCGGTGCCTTAGAGCACAGTCCGGGCGAAGCGGCACGTGCCCTATTCCTGCCGCCACACCTGCTCGCAGTCTGCCCGCCCTGCTTCTCAACCGGTCTGAAAAACCGGTATTACTTTCGTTTTTAACTCACCCACCACGCCCACTGATACAAACGGATCGGTGACGAGGTTCACTGTGCCCGCTGACGCTCGCCCAGTCGCTCCGGGAGGGCCCGCCCACCCATCGCGACCTCGCCTCGGCCACATGAACTCCCTTTCGATCGAGGAGCGCTTCGCGCTTTCGCCCAATCTCTGCACTTTCCCTTTCACATACTGCCTGGACTCTAGTACACAATATCTACATACCTCGTCGCCTACTTAGCAGATCTCTTTGTTATCTTTCCCCCCGTGCCGCGCCTCTGCCATCTTCCACAATCCGCCCAACGCGGCACGGAACTCCCTTCGTTGGAGCTGAACAGCGACTCGCAAAGATACTTATTATCGAGGTCTGGCAGGCGGGTGACGGAAACTAATTACAGTAGGAGCACGTGGGTGGCAAAAAGCTGCCCCGGAGTTTTCGGGTCACATGTGTTCACGACAATGGTGGGCCCTCTAGATGTCAATGGGTCTCTCACCCGGGCTCTACGTGTCGTCATTGGCTGCTGGTTTCATTCACTCCCCCTTGCTGAAGGAGGAACAGGGAAAAGGGCTAGGGCAGATGTTAGGATTAGGTTGAGATCGGCAGCTTATGTACGTGAGGAGAGCAAGTATGTGAGTTTGGAGTAGAGCGTATGCTCCTATCTCCGCAGATCATGATTATATCCAGCTGTTCTACAGTAAGTTACTGTAATGATTACATAATTGATTGGTCTGGCCTCGGGTTCTGGGCTCCATCCCAACAGCAGAAGTAAATTAGGCGATTATCACAGTAACAATTATGCCAGAATAGTTTAGTATGATGAAAATGCAGTGTCTCCCAATGAGAAGGTCCTTGCCACAACAAATCTCTATGATGGCATAGACTGGTACTCTCTCGACTCTAATCACTTCATGGACGCATCGTTCCAGCCCAGCACACTACGACTCATACGATTTCAGCAAACGTTATTCTTCCCCTGGCATTCGTCCACAATGGCACTGCGGTGTTATCAGGCACATCTACCAGCTGCGCTCGAATTACCAGTTTGAAGGACCACTGGCATGATTCCCTTGCAGAGTTGCTTCAGCATCAGCCAATGGTCCGGCATGACTTCCATCACTCATGGGCCAACCGACGATGAGAATCTTACATGTGTCATGGGCCAGCCGACGTCGGCCGACACGGAAGATATCTTCCGAGAGTCATGGGCCAACCGACATCGGCTCGGAGTTACAACACGTGAAAATGACTCCATAGTTACTTCAATGGAGACATGTATAGAAGCTTGTTGTCAAGATATAATCTCGGACAGATTACTTAGATCAGAGTCCGAGATTCCATCTCGGACAAATGTGTTCACTCAGAGTCCGAGACTCATTCTCAGACATATGACTTAGATTAGAGTCCGAGATAGAATCTCGGACATATGATCTAGATAAGAGTCCGAGGTTCTATCTCGGACGGATGTGTTTACTCAAAGTCCGAGATTCTATCTCAGACAAATGTGTTCACTCAGAGTCCGAGACTCATTCTCGGACATATGACTTAGATCATAGTCCGAGATAGAATCTTGGACAAATGACTGATGTCAGAGTCCGAGCTTCTATCTCGGACAGATGATCTAGATAAGAGTCCAAGCTTCTATCTCGGACGGATGTGTTTACTCAAAGTCCGAGCTTCTATCTCGGACAAATGTGTTCACTCAGAGTCCGAGACTCATTCTCGGACATATGACGTAGATCATAATCCGAGATAGAATCTCGGACAGATGACTTATATCAGAGTCCGAGTGTCTATCTCGGACAGATGATTTAGATAAGAGTCTGAGGTTCTATCTCGGACAGATGTCTTTACTCAAAGTCCGAGATTCTATCTTGGGCAAATGTGTTCACTCAGAGTCCGAGACTCATTCTCGGACATATGACGTAGATCATAGTCCGAGATAGATAAGAGTCCGAGGTTCTATCTCAGACAGATGTCTTTACTCAACGTCCGAGATTCTATCTCAGACAAATGTGTTCACTCAGAGTCCGAGACTCATTCTCGGACATATGACTTAGATCAGAGTCCGAGATAGAATCTCGGACAGATGACTTATATCAGAGTCTGAGTTTCTATCTCGGACAGATGAATAAGATCAGAGTCCGAGGGTCTATCTCGGAGGGGCAACGTTCATCAGAGTCCAAGATAGAATCTCAGACAGATGTCTTACATCAGAGTCCAAGAGAATGTTGGACAGATGTGTTTACTCAGAATCCGAGATAGTATCTCGGTCAGATGACTTGAATCAGAGTCAAAGATACTCTCTCGGAGTGGTGACTGTGATCAACGTCCGAGATACCATCTCGGACAGATGAATTGTTTCACAGTCCATGATAGAATGTCGGAGATGAGACTTCATTCAGTGTCCGAGAGAGCATATCAGACAAATGACTGTCATCAGCATCCGAGATTGTATCTTGCAGAGGTGACTTTCACTAGTGCCCAAGATAGAGTCTCAGATAGATGACTGTGATCTGAGTCTGAGTTAAAAACTCAGACAGACGAATTTACTCAGAGCCAGAGATGCTATCTTGGAGAGGTGACGTAGATCAGCAGCTGAGTGAATACTTCAGAGCTGTGACTTTGACCAGAGACCGAGATGCTATCTTGGACAGACAACCTCTATCATAGTCCAAGCTATTCTCTCAGAATGATGCCTATAATCAGAGTACGAGAATGTATCTCGGTCTATTCACTTGATAGCAATCCGAGTAATCTATTGACTATTGGAAGCACTACTACTCGATGTGATCGGAACTAGAGCCTTCATTGAACTCCTACACATCTCTTCCCATGCATGTGCCTGGTATGATGCATATGCATTATGCCCATCGAGTTTAGCCACCCTTGCTACATCCATCCAGGCTTTCCAGCAGGTTGCCTTTGCATGGAAGTACTGTGGGACCCACATTGCTTCATTCTTGATTGCTTTATCTTCCTCTTTCCATCATTCATGCTGTGCTTTCGCATGGAGCCAATGCACCCGACTAACTATTCGCTTAATGAGCAGGGGTCATGTGTGGCAATCAAGCAGTTACTTACATTCCTCAAACCATGCTCCACCTTCCACATTAGAAGTACCAAAGCTCCAGATCCATGGAAGCTGTGTGTTCCGTTGTCCCACTTCTGCAGCCCCAAGAATGGCGGTCTTCACACGAAGGTCCATTGCATGGAGTGGTGGTAATTCCAGTGAACCATCGGATGCTTGCTGTACCTTGATGTATGCATCTCTTGCCATGCCATAGTTCCGAGCATGCTCATGGACTGTAGTATCAACGTTCTGCACTGCAGTCCAGGCACGAGTTTTGGTCTTCTGTGTTCGGGCACTTCTAACTTGGGTCCGGAAGAGAGCTGACTTGAAGCCCAATGCAAGACGAATCCTGTGAATGGAGTCATTTGCCTGTGCATATCGCAGCTTGGCTTCCTTGATTGCCAGAGACCGGACTCCATGCTGGATGCACCAATCTAGTCCAAGTGTTGATGGCAGTAAAATGGGAATATCTTCTGCATTAGTACCCTCCATTCCAGAGATATCAGACACCTGGGCTTTGGATCTCGGAGCTAAGGAATCATCCATGTCATCCACATGGTCATACTCTGCATAGTCACCCAGTGATGGTATTGGTGCATCGTCTATGGGCTGATGGTGGAGGAGGAAGGCATCTGCCTGGTGTGAAAACATGTCAACCAACTTCTGGAGGAGGATGCGCTTGTTCTCAATAATTTGAGACTCCTCTATTGTGTTCATGCCATGACTCCGGAGCTGATATCTGATGGCCAATCTGGACAAGTCATCAGAATTGTGATGGTGACACTGTAAGTCAACCTACTGTATTTCCTGAATCTTGAGGCCACATGAGATCCAGGATGTCTCTCCACGAATGGAATGGTCTCCATCCTCCTCCACCATGAGTTGCAGTTGGATTTCAGCACGAGATGGAGCTGAAATTCTGCATCGGCTTGGAGGGGACCATCTATGCTGAGTCTCCGCACCTTTCTGTTTCACAGTGTCATATATGTCCATGCTAGAGGGGTCAGTACCTCTGTCGGTCTGTGCAGCTATGTCCTCCTTGAGCCACTGTTGGGTCTTTTCTTTAAAATGTTCACTAAGTGATTCAAATGCCTTTGAGCTTGCATCCAGGCCAGGTCCCAAGCGCTTCCAACGCTTGAGAAGTGATGGAACTGTTGTATCCAGGTGAGATTAACCCCATATGCCATCGTGCATAATGGAACCTCACCAATCCGGACCAGCTTCTTCCAGTTGGAGTGGTTCATGTGGGCATCTAGAACCTCTTGCCTGTGAACCAGGGACATGCCTCGTGTGCTCCGTGATATGTTGTTCAATGGAGCCCATAAGGTCTCTATAATCTCTCCATCCACCTGCTTTGCCCCTGGAATGTAACTCGGAGAAAACCTGGGCAAGCATGAGTCTTGATGTCCATGTATATGGAACAGTCCGATGCCCATGCGCAGTTCTAGACTCTCTGAGCTAGGTAGTGACAGCTCTGGGCTGCTCTTGATTTGCTCCTCAAAGTGCACTCTATATTGACACATGATGTCATACATCACCAATGCAACTGGAATGTCTTCCATGTTGTAAGAGAGAGCTTTGCATATGCTGTAGTCCATATTGATTTGCCTGAAAGAGATTGGACAATGAGTCAAAGAATGGGAAGCCTCAATGAATGGAGCATACCTCTCTCCCTTCTGGAAGTCTACTACAGAGGTTGGAACAAAGAACCCATGGCAGCAAGCTGTTGCACCAATCCCTGTGACATCAAGGTGTGCCCTGCTTGAATTTGCCTGTTCAATAGCCTTGTATGTATTGCATGTGCTGGGCTGTCAGACTATCAGCCAAATACATCTTGGTGAGGAGACTCAACATACCTGGACAATTTCAGTCCCACTCTGGAGATGAGCTTTGTACAATTCCGGATTTGCCATGAAGGCCATTCCAGCTGATAGTGCAACATCCCTTTCCCCAGATCTGTGCCTCATGTGCTCTGCTGAGAAATTTCCATCCATAATAAATGTTCGAATCAGTTCATTTCTATACCAGATCAATTATCAGACCACATCATTCAGAGCTGGGACATACGGTTCATATCTGGTCTTCCAATCATTTGGAAGATTGATTCCTGGCTGTGGACACGCCGGGCAGAATATTGCCAGAGAGCCATCCAGAGCTGTGTCCTCTGATTGATGTCCGAGCCCCTGCTCCATTCTGGACTTGATATCTCGCCATTTGTTACGTTTCGGCCCGGAAGTGGACACTGACACTCGGGGATGACACCACGTCAGCAGTATATCGTCATGGACTTATTGGATCAGTCAGCCGGGTAAGCTCCGGCGCATGTGATTGTGTACGATAACGGATCGGATCATGACTCGATGTGACTCATTCCTAGGATAGCTGTACTAGGGTTTGCTCTACTTACACTATTGGCTAGAATAGTTTGGAGCGGCGCTTGAAAGCCCGCGAGTATCTGTATAAGTAGTAGCGACGGAAGACCAGGATCGCCATCTTGGTCTTCTTCAATACCACCATCTTCGTCGTCTTCTCTCTAGGGTTCCTCCCCCTTCGTTAAGTGAGTGACTCCGGCATATCCCCTTAGACCAGGGATCCCCGTGAGCTTATCCCGAGTTCCCCTTCGCGGGCAGTGGACACGTACCCCATCGGCACCATCTGTCACAAGACCTATCTGTACTACAACGAACGCGTAGGACAACCCTACGGTTACATCTTCATCCTCAATCACCCTACTTGGACCTCCCTGGTACCCATCGAAGACCCACCAGTTGGAATTCCCCAACTCGAAGACATACACGGTTACATCGCGATTGACGGATCGCTCGTTCCGCACCCAGCTGAGTATTACGACGCCCCTTCCAACCGCCTCTGGTTCAAAACGTATAGGATCGCCGCAGCTACCGAAGCCTAAGTCAGGCAAACGTCCGTGGTAGACGTTACACCATTGACGTGACGTCCTCAACAGCTGTTTGTACATATTCTAGGACTATGTATTAGCCATAAAACAATAATGAGTGATCAGGGGAACAGACTGGAACAAGGCTTGGGAACATTCTGCTGGTCAGACTTTGCAACTTGGAATAGTATTGTTGGGCTGTTGTCTTGCATTCTAAGTTGTCATTCAAGAAGTCATCAAGCACTGAGAATGTAAACAAAGTCCTGATCTGCTTGAAGGTCGCAGGAAAGAGACCACTCTGGAGCAGCTGCTCATCCTGGTTATCTGTTTCAGAGCAGACACAGAACACTGCCTCCATTTCAAAGATGCCACTCCTGTCCACAATTGTTAGCATCTGATTTCCAGAGGGTTCTCTCTGCACTTGATCTGGAAACATATCCACAGGATCCAGAAGAATGTCCGGATGGTCAAACAGGGTATCCAAAATGATTGGAGCAGTTGATATGGGTAACTGGTTAGAAATTTGGAGAGATTCTAGCTCTTCTTGAAGATTGCAAGGAAGAGGATGATCCATGTCTGGTGTGCTGGTTCCCTTTTCCGTGGGATCCCTTTGCTGCTCTAATGCCCTACAGGAGTGTGAGCACCAGGACATATTGGATGATGTGATGGAATCATACCTCAACAGTTTGTGGGCATGGTTCACCAGCATGCCCAAAGAATAGCACATATCCAAGTGAGTGCAGTGAAACTGGAGTGTAGTGTGTTGCAGTCCATAGCAGTGGCCGATGAAATGGAGAATGCCTGTGGGCCTTGACACAGCAGGACTTGCAAAAGAGTGGTGTCCCAACGCAGTTAGGGCACTTGATATCACCATGTCCATAGCACAACGAGCATTTGGAGGAAGATGGATGACTCTCCATCTCCAACAGCATGTGGAGGTACTTGCTCCGGAGTTGAATCCATTGCTCCATCACAGTCTACATCTAATTAGCACCTCGGCCACATACAGATGGTGTCTGATACATACAGCTGGCTGTGGTCAACCCTGCTCCATTTCATCATCAGGAAGTCCTTCCATTTGCTCATCTATAAATTGCTGCGATTGTGTATCACCCAAGGAGTTCAAAATCACTTGAGATCCTTCTGCAGTGTCTGACCCCAATTGATCATTGTCCTTCCCCTGCTTTAAATGGTAGGACTGTCCAGGCTTTGCCTTACTTGGGAGGATAATCGGGACAGCCTTTTCTGTGGTCCGAATGCCCCTCTTGGTCCTTCTATGGTGGATGATAACTTCTTCAATGCCATCCTCAGCTGGCAGAAGGGACTCTGCTGCACGTCTCCGAGGCATTTGTGATGAACAGGAGGTGTAGATAGGAAGGGTGTGAGTGTGGTAGGTTCTGGTATGCTGGTATGAATCCTTCTGTTTATATATATGCAACTGCGATCGTTCCTCACAAGTACCAACCAATGGGTCTAACAGGGCACTGATAACTCGGAATTGGTGTCACGGAGTTGGTCTCCCAGAGCTGTGTCTCCGAGATTGGATATTCACAAATGGAGTTGTTGCTCCAAGATAGTCTATTGAATCCTTGCAGCTATGTACCCCACACATATCTCAACAATCATATGTATCACGCTCCCATAGTCACCTTCCAGATCACATGGGTCTAACTCCATCATTGAGTACTCCATCCATATAATGGCTACCTGCAGACTTATAGTGTACCAAATACATAAGCTGATATCTTGGCTGATGTGTTATGAGGTGTTGGGATAATTAGACCCTCACCTCCTTATTGTCTGAGGACAACACAATTCCCTGGGAGTCACACAGTGCCTTGGCCATGACAAATATGTTCTCTGAGTCATTCTGAAGGCGCTCCACCTGCAGGATGGTCTTATCACACTGTTTCAAACATGAGGTGACTAGCAGATGCACCTCAAGTGACATACATACCATTATCCCTGACAGATGTTGTGACTCACCATCTGAGTTGGTGCCACCCAGGTCCGAGACATCTGATCCAGAGCTGTCTGAAATGACATGGTCCGAGTCCGACCCGATGCTTATGACTTCATCATTGTAGTCAACTGAATACATGTCTTCATCATCAAATGGATCAACATCCGATGGCATGCTGTCCTCAGGTTCGGAGAGATTGGTGGGACTATCATGGTCGTGTGAGAAAGTCAAAGTCCTTTGTTTGAAGTGGGAGCAAGACTCCATGTCAGATAAGGTGGTATGGATATCATTGGATAGTGCAAGGTGGTCTCACATGTGCTTTTATATGCTATCAAAATGTTTACTGTCTCATGGATAATGGGATAGCACGTCACACAGTTGAATACATACATTCTGAGCACCTACTCTAAGGTATAGCACATTGTCTAGCTCCAGGCAAGATGTGCCCAGTATGCTGCAAATGTACCCTGAGTGATATCACATCAGTGGCATTATCATCACAATAGAGTCAACTGTTCCGGACATGTGCCAAACCCTCAGGTATACAGCCTCAGATGTACAAATGGGGGATTGGGACATTTGGTGGAGTGCACAGCGTTTGTTGACTAGCACTAAACATGGAGACGGATATGTGTCACTAAATCTTGGCTATCTCCGATATTCACGGAAATGAATGTCCGGTGTCAGCGGTAATGATGGGTCAGATTGGATTGGATCATAGTGGATGTGATGCACCCCCTGAGTCTGTGAAATATCTTTATAGGCACACATACATCAGCTAGCACATGTGGTACACTACTGGTATAATCTGGTGCTAAGTAGAGCAAGCGATGACACACTACAGGAACAGGTACACTGCAGTTCTGGACAATCGGCCATGTATTGTTCTATATTAAGTCAAGGTCCAGATAGGTCGTTGAAGAACATAGACTCCTAGAGTAGTAGTGCAAGTGGTGTGAGAAGAAGAAAGGACCAAGCCCAACGTTTCCTCATGTATCTTTACTTTTCCTGAATCACACTACACTAGAAACACTCATATCATGCTTATCACACATAACATGTGATCACCAAACTGCTCGGAGTTGGAGTAGCACTCAAGTGAATCCTCAAAAGATATGATTAAGTTGATACATAGTTGAGGCCAGAGTGGCCAATAGAGTGGTAGTCCGGTGGGAATGAATATATGCAATTGAGTGTCTGATCATGCTCAACAGCTTGAATGTCAGCTGACACTCTGTGTGCTAGGATTGTGGGCAGTATCGATGACGAGCATGTACCAATGTCATGTGAAGTGGAGCACCTTGGCAGATGAAAAGTGATTGCTACATGTAGCCAGTTGACCAGAGCAGTCAAGACTGACCAATCTGGGGGCTGACCAATGTTTGGCACAGTCAAAGTCAGTTGAAGTCACAGCGCCTTCATGATTTGCCCACCAAATCACATGTGCAAACCTTGGTCTGCCGCTTCGGACTTCGCCTTATCATTCTAGGTCCGAGACAACCTGGCTGTGTTCAGAACAATGCACAATTCCACCTCCAATTCGATACGAACTTGAGAATAATGCTATGTGTGTGGTAGTAAAGGTACAATACGAATGACAATGTGGCTACACTGGAGCAGTCAAGACTGACCAATCTGGGGGCTGACCAACGTTTGGCACAGTCGAAGTCAGTTGAAGTCACAGTGCCTTCGTAATTCGCTCACCAGATCACATGTGCCAAGCTGTGATCTGCCGCTTTGGACTTCATTTGATATTTCCAGGTCCGAGATGAGCGGCTGCGTTCGGAACAAAACATCGTTTCAACTCCGATTGGATTCGAACTCTAGCATACTGCTAGGTGTGTGGTAGTACAGGTACATTAGGAATGACGATCTGGTTACATGTTATGGCCCTTTGCCTTCAGTCGCGTGTGCAAGATGACACCCTAGACCCTGTGGCACTTGGAGCTCTGGATGGAGGCTTGATGGCAGCCCCCCCACGCCCACGGCTTGGAGTGCGAGATAACAGTGCTACATAATATCAGCAGTGTGGCACAACGAGTATCACGTTTCCTGACGCACCAGGGGTATGAATCTGTCTGGTACCACTGCCCGAGGCCACAGAAGAAGGGGGGGCAGTGATCGATAGCTGGGAAACGTCGAATCCAGCGGACAACATTGAACTGATGGTAGATGCGATTGACGATGGGCCAGGGGTCGGAGATGGGGGAGGAGCACCTTGCTCGAATAGGGGAACTGGCGGGATACAGAGGGTGAGGGTAGAAGGGGTAATCTTGTATCGCATGCATAGGGCGTGCATCATGAGGTCGATGTTGTGTAGAACGTCCTGGAGTGCCCCCATGCGCACGTCCATGGCTTCCTGGAATGCTGTGAAGTTAGTTTCCATGGAATCGAGGCGAGTCTTCAGACCATCCAGCATCGGAGGAAGGTCTTCCATAATGGCTAAGTCCGGTTAAGCGATTGAAATCTATTTGTGAAAGGAAAGGACGTACTCGCAGCGGAATGCTTGCGATTCTTATTGTCCTGCTTGACCTTCGCTGCCTGCTGCTTCGCCTCGATCTGGGGGATCGCCCACTTCGGCAGAGGATTGCACGGCACCTTCCTAATCTTACACATCTGACAGACACGCGCCTTTGGGGCGTCGGTCTGAGGTAGGCACTCCAACACACCATGGCTCTGGCAAGGGCTGCAAAAGTCCTAAAATATGTGTTAGCACGTTCCGCTTTGGAGGACGTACTATACGTACCGGGTTTGGCAAATGACCAATAGCCTTTGCTGCTGCCTTAGCCGCAGCACTGGTCCTGCGCTGCTGTCGCTTCGCAGGGACCTCTGATGCTGGTGAGATTACGATTGCACGTTTGACCGGCTGAAATTTCTTCGGAGTCTTCTGGTTATCGACAATCTCGCACATTTCAATGTCGTCCCCACCATCCGAGGCGTCCACAGTACCAGAATCATCATCGGCACGAGCAGGTGCCTTTCCTTTGGTGTTATGTCCAGAGCGCCGTGGCTGCACACTTCCAGCGGTATCCGGAGACTCAGCTTATGTTGACCGAGTTATCAGCAATATCCAAACATTGTATAGTGGGTAGACTCACTTATTTGAATGTCATCATCATTGTCGCTGTCTCCGTCTTCCTCTCCGGCATTGGCCTCTGCTGCAGCATCCTCTGCTGCTTCTTCGTCCTCCATGGTGGGCTCACCAGGGAGCCACCACTCAACAGCCGGAGGCAGCTGAGACACGAGATCTCGGACATTGGACATGGTGAGCAGGGGGTGCCATTGAGGGTTTTCTTTGCAGGCGAAGGCACAGAACTTTTTGATTTCGTTGATGCTGAAATCGTCGAGATTGAGAGTCTCTTTGAGGTCCTGCGCACGCTCACTCCTTTCCCCAATCATACGGAGGAGGGCATGCAACCTGGGTACAGTATTACCAGCTGCCTCGAAAATTTCATTGATTCCGATCTACAAACATCAGCCAGGGTCATAACCAAGCTGGAAACAAGACAGGAGGACGTACCATCTCATCATCAATGCCTTGGCGGATCCAGTCGTCATCTGCCCCATGCTCATCTTGATAGCGGAGGGCAGTATCGAGTCGACAGGCAATCGCTATGAGCTGTCTCTCAGCATGGCTCACAGGATCATTCATTGCCATGACGGTCTAGTGTGTGGACGGAGGGATACAATGTTTCCCTCGGAAACAACTCAGAAATGTCTCAGTCTCCGAACATGCATGTGTCATCCTTATCTGATTCGACTGATATGGTACGCTCCACACCCACGCCGGTCTCACAAGTCTGATGTCTTGGACAGGCCACTCCAATGACATCATCCTGAGTTGTTCTAGACATCCACATGCCATCAAACGTGTCACTTCCATCCGAGATATGAGCCTAGACTACGGAGTGATAACTCTGAGATCGCCCCATCTGGTAGGCCATGCAGGCCCATTCATTTGAATATCATCTCATTGATCTACCACCCACGTGTCCTGGTTGCCCGAAAATATAGTGACAGTGGATGCAAAGAGATATGAGGTACACCCCACATGTCACCCCCTGCCCGGCAAGACGAGATAGCGGAGTCCGATTCAGGTGTGCACCGTTTTGGTAGGCATTACTCACAGTGCCATCCCGACGCATATTGCCATAGGGCAGTGGGCGTATATCGGAAAGATGCCCCCGAACACTTGAAAGCTTACTGCGACTAGTGCCCCCAGCAAATCTGCTGGTGGTGCTACCACCCACCCATCTACAGCTACTGCCACTCCTGGTGCTGCATCCTCTACCACACCTGGTCCACTTCCTACGCCTCCATCTGGTGCAACACCACAGGTGAAACCCACTCCGAAGTACTCGTTCCTCCACAGGCAACCTACACACACCCCTCCTCCTGTCACGACTCGCTGAAGTGGACGCTTACTATATGGTGATGACCCCTTAGTAAGTTGTAATGTGTCATGGACTCAGTCGATCAGTAAGCAGTAGTACAGAATCACATGCCGGTGTGGCATGACTCATAACTAGGATAGCTGTAGTAGGGTTCGAGCTACTTACGCTATTCGTCGTACGGTTTCAAGAGGAGCTTTAAAGCGTCCTCATACATGTATAAATAGTGGCTAGATAAGACCAAGATACGCCATCTTGGTCTTCTTCAATCACCACTCTCTTATCATCTCTTTCACGCGTGCTTCACTTGCCTCTTCGCGCAAGTCGACTTCATCGATCATCGGATTACCTAGTGGCGCGACTTGCCCTAGTGTACGAGAGTGGGATCACGTGCTTATAGACGCCGTGTATCTCGTGATTACAGGTCACGTGACCTCGAAGGAACATTTTGCTAAGTCATGAACGCCCTTTCGCAGTCCAAGTCGGACTAACGCCAGTGGTGGCGTTACGTTAAGACCAAGATCCCTTCATCGTGGCGTTCACAACTCGAGACCAGTGGAGAAACTTTCAGACCTACTCCCTCGAACGCAGGGGAGACCGCAACGTACCGGAACAGTTCCTAGGAGCCGCCAGGTGGAGAGAATACCGAGGAGAAACCGGCTACTTCGTAGACTTCGCATTGGGGCCAACCCGATACCGCCCCGTTGAGTTCAACTTCGATAACTTGTGCTGGGTTGAAATCACGTGGAACCCCATAGATAATCGTTACGACGTCATACGCCCAGCGGGACGCAACTACAATTGCGACATTGACTCAAGAAACCTCCCTACAAGAGCAGAGTGGGGACGCATAGACGGGCAACCGGAAGACGAACCCAGCACATCAGAACCAAGAACTACCGCCCCGTCAGAGACTAGCGAAGAAGACGAAGAAACGAACGCAGACGACGAATCCGAAGTAGGGGAAATAATCCAGACAGCTGAGTCCCTCCGCATAAACGAACCAGAAGAAATCGAAGTTCACGCACCTGTAGAAATGGCAACCGCAACGATTACTTGGGAAGATGTAGCAACCGAAGAAGCGCGAAGGATAACGGAAGAAGCAGAAGCCTACCTACGCCCCATCAACCCAAGCACCGGACATCGTATGACGGCCGACGACGCGGCCATATTCAGGGCAGTAGGTCCCGACATCCCAGACCCTCCCCCAGGAGCAGGAGGACCGCCACCACCCAGAAGGCCTGGAGGAAATTTCGGCCAAGGACCACCAGGAGGTGGAGGAGGAGGACGACAACCTCAATTTGGAGGAGGAGGCGGAGGACATCCGTTTGGAGGAGGACCACCGCCACCGCCACCGCCAGCCGCAGGACCAGCACCAGGACCACCCCATGGAAGCGACAAATTAGTAGGAGAACCACCAAACACCTTCGACGGGAACAGAGATGAGTACGAATCGTTCCTCACCCAGTGGCACATTTACTGGGGCCAGAACTCGGAAGCGCCGATCATGACCAATGTCTATCGGCGATGCCTACTCTTCCTAGGTTTCATCAAAGGACCTCGAGTGTCCAACTGGACCCTCGGTTTCCTTCAATGGCTCAACAATGAGCTTCACCACGGACGCAATCGATACGACCCATTCTTGTGGGACACACTGACGGCCGGATTCTCGGACCGTTCTCGAACGTACTCGAACAAGAACAAGCACAGGCCACGCTGGCCAAAGGATTTAAAATGATAGGAGACGATATCGATTCGTACGTCACCAACTTTGAGCAGCTAGCGCGGAAAGCTGATTACCGACTCAACGACCGCCAAACACTGGATCGATTCACGGCGGGACTTCCGAGAGCCTTGTTTACAAAAATTTACGAACTCAACGACCTGCAGTCATTCAACGAATGGAAGGAGGCGGCCTTACGCCGACAAAAACAGTACATCCACCTGCGCGCACGACTAGGCCTCACCACAAACAATCAACGAAATGCGCCACAACCTCGACCAAATCAGACGCGCGGGTACACCCCACAGTGGGCACCGCCGCGATTCCCGCCTCCACGCTATGACCCAAATGCGATGGACACTTCGGCGGACCGAACCCGCGCTCGACTCGCGGAAGTAGGGGACCCCAATAGAGGGAATTACCAACGACCGCCATTCCCACCTCGAGGAGGACCAGGACAAGCAAGAGGGGGCGGACAGCGTCGCGATATGAGGGAAGTCACCTGTTACAACTGTAACAATCCCGGTCACTTCTCACGAGACTGTACGCGACCTAGAAAACCAAGGCAGCCGTACCAACCGCGCCCCAGCACTAGTCGAAGTGCAGACACCGACTACTATAGTCAAGAGCCAACCACCGCACACCGCGCCGAAGCAACCCCCGAGGAACAAGCAAAGGGCTGGATGGACACCATCAGAGGGGCTAGTGACGAGGTAAAAGACCTCATATTCAAGGACCTATGGACCCAAGAGGGTTTTCAGGACGCCTAAACCCATCGGCCTGGGTGAGGGCAGTTAATTGTAACTCTGTAATCATGACTCGCTACCGTTCGCTCTGAATTCCAGTCTCGATTCGTACCAGTTACTCCATGGCCGACATAAAAGGGCTCGTTGACTCGGGCGCCACCGACAACTTATAAGACCAGCATTTGCGAAACGCATGGGCCTCGGGCTGCAAGCCCTCGAGCGACCCAAGAAAATATGGAACATAGACAACACCGAAAATAAAGCTGGGTCCATCACTCACTTCGTCGATCTCGACGTCCAGACCAACGGAATTAACAAAGTTATGAGATTCCTAGTTACGGACATTGGAAACGAAGACCTAGTTCTCGGCTATCCGTGGCTCGCAACCTACGAACCCACCATCAGCTGGGCTCACGCCACCATTCACGAGGGCGCGCTACCCATAGTACTCCGCTCCATCAATCCGACGGAACCACAAACCACCATCGCCGGCATGATCACCCAAGATGAAGCCGAAAACATCGTTCAAGAATTGGAAGAAGAATGTCAGATACGCACCACAGCCACGGAACTAGCCATCGCCGCAAACCAGAACACCGTCGCAGCAGTTCTCCCCGAACCGTATCAACGCTTCGCGAAGATCTTCAATGAGGAAGCGTCCCACCGATTTCCACCGTCACGGCCCTGGGACCACGCCATCGACTTCAAACCAGGCACTCCGGCAAGTATCGATTGCAAGATTTACCCCATGTCACAAGATGAAGACGACCAACTACGCAAATGGCTAGATGAGCAACTCAAAATGGGCTACATACGACCCTCAAAATCGCCGTACGCCTCATCTTTCTTCTTCATCAAGAAGAAAGACGGTAAACTACGCCCGGTTCAAGACTACCGTAAGATCAACGCCTGTACAGTACGTAACCAATACCCACTACCGCTCATGTCGGAGCTCATCAATGACCTGGGAAATGGACGCATCTATACCAAACTCGACGTGCGATGGGGGTACAACAACATACGAGTCAAAGCAGGGGATGAACCCAAAGCTGCCTTCAAAACGAAATATGGGCTTTTCGAACCCCTTGTCATGTACTTCGGACTCACCAACTCCCCGGCGACCTTCCAAAACATGATGAACGACATCTTCGGCGACATTATTCCCTACTACGAGGCACGCGGAACGATCATACGAGTCTACATGGATGACATTGGCATCGCCACCAGCGAGGAAGCAGGTCTACAAGCACACATCGAAGCAGTCAGCGCCGTCCTACAGATCGCGCTCGACCACGACCTCTACTTCAAACTGGAAAAGTGCCTCTTCCACCAACCGCGAATGGATTACCTGGGGGTAATCCTTGAAAAGGGGGTAACTCGCATGGACCCCGTCAAAATTGCAGGCATACGCGACTGGCCCACTCCCACAAAGGTACGCGACGTACGCTCCTTCCTGGGCTTCTGCAATTTTTACCGTCTCTTCATTCGCGGTTTCGCCACATACGCCCGAGCACTCAACAAACTCACGCGCAAAGACACCGACTGGACCTGGGGCAAGGACGAGGAAAAGGCCTTTCAAACCCTCAAACAACTCGTCACTAGCGAACCCGTACTCGCACACCCCACCCTAACAGACCAGTTCGAACTCGAAGTAGACGCGTCAGGATACGCGGTGGGCGCAGTACTCCTGCAAAAGAAGAAAGACGGAAAGCGACACCCCATTGGCTATTTCTCCGCCACCCTGAACGAAGCAGAACGCAACTACGACATTTACGATTTGGAACTCCTAGCCATCGTCAAGGCACTGCGACATTGGAGGCCGTTCCTAGCCGGCTCGCCACACAAAATCAAAATCTTCTCCGACCACCTCAACCTCACGCACTGGAAGTCGCCTCAAAAGATAAGTCGCCGCGTCGCTCGAGAAGTCCTCGAACTCATGGAATATGACTTCGAGATTCATCACATCAAAGGCACTAACAACGGACAAGCGGACGCACTGTCGCGAAGACCCAACTACGACAGAGGCGACAGAGACAACGAAGGAGTCGTGGTATTACCCGAAACGGTATTCGTACGAAACCTCACGACGCAAGCGCCAGAAGCTCACGACCAGGACGAAAACACCCTGCGCCCTTGGGTGGACCCGCACAAACTCAAAAAGGTCGATGGAACTTGGTACCGCGGAGAAGCGAGAGTAATTACGGGAGGACAAGACGCAATTCGCACCATTATTGCCAATCATCACAATCCTCCAGTATACGGACATCCAGGGATCAAGCGAACCTTCAGGATCATTGAACGCAACTACTGGTGGCCCCAAATGCTGAAACACGTGACCGAGTACGTCCAAGGATGCGCAGAATGCCAACGCCACAAAGTTAACAACCGACCGACGAAAGCACCGCTGAACCCCATCACACCAATGGCAGACGCTAAGCCATTCGAAGTCATAGCACTCGACTTCATCACTAAACTACCCGTCTCCCAGGGATACGACTCAATCCTCACAGTAACCGACCATGACTGCACCAAAGCTTCCGTATTCATCCCATGCAACGAAGAGATCTCAGCCGAAGAAACTGCCGCCCTGTACGTCACTCATATCTTCAGGAGATTCGGACTACCGGCAAAGATTATTAGCGATCGAGACCCTCGCTTCGCATCCAAGTTCACCCGCGAACTATGCCGGATCTTAGGCATCTATCAGAACATCTCCACGGCCTATCACCCCCGAACGGATGGACAATCGGAACGAACCAATCAGTGGTTAGAGCAGTATCTAAGGTTCTGGGCTAACGAGCGTCAAGACAACTGGGCGCGATTCCTACCCATGGCAGAATTCGCTCACAACAATTGGCTGCACGAGGCGACAAGGAAGTCCCCGTTTTCGCTCATGATGGGATACGACCCACGCACTGATTGGATCGATAAGCCATCCCCCATTCCTCAGGTACTCACACGACTCCAACAATTCCGAGAAGCACGGAAAGAAGCCCAGACGCTCATCAAGAAAGCCCAAGCACTATGGATCAAACACCGAGATACGCCCAGGTACCAAGCGGGAGACCAAGTATGGCTGGAAGGGCGTCACCTCCGCACCAACCAACCAACTGCCAAGCTAGCGGCACGACGGCATGGACCCTTCAAAATCACACGAGTGCTGTCACCGGTCAGTTACCAACTCAAACTTCCCACGCAATGGAGCATTCACCCCGTGTTTCACATCGATCTACTCACGCCCTATCGCGAAACACCCCTTCATGGGGAAAACTTCCAGCGCCCACCACCGGATCTAGTTGACGGCGAAGAGGAATACGAAATCGAACGAGTTCTAGACTCAAGGCACTTCGGCAGGAACCGGAAACTCCAATACCTTGTGAAATGGAAAGGCTACCCCGACTCGGAGAACCAGTGGGTCAACAAAAATGACATGTTCGCGGAAGAAGCCATAGCGGAGTACGAGCGGAGTTCAGTAGCCGCCAAAATACATATAAGCGAGGACAGCAATGCTAAGTTTCCCCCATCTCATCACACTGGATTCCTCTCTCAATCAGAAATGTCTCTTCCCGCTTCCTCCTACTCCTCCCATGCAGCTCCCCGCCTCAGGGGGTCCTTCACCCACGAAGAACTCACCGCCGCGGTCAACAACCTCGCCGCCATCGAAGATCTCGACAACCCCAACACCCCCGCCACTTACTGGATGCTCGGCACCGACGGCCAGCACCTCAACGCCACACCTTATACGCAGGCCGAAGTTGATCGGCTTCGCGCAGCTCTCCGAGAATGTGCGGCTCCCTCATCGGGACCTCTCCCGGTTCGAGTGGAGTACTGGGTCGACACTCACGAAGAACCCGAGCACGCGACGATAGGAGGAGTGGCGGGAGGTGACAGCGAGGTGGAGACTCGAGCAGTTGGCGAAGGCAGCGACAAGGAGAACGAGAATCCTCGAGAGGAGGAAAGCGTTCGACGAGATGATGCGCGCCAAATCCAGGAGCAACCAGAGCGGGAGCTGAGGGAGTGGTACCCAGCTGAGCACCCGTTCATCATATCCACCACCGATTCTGACCACCCCCGCGAGACGCCCTACACACTCGACACAGTGGGCCGACCCCTTTATCGAGGAGCCCTTCGGGTAGACCTCCCTTCCGACACTCATCACACCGCCGTGCTTAATCGCCGGCTTTCCGACTCTCGCTTCGCCCCCTACGGTTACGTACACAACCGAGGGGACAAGTTCGTCAACTTTCCCATCACCGATTCCCAGGGCGTCACCACTCAGGCGCCCTACGTTCAAGTCATCATGACCCCCGACCCGCTGGTCCTCGCGCTCGCCGCGGACAGCGACAAGACCTTCTTGAAGCCGCTTTACGTGGAGCCGCAAGTCTGAGAGCGAGGCAAACCGTACTACACGGAACTCGAGGTTCAAGCCCTCGCTGCCGGACACCCCAACCAACACCGCCTCGATATGGTGGTAAACGAGTTGAAAGACGTGGGGCTCAAAGCTGAGTTGCACAGGTTCCGGTCTCTTCGGAAGGAGGCTGAGCGCATCGAGCATCGCCTTATGGCCTTGTCCCAGGCACTTGGGGGAATCCAAGGGGACGCCGCGCGCTCGAAGTTCAGGTTGGAGATGGCGGACCTTCACAACCGGGTAGAGTCAGTTCAGGAAGGGTGGTTGGGGGGTATTGGAGCTCCTTGGCGCCGTGGTCATCGCGGCTGAAAAGGGGGTGATGTCACGACTCGCTGAAGTGAATGCTTACTATATGGTGATGACCCCTTAGTAAGTTGTAATGTGTCATGGACTCAGTCGATCAGTAAGCAGTAGTACAGAATCACATGCCGGTGTGGCATGACTCATAACTAGGATAGCTGTAGTAGGGTTCGAGCTACTTACGCTATCCGTTGTACAGTTTCAAGAGGAGCTTTAAAGTGTCCTCATACATGTATAAATAGTGGCTAGATAAGACCAAGATACGCCATCTTGGTCTTCTTCAATCACCACTCTTATCGTCTCTTCCACGCGTGCTTCACTTGCCTCTTCGCGCAAGTCGACTTCATCGATCATCGGATTACCTAGTGGCGCGACTTGCCCTAGTGTACGAGAGTGGGATCACGTGCTTATAGACGCCGTGTATCTCGTGATTACAGGTCACGTGACCTCGAAGGAACATTTCGCTAAGTCGTGAACGTCCTTTCGCAGTCCAAGTCGGACTAATGCCAGTGGTGGCGTTACATGAGTACCCCGACTCGATCACCAACCGCCTTTTCTACAGATCGTTTAGGATCGCCACATCAACTGAGGCCTAAGTCAGGCAAGCGTCCGTGGTAGACGTTACAAAGATGGGGCGCTGTCACTGTGCTGATAAATTACATCCCGCCTTGCTGGCCTTGAAGCTTCGTAGCGCGCTGGCCATGCTGGCCATGGAACTTTGTAGCGCGCTGGCGTTGGAATTTCGTAGAGCACTGAGATGGGGCGCTGTCACCGTACTGATAAATTACGTCCCTGGCCTTGCTGGCCTTGGAGCTTCGTAATGCACTGGCCATGGTGTGCTAGCTGTGAATTGTCGTAGCGCACTGAGATGGGCGCCGTGCTGATAAATTACGTGGAAGCTTTGTAAACTTCGAACTCCGCATGAGCATTTTCGCGTCTATCAGTCGCAAATGAGAGCTTGAAGTCGGAAGAGGGTAATGAGAAGGCTCACTTTGGAGAGGGAAGTTTTTGAAGGGTGCACACACACAAAAGGATCGAAGAGAGAGAACTGGGTGCATTGGTTCGATACATTATTTATACAGGTTATACTACAAGTGGTAGAATGGTAAAGCTATTAATATAGGAGGCAGAGGACACGAAAAGTGGTATCGAGAGTGAATGAGGTGTCCAGGCATGAACTGGGTTTGCCCTTGAGTCCTGCTACACTGGTTCGCGTTGATCGGGTCGAGCATGCTAATATTCAATGCCCAATCGTACGGAGGCGAGAAGACAGTTGCGGTCAGCGGGGAGCGCTTGGTGTTCACTGAAAACGAGCATGACTCTGGCGTAAGTTAGTGGGTGATGCCGAAGAGAGGGCAAGAGAGGGCGAAAGTGAGGAGAAAAACAAGACAAGTGAAACTTTTGCCAAGGTCAGCGAGGAAGCAGCCCGTTTGGAGCAGGAGCTTTGCAAGGCGGAGGAATGTAAGTTGAAGGAAGAGGCAGAGCGCGCTGAGAAAGAGTGGAAGGAGGCCAAAGAGCGGGCTGCCCAGGAGGAAAGAGAGTGTAAGGAGGCCGAGGAACATGCTGCTCGGGAAGAAGAGGAGCGCAAAGAAGCTGAAGAGCGTGCGGCAAGAGAGGCATGCGAAGCCGAGGAGCGCAAGAAGGAGCTTTTACGTCTGGAGGAGGTGCGCGCTCAGCACGAAGCAGAAGAGAAAGCACAAAGGAACTGGCAGAGCAGGAGTGATTACACAAGCTCAAAGAAGAGGGAGGAGGAAGCTAAGGAGGCGGCGAAAAAAAAAACTTTGCAAAATTTATGTTCCGTCCGACAATCGTGTCCCAGTAGTCATATGGGTCCACGGCTTAAATTGTAATGGTCCTTCCGGCCCGTTGGGTGTTCTCAACTTGAGAGGTGGGGTTCGCCGGTTCACTGGGTTGCACCGTCGCGTCGTAGAACCAAAGGTTCAAAGGAATGTGGAGAGTTGGCCAAACAGCACAACTATAGCAAAGAGAAAAGGAAGAAGTCGGCAAAGCAGCCAGACTCATAGAGGAAAGGTCGCAGTGGCTGGACGGGTCTCCGAGGGCACACTGAGGAGCAGGGACATCGATGAATAGTATTCCAGCTCAGAGGTAGCGAACAGCACAACCCGGCAGACAGCACGGCGTTGGCTAACTACATGGCTAGGAAAGTAGACAAGGGGAAACCAGGGGAAGGGGGAATCCAAAATATCAAAGCTAAGGACTGAGGGTCCTGTCGCTCCTCTACTTATACTACTCAGGGGAGCTTTAAAGCTCAGCCTGAACTTACGGTCGAGTCATGAACCCTATTACAGCTAACAATAGCAGCCAATGGCATAAGGCGCGCTTGGCATGAGTCAGAGATAAGAGTGCACGAGGCAAGGGTCCAGACCATGATGTCATAGATAAGAGTCCACCGGCAATACAACGTACCGGTTCCATAATCACAAGCCAATCCGGGATCACGTGCTCATCCGGACTCTTCTGGAATCTTCTAGAGCAGGTCACGTGCCAGGTCACGTGATGGCCAATTCTTGATATCCCGGGCGCTCGGCGGTTGCCGAGGATTGGTGCTGACAACTTTGGTTGTAAGTTGTCGCTTGCTCCCGAGGACGTCTTCTCCCACGGTCACATGCAAGGGCGCTAAAGGGCAGAACGTGACATAAATCCGAGATAGCAAGGTGAACATATGTGGGATTGAAGCGTAGGATGTCCATCCTCGGGGACGTGGTGGTGGGCGACAAGCAGAACACGATGTCGTCCATGATGGTCTTCGATGGTATCGAGGCCGTGAAGGACAACACATGTAGGAGTTCGTACGCCTGTATGTTAGCGGTATGTGAGTTACCCCCCAGGTTGAGATAAGGGCGTGGCGTGTTGCGAGGGGAGACAAAAATACCTGTAAGCGGAAGTTCGTAGCGGTGTTTAAGACGATACAGCCCATTGAGGATGGGGCCGAGCTTGAGGCCGAGTGGGAAGGGAGCTCGAGGTTGAGAAGTACATGGAAAAGTGGGACTCGATGAGCGAAGTCATCTCGATGATGCCAATCATGATCGTGTCCTGGTAGTCATATGGGTCCAGTCAGCGTCTTAAATCCGAGATAACAAGGTGGACATACGTGGGATTGAAGCGTAGGATGTCCATCCTCGGGGACGTGGTGGTGGCCGACAAGCAGAACACGATGTCGTCCATGATGGTCTTCAATGGTATCGAGGCCGCGAAGGACAACACACGTAGGAGTTCGTACGCCTGTATGTTAGCGGTATGTGAGCTACCCCCCGGGTTGAGATAAGGGCGCGGCGTGTTGCGAGGGGAGACAAAAATACCATTGAGGATAGGGCCGAGCTTGAGGCCGAGTGGGAAGGGAGCTCGAGCTTGAGAAGTATGCCTGTATGTTAGTGGTATGTGAGTTATCCCCCCGGGTTGGGACAAGCGTGTGACGTGTTGCGAGGGGATAAAAAAACCTAAGCGGAAACATGACAGGGCCGAGCTTGAGGCCGAGTAGGAAGGGAGCTTGAGCTTGAGAAGTACCGAGAGATAACAAGGTGGAGACGCGGACAAGAGGAGACGACAACAAGAAATGGCACCACAGATGCGACTGTAGCCAGCTCAGCAAGGTCAGCTGGACTTAGCCGGCCCAATCAGAGTCGGCAAACACTCCGGCTTTGGTCACATGCAGTCCGGCCCGGCGGGGATTGCCGCCGGCTGTGGCTACGGCTTTAGCCACAAGTGGGCCGGAGCTGCCGCAACACTACCACAAAGTGTCGCGGGGGAACCCCTTATCAACCTAGACGAACCCGTAACACCACCAGAGGACAACCCTTCCATGACCCTTCTAAGGGGTAAAATGGTGGAGCTCCAAGAACAGATGGGGGAGTTGTTACAGAAGGATTTTCAGGACGCCTGAACCCATCGGCCTGGGTGAGGGCTTCATCATGTAACTTGCAGTTCATAACGCACTATCGATCTATGCACATTTCAGTTTCGATTCACATGAGTAACGCAATGGCCGACAGAAAAGCACTGGTGGACTCTGGAGCCACCAACAATTTCATGCACCCCAACTTCGCCAGACAAATGGGCATCGGGATCAAAGAACTAGAACAACCCCGCAACATCTGGAACATAGATGGAACCCATAATAAAGGGGGTAAAATCATGCACTACACCAACCTAAACATACAGACAGACGGAAAAATCAAAACCATCCCGTTCTTTGTCACCGATGTAGGAGGGGAAGACATCATCCTCGGCTACCCATGGCTCGCTACCTTCCAGCCCAAAATTCACTGGGCTACCGCTACGATGGATACAAAACAATATCCCATCATCATACGAACCACCAACCCACTCAGACCCTTCTCCCTCAAGGACGCAGCAGAACAACTCCGACAAACGCTGGAACAGGTTGTCGACACACAAAAACAACGCATCCTTGAAGAACTAGAGGAAGACTCACTCCCAGTACACCTACAAACGATGGCAACGGAACTAGCAATTGATGCACAACAATACATGGAAAAGAAGGAAATCCCCGATGAATATAAATGACATGCTAAGGTATTCAGCGAGGAAGAATCACATCGTCTCCCTCCTTCAAGACCTTGGGACCACGCAGTGGAATTCAAACCAGGCGCACCTGACACCATCAATTGCAAAGTCTACCTGATCAACCAGACCGAAGACAAAGCACTCAAAGAATGGCTGGACGCCGAACTGGCAAAAGGATACATCAGACCGTCTAAATCCCCATATGCATCCCCTTTCTTCTTCGTCAAAAAGAAGGATGGAAAACTGCGACCAGTACAGGACTACCAGGTCATCAACAAATGGACTATACGCAACCAGTACCCACTACCCCTCATACCGGAACTTATCACAGACCTCAGCGGCGGATGGATCTTCTCCAAATTCGATGTTCGATGGGGGTATAACAACATACTTGTCAAAGATGGCGACCAAGAAAAAGGAGCCTTCAAGACGAAATACGGCCTATACAAACCACTGGTAATGTACTTTGGAATGACGAACTCGCCAGCTACCTTCCAAGCTATGATGAACACTATCCTCAGACCCATCATCGAATACTTTGAACCAAGGGGGACCATCATCTGAGCATACATGGACGACATCGGTATAGCAACCTCGACCACCGAACAGGACCACACAGAAGCTATACACGCCATATTGGACCTACTAGAAGCGCACGACCTATACTTGAAACTGGAGAAATGCACTTTCCATGCTTCTTCCCTCGATTACCTGGGGGTAATCATTGAAAAGGGGGTGATTCGCATGGACCCCATCAAAATTTTGGGTATACGCAACTGGCCCACTCCAAAAACCGTCAAACAGGTGCGATCTTTCCTAGGCTTCTGCAACTTCTACCGTGCTTTCATCAGAAACTTTGCCACACATGCACGACCACTTAACAAACTCACGCGCAAAGACACAGAATGGACATGGGGAACCGACCAACAACAGGCGTTTGACAAACTCAAGGAACTCGTAACACAGGAGCCAGTACTCAAACACCCTGAACTAGACAAACCCTTCGAACTAGAAGTTGACGCATCGGGGTACGCAGTGGGAGCAGTACTACTCCAACGAGGTCAAGACAATAAACGCCACCCTATCGCCTACTACTCGAACACCCTCAGCGCTGCAGAACGCAACTACAACATCTACGACTTGGAACTACTCACCATTGTTAAAGCCCTATGGAACTGGAGACAATACCTCGCAGGGTCACCACACAAGATCAAAGTATTCTCGGACCACATGAACCTACAATACTGGAGATCCCTGCAAAAGATTAGCAGACGCATAGCCTGGGAAGTACTCGAACTCTCTGAATACGACATAGAGATTCACCATATCAAGGGTACAGCAATGGACGAGCCGACGCCCTATCCTGACGACCAGACTATGACCAAGGAGACCACAACAACGAGCAAGTCACAGTACTCCCTGACCACATATTCGTCAGAGCAGCCAAGATCGACAGCACGGAAGACCCAACATGACCAGACGACCCAATAACCACTGCAGAACTGCAACCCACAAACCCAGTATACACACAGGACGACGAAACCATCCGAAAATGGGTAGACCCACACAGGCTGAAGAGAATTGAAGGCACATGGTACAAGGACGGACAACGCGCAGTCACGGGAGATCAATACAAAAGGCAACACATCATCCAAGCCCATCATGATCCACCAGTCCATGGACACCCCGGAATTAACCACATGATTAAAATGATCGAACGATACTACTGGTGGCCTGGCCTACGGCAAGAGGTCCAAGATTATGTCAAAGGACGCGCGGATTGCCAACAGATCAAGGTTAACAACTGCCCGACTTGCGCCCCACTACAACCAATATTCCCAAGACCAGAAGCAATGCCATTTGAAACCATCGCATTGGACTTCATCACCAAACTGCCCCAAGCAGACAGCTGCGACACTATACTGACAGTAACAGACCACAACTGCTCGAAAGCAGCTATATTCATTCCTTGCCTCGAAGAAATAAGTGTGGAAGGTACCGCAGCCCTGTATGTAAAATACATCTTTTCCCGATTCGGACTACCGGCACGCATCATCAGCGATAGAGACCCACGATTCACATCCAAGTTCACGCAAGAACTATGCAAAATATTGGGAATCGAACAGAACATCTCCACGGCATACCACCCAAGGATAGACAGACAGTCGGAATGCACCAACCAATGGCTGGAGCAATACCTACGCTTCTGGGTCAACAAACGACAGGACGACTGGATCCACTACCTCCCAATGGTGGAATTCACGCATAACAATTGGCCCAACGAATCTACCCAGGAGTCTCCCTTCAACATCCTTATGGGGTATAACCCACGTGCTGATTGGATCGATAAGCCTTCTCCTATCCCACAGGTAGCACTCCGAATCCAGCAATTCCAAGAGGCTAGAACACGCGCCCAGGAACTGATGCGAAAAGTGCAGCAGGGGTGGATCAAACACAAAGATACGCCCAAATACCAAATCGGGGACCTCGTATGGCTCGAAGGACGCCACTTATGCACAACCAACCAACCACAAAGCTTGCGCCCAGAAGACACAGCCCATTTAAGGTCATCCAGGTGATGTCCGCAGTCAATTATCAATTGGAACTTCCCACACAGTGGAGCATCCACCCAGTATTCCACACGGACCTCCTGACTCCTTATCGCGAAACTCCCACACATGGCCCCAACTATCAACGCCCACCACCGGATTTGGTCGACGGCGAAGAAGAATACAAGGTCGAGAAGATTCTAGACTCTCGGCGCTTCGGCAGGACAAAGAAACTGCAGTATTTGGTCAAATGGCGCAGATACCCAGACTCCGATAATCAATGGGTCTCGAAGGATGACGTCTTTGCTGATGAAGCGATAAGGGAGTTCAAATGTTTAAACCCCACCAGAGAAACACATATAAGCGCAGGGTTTTCCCAAGAGACGTCCCCATCTCTCTCTCCCACACTCCCATCTACTCATGTCCCACTCCCCAGTCCAAGTTCACTATGTCCTTGACGACCTGCTCCCCATCTCAGTCCAGCCCACTGTTATCATTCAGAACGCCCTGCCATCACCACCCGTGTCACCTCCCCAGTCCGTTCAACCCAGCCCCAGTCGTCCAACTACCCCCATTCCATCCCTTCTTCCTTCGCCAACACCTACAGCAGCGGGCACACGAAGCCCGTCTCCGCAAAACTATGTTCCCACGAGATCTCCGTCCCGTCAAGACGAGGCTCAAATTCAAGAAGATCGCAGCTACAACCGGTACCTGTCCCAGGAGCATTGCCCCCTCAATCAACATCTTACGTATGGGACTCACCTCACGGAAACTCACGACGAAACCCCTCTGCTATGCACCACGGACGGGGAACCAATCACTCTCCCCCCATCGCAAAGATCTGAGATGCGCCGCCTCTACCGTCCAGAGGAACACAGTCCAGTTTCCAGATCTTGCGTGGAAACTCCGCCACCGTGCGGGTTCCACCACAACAGGGGAGTACACTTCATCCCCTTCCAGATTCGCGACGCTCAGGGCCAGCTGCACCCAGCTCGGTATACGCAGCTCGTCTTTACAGTGGACCCCTTCATCCTCGCCTACAGACGGGGCAGTGACCAGCAGTACGGCAAGTCAGTGCACGCCGCTCCCAACTACGACCGACCCACGCCCAACTACTCCGACGACGACTTGGTCTTTCTAGACCAAGACAGCACCTTCCGCGAGTCGGTCGATATGGCCTGTATGGCCATGAACGATCTGACAGTCACAGCGGAGGTCCACTGCTACCGCTGCCTCCAAGCGGGTTACACAGCAAAGGAGGAGAGCTCAGGAAGAAGATCGACGAGCTCGACAAGATCGGATGGATGCGCCAGGAGTGCGTACTACGCCTCCAACGAGCGGACGCCATCAAGCACATTGAGGACGAGAGGGACTCCTACCGCCCGGGAGTTGAGGAGGGAGCCCAGATCGCACGCCTTCGCGAGGAGATTTGCCGCGGTCGGTCTGGTGCCCAATCCTGAAAAGGGGGTGATGTTACGTTCGGCCCGGAAGTGAACACTGACGCTCGGATATGACGCCATGTCAGCAGTATATCGTCATGGACTTATGGGATCAGTCAGCTGGGTAAGCTCTGGCGCATGTGATTGTGTACGATAACAGATTGGTTTGTGATTGGTTACGATAACAGTTTGTGACTCGACCCTAGGATAGCTGTATTAGGGTTTGCTCTACTTACGCTATTGGCTAGAGTAGCTTGAAAGCCCACGCGTATCTGTATAAGTAGTTGACTACAAAGACCAGGATCGCCATCTTGGTCTTCTTCAATACCACCACCTTCGCCTTCTCTTCTCTTTGAGGGTTCCTCCCCCTGTTAAGTGAGTGACTCCGGTATATCCCCTTAGACCAGGGATCCCTGTGAGCTTATCCCGAGTTCCCCCTCGTGGCAGTGGACATGTACCCGATCGGCACCATCTGTCACAAGACCTACTTGTACTACAACGAATGCGTGGGACGACCCTACGGCTACATCTACATACTCGACCACCCCACATGGACCTCTATTGTC
The DNA here is from genome assembly GCA_024734325.1 of Lactarius hatsudake. Taxonomy (NCBI): domain Eukaryota; kingdom Fungi; phylum Basidiomycota; class Agaricomycetes; order Russulales; family Russulaceae; genus Lactarius; species Lactarius hatsudake. The sequence continues at coordinate 67,752 of JANSJP010000123.1, forward strand.
CCAGTTGAAGAACCCCCTGTGGGAATTCCCATACTCGAAGACATCCACGGTTTATCGCCCTCAATGGAGACTTAGTCCTGCACCCAGCTGAGTACCCAGACACCCCCTCCAACCACCTTTGGTTCAAGTCGTATAGGATCGCCGCAAACAACGAGGCCTAAGTCAGGCAAATGTCCGTGGTAGACGTTACAATGATGCATGATAATAAGAAACCCTTCAACGGCGCAATGAATGGCATGGCCAGAGATGGTGTCTTGAGGGTGGCTTCAGGGGTAGAGAAAGATGGCTGGTAATCGTGACATCTTGAAAGGAAGGGAGAGATGGGCGGTGTGACAAGCCCAGGGAGTTGAAAGACAAAGACGGCATGAGGCGCAGGGACATGCGGCCTGGCTTTTGAGTGTCAATCGGCATCATCCATTTGCGGCATGAGGCGAGGGGGAGTAACAAGTGGCAGGGAGAGAGAGAGGGAGAGAGAGAGAGGGAGAGAGAGGGAGAGAATGAGCAGGTGATTGATGGCAAGTGAGCTGGTGCAATTTGACAGATATGGCAGTAAGCTGTGTGGCGCCGGTCCAAGGCTGAAAACACCAAAAATAGCCAGTTTCGGGGCCAGCGCCCGAGGGATCCTTACAGTGTGCATGAGTAAACATGGGCAGAGGGTGGTTAAAGAGAGAAGAGGGGTTAGGAAGAAAGCAGCCAGGAAAGAGGGAAGAGATAGTGGGTAACATCCTTCAAGTGCCCGCTTTTGGGCCTGACTTCCAGGATTTTCACACTAAGAGTTTAAGGAGGAACAAGAGGTGACCAAGCACTGTGATTCTCTGGTTCACTATGTTACGATTTCTGTTCTCTGATTTGGCTGTACAATTACGATACGATCCGGTGACCTGCGCCTCTTGATTCTTACTTTGCACCTTACGCCTCGGCGATAGGATAGGTCGTGGTACGCTTCTCCTTATCTGCTGATCATTCCTGAAGCCCGCATGACCCCGCGGAATTCCCTCATACCATATGCAGTTTCTCCCTTTGTTCACGCTTTGGAACTCTCGACTCATAATCGCACCATATGTTTGTTGTTCACAAACACCCTGTATCGGTATATAAGTTGCGCTCTACCTAGCTTGTATGGTAGACTTGACTTCTTGTGTAATACCACATTGTTCTTGCCTCACGAACGCTTTGACTCGCCTTGCGCTTGAGTCCCCGCTTAGCTCGCCCTTACGCTTGAGCCTTGCCTTCCTACTATTGCACTCGGTTCCAGGGAAACCGAGTGACACTTGTGCATCATCGAACTGAGTCTTAACCGACTCGCACTCTTCCGATCCCGTCGACTTGGACGCGGTACACGTCGTACCTAACGCCCCTGTGGTGGCATTACAGAAGCGGTCGATATACCGCTGGGCGTTTCCGACTTGGAGCTGTCGGATGAGGTAGTCGCATCGGGGGGGAATGTAATTGAACCAAAGATAGTCACTCTTGGTCCAAAGGAGGAGCTGGTCAGTGATGATGTCGGAAAGGTGCCAAAACAGGAGTTGGTCATTGCAGGCGTCGACCACAGCAGAGAGGTCATCTACAAAGTCGTTGTAGGAGTCGCGATCTGTGAGCTCTCCAAACTCGAAGAGGTTGACTAGATTTTTGAGCACCAAAGGGGGGTCCGTCCAACAGTCGATGCGGGAAGACTCGGAAAGCTCGTAATAAGAAGATGAGGGATAGTACTGATGGACTTGTCAGTTCCTGTGGGTGTTGAAGAGGGCGTGAACTCTCGCGTCATGTTCTCTTTCGGTTAGGGCGTAAGGAGGGGGTGGTGGAGGCACTTAAAACCGCTCGGTTTTACAGTTCAATCGAATCCGAACAAAGGAATGACTTACTGTTGCGTTGAGTTGAATCACTCGATTCAAAGTTCAAGGCAACAATTCTATATCCACTACTTAAAGTGGCGTGGAATCAGGGATAGCCGGGATAAAAGAAAAGGGGTCGGCCAGAACACGAGGGGTAAGACAATGGAAAAGGAGGGAAGGGTTAGATCAAACAATGTCCTCAAAGAAATAACCCTGGTTGTACGCGAACACCTGTCCGTTTATGGAAAAACGTAAGTGCCCGTATGTAGTAATGATGCGTCCGTCCAAAAAGTCCTGGATTTCTAATGTTACCAGAGAGTCCAAATATTCCTCTTTGATGATGTTCGGGAGGGGGCCAAACCATTCGCGAAGGCCTTCATGGAAGTCGTACCTGATGGTACCGAGTGGGAGGTCGACCGAGGGGAGGTCGATGATGGCCTTCAAACAGATGTACAAAGGGGGGAAGTTGGGATGGGTGGCGGGGGTCGATGGTGCGGGGGAGAATGGAGTAAACGTGGGGGGGGGGGAATGCGGAAGGGGGTAACCAAGGGGAAGGTATAAAAAGTCCCAAAAAGGGCAGGCGCGAGGGGGATGCGGTGAAGGTTTTCTCGGATACTCTCCGAGGCAAGCCGCCAAGACTCTCCTTCCGGAGTAAAGACGGCGGTATAGACGTGGGGGTGCTCCGCGCTGTTTATGCACAAAGGGGCGTGGTAGAGGGGAACAGCAGGACGAATATTCTCTTGTTCGTCGCGTGGGGTGAGAGGGGACTGGTCGGCTATGTGCTCGTAGTTGATGGGGGAGTCGGGGGTGGGGACGCGAGGGGGAGTTGAAGGGGCACAAGAGGGAATACAGGAGGGGGCAGAGGTAGGGCACTCAGGGGCAGCCTCAACGGGGGCGGACTTGGAAGGGGGGTCAGGGTACACCAACTCTGGTGTTGGGGAACAAAGGGGGCGGGAACGGACCGCTACTTGCGTCCGGCTGTCGAAGTTGAGGGGGTAGTCCTCCGCGTACTCAAGCGGAGTCTCAGGACAGGTGATGGGCGATGGGAGCCCGGACAAGGGTTCACCGTTGATGTCGGTGAGGGTGTACTCGTATTGTACACCAGAGGTTGACAAGCCTTCTACAAACTCTTGTATGAAGGTGGAGGGGGATGTGATGGGAGTGAGGGGTGAGGGAAGGCAAAGGGGGGTAATGGTGGAGCGACGAGAAGGGAGGTAGTCGAGGGGGGAGTCGTGATTGTTATCCTTGTAATACGAGGCAGAATCTCCGTCCCACTGGCCAAACTGCAAGAAGTCGTAGTCTGACACTTAAAGGGAACACCCGGGGTCAGGTCTAATTGGGTTAGACTGTCCAAGTGTGGAGACTCACTGTCACTTGACAGGGAGAATCGACAGGCTACGGGGACCGGGGGTGATGGAGGACGGAGATGGATGAGAGGTCTGACTGGCTCAGTAAAACTGATCTTGCTTGGCTTGCAAGAGATAGTGGCGCTCGAGGAGAGGGGCACGTTTGAGAGAGAGAGGCAGTCAGGAGAGGGTGTCACAAGTGGACAGTCTGAGGGACTGTCCATTCTATTGTGCTAGCTTATATAGCTATAGGGATGGTCTGTGCATAGCTTTAGGGCAGGCTTAGGGCCGCCCACGGGTGCTGCGGAATACTGCGGAATGGAACATTCCAGAGACATCTAAATATAACGCCCAATGAGAAATTGGTAAAGTATCATACGACTGTGCTCCACAGTCCAATCAGATAAATCCAAGGAGTGGTATGACTTGGGGTCGTCAGGTGACTTGATAAACGATGAGAGACCATGTGACCAGTCATGTGATCGTCGGAGTACGAAATTCAAACTCCGATTTCGGATTTCCCCTTTAGGAAGGTGATTACATAAGACCGGGCCGGTGCGGGCCGGTCTTAGATGCCTGGGTCACGATTCGGTTTCTAGGTTCGTGACACTCTCTGACTTCTTTTCAGCCGCTTTGGAAGCAGACACTCTCATGATGTGGCAATGCCAGACTTGCAATGTGTGCCAAGATGTGTGCCGACAAACATTGCTGAGTCATCGCCCGTGCAGATCATAGGAGCTGAGCAGCCCTCTCTTGCTGTGTCTCGCACCGCTCACCCTCTTCGCCCTCAACAGCCCTGACATGATCCCAGAGTACGCCAATGGCTGCAATGCTGACCTCACCAGCACGTCTACTGTCTGCTTCGAGGACTATGCCAACTCCACCCATGCGCCCCCAACAAGCCCAGTGCCTTCCACTGTACCACAGTGTGATGCGCTTTGTCATGCACCCCAGGGCATGAGGAATGCCACATCTGTGGTGACTACACTGGCTTCCGCAAAGGTGCGTGCCTACTAGGATGGCACCCTGACTTGGAGCAGTTCCATCCAAATGCTCTCGTTGAGTTGCAGGATGGAAGACGAAATGTGCTGGAATCTAGAAGGGTATTTCAATACTTCTGATTTGGTACGTTTTCACTAAAGCCTAAATGACACTAATCCGGCGCGGCCACAAGATCGTTGGCCAAATGTCTTCTCACATCCTTTTTGGGGAGAATACCCATACTTACCTCCAACTTGGCACCACACTCACAAGCTCAGGGCTGAGAAAGAACGTGCGTACCTAGTGCATACCAGGGGTAACCCTGGGGTATTTTTGTTGCTACCCTTACCTTTACCCTCCAAAACCCTTACCCTTACCCCAACCCCCAGGGTTTGGTCAAGGGTTCACTTGATACTGTTAATGATACAGTGTCCACAATATTTTTTAAGGGACAAAAAACTGGTATCATAGATGGAAGACACTTCATGAAGTCTGACTTTTGATCCTTGTACCCCTCAGAGGTGAAATCTGAGATTTCATAGTACCCATTCCCTAACCCTTCAAAACCCCTGACCCTTACTCAAGGGTCAGGGGTTTATGGAGGGTATGAGATTTCCAACCCTTACCCTAACCCTTTCACACCCTTAACCCCTGGTATGCACTATGCGTACCCCATCTGTGCTGCCCAATGTGGCATAATTTCGGGAAGGATGTGTGTTGCATGTGTGTACATAGATCCATTCCACCCAGTCTGAGATATCTTTGCTTAATGAACTTTACAGTTTTCTTGGGCCTTTCTGTAGTGTAGCAATATATTGTGGATTGGTTGATATCAAATATTCAGGCTTTTCTGATATGCCAGTGTCTGACAATGACGAGCAATGTGCTCTCAGGCCCAATGGCACCTTGAAGGACATGTCCGAGATTCCCTGGTTGAACAATCCAGATGACACTGAGCCTATTTCAGCTCATGGACTCGGCGCTCCAAGTCTCAATCTCGACTCTGACACCTCTACGACAGCTGGCTTAAAGGGGAAGGAGCCTGCCCAACTTGTGGGCAGTTGTCACGCTATCAAGCCCACCACCAAAGCACAGCAAGCATCCCTCACCGGATTCTTCTCGACTAGAACCGTCCTTGGTGAGTACATCTCTGCACCAGTACCTCTTCAATTCCCTTTATTTACCCTGTCCCCAGTTGGTGGCAAGGAATCTGCGCAGACGTCATCTGCAAACTCTGCAAACTCTGGCCCTTCCAAACAAGGTATGTACGACTTTCTAGGCGGTATATACAGTACTTAGGGTGTCACGCTGACTCATGCACAGGTGGCTCTACCCCTACTGCGGGTAAAGGAACTCAAAAGTGCACCAAGGCCTCTGTTTCGGCAGGTCCAAAAAGCGCATCAAGACCACTACAGGAAATCAGGATGTCAAAAGCGATACCAACAACAACCAAGACTTCACGATTGGTGATGGAGAAGCTAGAGGTAGTGATGGTGGGGACGACACCGAAGAGGAGGGTGGATATGAGCAGATGTGAAAGGATGCTGATCAAGACCACAAGGTATGTTTGTTTTTTCGATCTCACTTCTGGGTTTCTTGTTCTCACATCTCATTGACACAATGTCCAGGTCATTCGGCGCACCTACAGCCGTACCAATGACCCACGCACAAGAGATATATGCCAGGTATTCTCTGAGGAGGTCGAGCTTGATGTCGATGGACAAAAAAAGACAGGCTGCATGTGCGAGATATGCAAGTAAGTAAAATTCATATCGATGTACGGTTCCTTCTCATTGGCATTTACAGACGCTTAGGAGTGTCTGAAAAGGACGCTTTCTTCACTTCAAAGAGTGTGTCAACCCTTTGCACTCATATTGCACGGTATGTTGATATGTGACATCGAGGGTGATCATTCCATCTCCAGCTGATACTTTCCAGTGCCAATGAGACACATTGTGAGATCTATCTGAAGAAGTGCAAAGATGCCGGTGTCGAGCCTCATCCATGCGTGATTGGCAGCGACGACAATGACCAAAACATGATGTTCATGCAAGTCAACCTTGATGGGTTCATGCAACACATACCAACATGGATGAAGCAAGGGCTTATGGAGCACGTCATTCAGTTCGTTGTCAAAGACGGCCAGTCATTTTTAGTTGTCAAAAAACCATCATTCCGCAATATGCTCCAATACCTATGCCCCAACATGAAGGACTCGGATATACCTCATCGCACCAAGCTTTGGGATGACATCGTGAACAAGGTCAACGACATCACTGAGCGTATGCGCAAGTACTATAAAGATGTCGACTCTCAATTCTCTGCTGTAACGTTCCACTGGACGTTCTTCTAGCAGTGCGGTCCTTGTCAGGCTCTAGGAATTTGGGACGACCTAACGATCATGGGAGATGTCGAAGTTACTCACACGGGCGGCGATCAGCTCGCAAGTGATGCGTAGTAACGTTGCCCAAAGGATGTGGACAGAGATGAAGGCGATGTATTGAAGGAAGGTGTCGGCAGACAGCTCGACGCAAGGAGAATGGTACAAGGCTAAGCGGCGAACAGCACACTTAGACAGGAGAGATGAGAGGGGAAAGGAAGGGATGTCCGGTGAACAGCACGAACCAGCTAAGGACAAATGAGGATGATAGGCACCAAAGGCACAAGCAGCACTCTATTGGCAGACAGCCAAGTAAAGGCAAGTACAATGGGTGGTATAGTCCAAGAAGTCAAGCTTAGGTCTTCAGCGACCATAAGCCCATCTACTTATACAAGTCCAAGGAGGTTTGAACCCCAGCTTGGAAGTCAGCAAACTCTAAGTAAGGAGGAGTCATAGTGAGTCAGAACGAGTCAGAGATAAGAGTTGACCAATGGCAGTAAGGCGCAAAGGTATGAGTCAGAGATAAGGGAACGAGGCATACAGTCAGGGATGAGGAGCCAATGGGGTCGCAGTATCGTATCAGGATCAAGGCACAATCGATAGGAACGTACGAGTCATGAAACACGAGGCAGTCTGGGCCGGTCCAGGCACAAGCTCATCTGGACCCATCTGGTGCAGGTCTAGCCAGGTCACGTGCCAGGGTCACGTGACGGGCGGGCGCTTAGATCACGTGCGCAGCTGTACGATCTTGTTACCATGGACGATCACGTGATCAGAGTCATGTGACTTAGCGGATAGGGGTATTCCCATAACTTTGGTAGTTGTGGCGCCATTTGAGGTGAATCGTACTTGCATGTGTCGTCCTACAGTGTTCGGGGTCTTGGCCAGGGGTGTTCGAGGGTCAGTCGAGGGCAAAAACGTAACATCTGCCACATTTGACCTCTGGCAATCAGGGGCCGGTGACCCTTACCTCTCGCTCACCGTCCACTATATAGATGCACCAAAGGAGAAGCCAAATAACTGGGAGCTCAAGCCCAGTGAAAACCTGCGCCGAGAATATCCGAATGAATCCGAGCCTACCTGGGCGTAACTGAGTTCAGCTGACAATTCACAGTTCAAATCTGAGTTTACTGTAGTGTACTATACTTGTAATCGTTCAATGTACAGTACATAATGGTACACAGTACGCCGTGACAGTATAGTAATGACTTTGGAGGATGGACCCACTCATCTGCCACAACCACTCCTACTTAACTCCGCAAGACAATTCGCCCGCACTGACTGACTGAACTGGTACACTACTGGTACAGTACTGGTACCACTGCGCCCTCCAACTCTGCAAGGTGCTTCACCAAACTGTGCTGTGCCCTGCAACTTAACCCAAACCACCTGCCGCTCCTCCGCAACCACTGCACCTACCCCAACCATCTCCGACTCCATCCACCCCCTCCCAGTGATGCCCGTCCCTTGACAACGACTCCAATTTTCTACTAGCACTGAAACTGTAAGTTAGTCACTGTCCCCTTTTCGCTCACATGTGTGTCGACTCAGACACAAAGCAACCTTCGGTGTACTGACTGATGTGATATAGCGACATATCAACTTGGTCGCTATACCCCCTCGCAAATCATCTCCTGCCTTGGCAAATCAAAGGGCAACCGCCAGTGTCTCAGCGCATACACCCAAAGTCCGAGTCATGGACAACAACAAAACCTCCAAGTTGACTGCGACTCCCCAGTTGTCGGTTGTCAGCAGTGCGGGGCAACAATCCAGATGACACCCACCATGTGAGCAATTCTTTCACTGGAAGTCCGCATATACCCTGCATATAGTTGCCATATACTGATCTGTCATATTCCTCATAGGTGAATCCATCGTGCGTGTCCACTGTCCTACACATTCTCGATCGGCTAACTATGATTCAATGAGCTGGCGTTTTGACCCTAAGGCTCTAGCGACTCAGTAGCGAGGAGCCAGCCGGATCTACTGCAACCCCGCCTATCCTGATTGGTACGTTTTCCCCCGTTCTCATGATGCAACGGAAACTAAACAACCCCTTGTGGTTTGCCGGGGATGGCCTTGGATGGGCCACCGCATATATTTGGGTAGAAGGGGACGTAGTCACGTAGAGGGTTTGGACGGGCTTAGATAAATTCAGATGACATCTGTATAATAATCTAGATAATAATGATTTTTTATATAATAATTTGTGCATCTGAAGATTTCAGTACAGTGCAGTTGAATGCAGACGAACGCAGATAAAAACCGAGAACGACTCAGATTTGGCACAGTGAGACTCGGATATCATCTGAAAAATGGACAAAATCTGGCATGTAACGGGGTGGTCTGAGTAATCAGACCTGCTCAGATTGACGCGGACAAGCTCGGTCTACCTCGGTGTAGGTTTTCACTGGGGCTCAAGACTGACCTCCTCACCTTTTCTGAGATCAAAGGCAATCACAGCGGCGCGAATATCGGTGAAGCCATCCTCGGCATTGCCAAACGTTATGGGATACTCAACAAGGTAAGCGCTACTTGCCATCTTGATCAGCCAGGCTAACAACTAATTAGATAGGGTGGATGACCAGCGACAATGCATCTTCAAACGACAAAGCGGGGTGCTACATGCAGCGCAGACTCCATCAACCTCCTGGTCGATTGTGGGTCACTCATCAGCGTCGCATTTGGTAAGTCATCATATAATATGCTGTCTTTAGTCTTTGATCGGCGCCCTCTTTAGATGTATGGAGCACACCATCCATCTTGCTGCACACGACTTTATCCAAGCAATCAACCCCACTTCCAGACGTTCAAAGACAAAAGCAAATGCTAGTGAGCCCGATCTAGATAGCAATGAGAATGAAGCGATTGGTGGCGATGGGGACTGGACTGCTAACTGGGAGGAACTCGAAAACATTCCAGACAATGAAGAGGTTGATGGCGCTGTTACCTTCCAGCCTGGTGACTTGCTTGGGAAAGCCATAGCACTAATTACGCAGATCCGGCGTTCGCCTCAAGCCAAATCATATTTTGAGACAGTTTGTGCCGAGGAAGGTGTCAAGCCATTGGAACTGAAAAAATGGGTGCGCAGTCGCTGGGGGTCTATGTATGACCTCCTTGAGCGACTGCTATTGAGAAAATTGGTGAGCCCTGTGTCCGTCTTATGTTAATATTGCTCATCCACTGTTTAGGCCATAAATAAATTTGTCCTTGTCGCTGATGACTCTGATAGGGTCCCAAAGTTGAAGAACAAGTCATACTTCGACTACAGGATCTCCCCGGATGAATGGAAGCTCCTTGAGCTCATGTGGGAGGTCCTTCAGGAACCCCGAGAAGCACAAGCATCATTCTCATCGGAGAAGACACCTACAGTTTGGCGCACAATTCCTACCCTTGAATGCCTGCAAGAGCGCTGGGAAATTATGGCCAGAAATCCCAAGTTCGCACGAGTTAAGCACACGATTGAGAAAGGGGTAGAAAAGGACAAAAAATGGTATAGCTCTATCAGCAAGACGGATGCTTATTTCATATGTCTTGGTGGGTTTTGTTTATTATACAACACGCTGCTCATTGTTCAGACTCTTCGGAAACTAACCCCAGCCCTCGATCCAACCATCAAACTGGAATACTGCAAGGCTAACTGGGACAAGGAGCGCATTACTGCTGGTGCTGAGGCTTTGGAACGCATTGTAAGTACTACCCGTGCACATATTTATCTGCTATGTAGTGACTCAGAAAAGTTCGACAGCTACTATCAGCCGCCACAACTGTTGGCCCCCACAGAGCCCAGGCCCTTTCCGCCAAATGGTGCGTATTGTCACAGTCATAAAATAGACCATATTTTTATGACCGACTTGTGCGGCGCTGGCTTGTAGGTTCACCTCAGGTGTTACGATTTTCACCTCTTGACTTGGCTGTACGATTACGATACAATCCGATGACTCGCGTCTCATGACTCTTATCTTGCACTTTGCACCTCGGCGATAGGGTGCGCGTGACTCCACGGGACTCCCTTGTACTACTTACGACCATTCCCCTTGTTTATGCTTCGGGGCTCTTGACTCATGATCGCGCCATATGTTTGCTCGTTGCAAACACCCTGTAACAGTATATAAGTCACGCCCTACCTAGCTTGTACGGTAGACTTGACTTCTTGTGTAATACCACATCGTCTTTGCCTCACGAACGACCCTTGACTCGCCTTTGCGCTTGAGTCTCCATTTTCGCTCGCCAATTGCGCTTGAGCCCCGTCTCTCTACTATTATCCTCGGTTCCAGGGAAACCGAGTGATACTTGTGCATCACCGAACTGAGTCTTAACCGACTCGTGCTCTTCCGATCCCGTTGACTTAACGCGGTACACGTCGTACCTAACGCCCCTGTGGTGGCGTTACATTAAGTCAAGTCTCCCACGGTGGTGAATCTTCACAGTCGCTCCAGATCCCAGTTTCAGGCAGAATACATTGACAGATACAGTGACGACGAGCTTTCCGATAAAGTCAAAGGAGCCGTCGTTTGGAAGGAACACAAAGGAGTGGAGGGATATTTTCTCTTCCACCCTAACACCCAGAAGTACCGACAGGTTCACTATCTCGAAGAACTACGACAGTGGGCATACATTGATTACTCCGCAAAGAAAGGCCAGTGGTACACCATCAGCATAGTACCCCCGGCACTCAGAGTTGGACCCCTCACGACTCATACTACTTCTGGCATTGCCGTTGACGACGACTCCCCGTCACCTAGTGTCTCTGTACCCACAACGAACCTACCCAACCCAACGACACATTTCCAGACTCACGCAATGTCCCAAACCCAGCAAGCCTCGGCCAGTGCGACTCTCACCAGGGGTGGCGCTGGAGGGGGAGGAGCACCCAACCCGCCCAGTGGTGGCGCACCCATGCCATCTGGTAGCGGTGGCAGTGGCAGTGGCAGTGGCGGTGGCAGTGGCGGTGGCAGTGGCAGTGGCGGTGGCGGTGGCGGTGGCGGTGGCGCCGCACCAGGAGGAGCCGCACCAGCAGCGCCAGCCCCCGGAGGGAACAGACGACTGGGAGGAAACCCCCCTCCCGAGTTCACCGGAGTCAGAGACGAGAGCAAGGCTTTCTTGCGGGCGTTTCGACTCTACAAGGAAATGAACCCCACCGTCGATCAACTGTCGATCCCAGCCTCGCGAGCCATGACCTTCTTGTCGTATATCCGAGGCCCACTGGTAAATGACTGGGTCGACGAACAGGCGCAGTGGTTAGAGGACCAAATCGCGGCGGGAGTCAATCGAAATAACGAAGTTTTATGGGCCACAGTTAGAGATCGATTCGTGCAGGCCTACACCGACACTTCGGAACAAGCTAACACGCGCAAGGTGCTCCAAAATCTCACTATGAAGGGAGGAGACATCGACACGTACGTCGCGACCTTCCAGAACCTTGTCACGAAAGCAGGGTACAACCCTGACGAAGCCACAACGCTGGAGTTGTTCCAAGATGGGCTACCAAACCAGTTAGTAGTCAACGCTGTCCGCTTCCAGCACCCTGTCAACTGGGAGCAGTGGAAGGCGGCCGCTCGATTACAACAAGCTGAATATCTTGTTCTCAAGGACCACCTCGGCAAAGGAAAGCCCCAGCGAAAGAAGGGTGGCCAAAGCCAAGAGCAGTGGGTCCAGGCCCTCAAAGGAACTCGCGATCCCAACGCCATGGACGTTGGACGCGCCAGAGCCTCTGTGGCCCTCACCGATACCGACAAAGCCCGCCTTCAGAAGGAGGGAAGATGTTTTAGATGCCAAGCGCAAGGACACATCTCGCATAACTGTCCTCAAAAAGGCATGCGAGTGGCTGCCACTACGTCTGCCATGGCGCCACCCCCCATGTCCCCGCGATCACCAGCCCCGACTCCCTCGGGTTCAAGTTTATCAGCTCCCGCCGTCTCTTCTTTCGCCATACAATCTAGTCGCATACTATCGAATGAAGAGCAGGCGGATCTACAGATCGCAGCGATGAAGGCGCAAACCCAGGAGGTGCGAGACCTCATGGTGGAGAAGTTATTCGGACGAGAGGATTTTCTCGACGCTTGAACCCGGCGGCCTGGGCTAGAGCATTAAACTTGAACGTGTACACTAGCAGATACCGATCTATGCGAATCCCAGTTTTGTTCAAATCTGCACACGCAACGGCCGAATGACAAGTCTTGATCGACTCAGGAGCAACCGATAATTTTATATGCTCCTCGCTTCTGAAACGACTCCAAATCGGAACGCGGGAAGTAACACACCCCATCCGCATTTGGAATGTAGACGGCACCCACAATCAGGATGGCGCCATCACGCACTACACAGATCTTACCGTACGAACGGGGAAGGAAGAAAGGACGCTTCGCTTCCTGGTTACCAACCTGGGAAGGGACGAAGTAATCCTAGCGTACCCTTGGTTCACGGCCTTTGAGCCCACAATCAAGTGGGGAGACGCGACGCTGAGCGAAGAGTTCCAGCCGGTCGTAGTCTCGAGTCTTCACTTGTCAGACGAAGCCACGCCCATGGAAGCCTCCATTCGGGCGTTGGAGACGTACGAACTTGACGAGGAAGCGTGGGAGCAGCTCATGGATGACGAGCGGGAGCCCCAGATCGCGTTTTTGCGAAAGACCACGACCGCCTCCGAACTGGCGCAGCAGGAAGCGGCAAAAAGGAAGGAACGTACCTTCGAAGAGATGATACCCGAGGAGTATAGACGCCACCGAAAAATCTTTGACGAAGAGGCGTCTCATCAGTTCCCACCCTCTCGTCCCTGGGATCATGCCATAGACCTCCTCCCTAACGCCCCCGCCTCACTAGATTGCAAAGTCTACCCACTCGCACAGAACGAACAGGAAGCACTAACCACCTTCCTGAACGAACAACGCGCGAAGGGGTATATCCGTCCATCGAAATCACCATACGCATCCCCCTTCTTCTTTATCAAGAAGAAGGACGGGAAACTACGCCCCGTCCAAGACTATAGACGATTGAACGAACTCACAGTCCGAAACCACTATCCACTCCCCCTGATCCCAGAACTCGTCGATCGGATACGCGATGCGCGTCTGTACACAAAACTCGACGTTAAATGGGGGTATAACAACGTGCGAATTAAGCTCGGAGACGAGTGGAAAGCGGCTTTCAAAACCAACCAAGGACTATACGAACCCCTTGTCATGTACTTCGGACTTACCAATTCCCCTTCTACATTCCAAGCGATGATGGACGACACATTCCGACCTCTTACCCTCACAAACGAAGTAATCGTTTACATGGACGACATCTTAATCGCTACACCCCTCAATTACTCCCACCACCGAGCCATAGTACACGAGGTTCTCCGCTTGTGCGAAGAACACGACCTCTACATCAAACCAGAAAAGTGCGAATTTGAAGTGCTTGAAGTCGAGTACCTTGGGTTGATCATAGGCCATGGAAATCTGCGGATGGACCCCGTAAAGGTACGAGGAATCCGAGAGTGGCCAGCCCCAAGACACCTTCGCGAAGTACGCGCATTCCTTGGATTCTGCAACTTCTACCGGCGATTCATCCGAGGTTTCTCCACACTCGCACGACCACTCCACGACTTAACCCGTAAAGACACCCCGTGGCACTGGGGACAACGAGAGCAGGACGCATTCGACAATGTTAAATGCAGTATCCAGCGCGAACCCACATTGTTGTTCCCCGACCTCACGAAGCCATTCGAACTAGAGGTCGATGCATCCAATGTCGCCATCGGAGCCGTGCTCAATCAGCTCGGCCTGGATCAAAAGCTACACCCCGTCGCGTTCCATTCCGAATCCTTCAGTCAAGCAGAACGCAACTACGACATCTACGATAGGGAATTGCTGGCCGTAGTCAAAGCCCTACGAACATGGCGTACCTACCTTGTTGGCTCCCCTCATAAAATCATCATCCACACCGATCACGCCAATCTCCAGTACTGGAAGGAACCAAGAAAAATCAGCAGACGAGTCGCGCGCGAATTCCTAGAACTCTCGGAGTACAACTTCCTCCTGAAACATGTCTCCGGAGTTAGAAACAGCCGCGCGGATGCCCTGTTGCGAAGAGCGGATTACGCAGCACACGAGGAGGACAACAATGACATTATTGTCCTCCCCGCGGAACGCTTCCTTCAAACGACAGAAATGTCCATGCATGACATGGACATTTGGACCCAGATATCGCAAAACCTCGACGAGAAGGACGTACTGCGATGGGTCGAGCCCCATAACCTGAAAAAGGTGGGGGGGCTGTGGTGGAAGAATGACGCGTTAGTTGTCGTGGGCGACAACGACCTTAAACGGGGGGTAATCACCTTTTTCCACGATACACCTGCAATGGGACACCCGGGAATCGCAAACACTTACGAGCTACTAAGACGCGACTACTGGTGGCCCAACATGCGCAAAGACGTAGAAGACTATGTCAAAGGATGCGCGACATGCCAGGCAAACAAGATTAACCCTCACCGTCAAAAACCACACCTATTCCCCATCACCACAGACCCGAACGCCGAACCATTTGAGGTCGTCGCGATGGACTTCATCACTAAACTCCCTCCATCAAACGGATACGACTCCATACTCACCATCACGGATCACGATTGCTCGAAGGCCGCAATCTTCATCCCATGCAACGAGTCAATCACAGCAGAAGGAGTAGCACACCTCTACCTCCATCACGTATACCCCCACTACGGCATTCCCCGAAAGATTATCACGGACTGAGACCCCCGATTCACCTCCGCATTCATGACTAATCTCTGCAAGACCCTCGGAATTCGACAAAATATATCATCCGCCTACCACCCTCAAACCGACGGGCAGTCGGAACGGACAAATCAATGGTTGGAACAATACCTCCGGCACTGGAGTAATGTGCAGCAGGACAATTGGGCGGAAGCTTTACCAGTCGCCCAATTCGCGCACAACGCCTGGCCCAACGCAACTACAAAAGAGTCACCCTTCTCGCTCATTATGGGATGGGAACCACGCACGGTATGGACACCAAAACCCACGCCGTCCCCATCTGTCGAACAGTGCCTAGAAGACATGGTCATTAGGCGACAACACGCGCAAGATTGTATCAAACATGCGCAAGAACTAATGGCAAAAAGGGGCAAGACGCGCTTCATCCCTTATCGCGAAGGCGCAATGGTTTGGTTGGAGGGCACAAACCTCCGAACCTTTTATCCCACCGCAAAACTTGCTCCAAAGCGGCACGGCCCGTTCCGAGTGAAACGAGTTCTCTCGGACGTTTCATACGAACTGGAACTTCTGAACACGTGGAAGATCCACCCTGTCTTCCACGCTAACCTCCTCACGCCGTATAAGGAGACGGAACTACACGGCGCAAACTTCACGCGCCCACCTCCGGACCTGATCGATGGAGAAGAAGAGTTCGAAGTGGAGCGCATCTTACAGTCCCGATCACATGGGCGAGGGCGCAAGCTTCAATTCCTCGTCCAATGGAAGGGCTTCCCAATAAGTGATAGCACGTGGGAACCTCTTGAGAATGTTCGACACGCACCCGACCTTATCGCCGACTTCTATCGCCTAAATCCTACCGCCGAAGGGGCTGGACGAAAGATATAAAGACACCCCTTGTTTACACCGTCCTCACCCATCTCCCTCCACTCCTCTACCATGACGACCACTCCCGTTGTTTCCACTATCCAAACCCGCCGCCCCGTCGAGATCATCCTCGAAAATCTGACCGTACCCTCACAGGACTTGGGTGTCCCCTCCGAACCTGAGGGTCGCACGCTGTACTCCGTAATCCCTGACTCTCCCCCACTCCCTGTCCTGGCTCTCGCTACCACCGCTCTCGCTAAGTTGACTGAGGAAGTCGAACCACCCGTCAGTCCTCCTGAACCCCCTGCACCGTCATCACCACCCCTTGTCGTAGCCTACTCTGTCGACACGCCAATCACCGTCCACATCCCCGCTACACCCACGTATCCACCTGAGCTCACTACCCCCCTTTCCCCTCCACCGCCACTATCGCCTCCCGCGGTCCTCGCCGCTCACATCCCCATGCCACCATTCCCTGCTGGGATGGATCACACATTCACGCCCATCCCTCAGACCCGCGTCGTCGAACCCGACCCTGCCCTTGCCCTCTTAGATGATGAGGATGTTGCGTTAGGCCCGTCCTAACGTGCTCGACTTGAGCGTGTACACAGTGACCGAGTAGATCTGGAGCGACTTAGCAGATATAGATACACGTCCATACCAGGAACGTGATCGTCCACAGCACTGGGGCGAAGTCCACCAGGCGTATTCGTTGTCCTGCGATCTGCCTCACGAAGGTCAGACGCGCGAGTAGACTAAGGGAGAGAACAAGACAAGCGACTAAGAGGAGAGCGAGGATTGCGGCTGATGATTCAAGAAGACCAAGCTGGGAAGCTCGGTCTTCGTTCTGCCTAGAAGATATACAATTGACGAGGAGCTTTGAAGCTCCTCCTGAACGGAAGGTACCCAGTAGCGATAGTAGCTCGAACCCTACTACGACTGTCCTAGGTATGAGTCAAGTCCGAGACATGTGATACTCCTACTGCGCTGACTGATACGACTGTCCCTGACTAATACTAGGGTAGTCAGAACCCCACGAGTCTGCCATCCGTACCAATGAGTCCGATCATAACAAGGAGGACAAGGAGAATGAAGACCCTGGCATCCCCTTTTTCCGCAACGACCCATCACTCCCCACGTTCTTCCCCCTCCTAGTCGGAGAGACGGGAACTATTAAACAGACCGCGCGATATATTTATTATCGCCACAACTACCAGGAGGTTGTTGGTACCATGGGCAAGGGCCACCCCTGCTACGCGTCGCAGGTGTTCCTGAATGAGGTGTACACGGGTCAGCTGGCACAACACATTACGGACAACCAGATCAACATGTTTCACCCCCATGATCCCCGCGCCATCGTCCTCAACGAAGTATTGGTCGAACTTCGCCAACCCCGTCTCCACGCCGAAGTGTCCCGTCTCCGCAAATGCCTTACGTGTCGAGATGCCATCCGCACCCGCCAGTCAGACATACGACACCTCGAGACAGAACTGACGCGGGATCAATTCCACCTCGACATGGACTTCTCTTCGGTCCGGAAACACCTTCAGTACGCCCGGGCCATCCCTCTCATCGCCGACAAGTACGCCGAGCTTCACACAAAGCCCGTGCGCCCTCGAGGCTCGCCGGAGTATGCCCCCCTTGTCTCCCGCGACGCTGGACCTAGCAAAATGCCTCGCCTCCATGGGGAGGGCGGTGGGCGTAGGCGCAAGTGTTTCCAGTGCAAGTCGACCGAGCACTTGGTGGCTCAATGCCCGGAGCGACGGGCCAGGGAGCCGTGCCAGTGGTGCGGGAGTCGAGCTCACAGGCTCGATGCTTGTCTCATCCGTCGACTCTCTCCCATGACGCCTGCTCACGTGGACCCGGACACGCGTCCTCGATGGTGTGGGAAGTGTCTGTGATACGACGCCACCCACGAGGAGATCAAGTGTCCTATGTACGAGATGTGCTGGGACTGTGGAGAGAGGGGGCGCTTCATGTTCTTGCGTCGGCACACCTGCCCCCATACCCCCTCTCCTGTCCCGGCGAATATTCCTGCCGAGGAGGACTACGCTTACACAAGCGACTAGTTGAAGTCGAGGCGACTTCAATTCTGACGGGGGGGTAATGTTACGATTTTCACCTCTTGACTTGGCTGTACGATTACGATACGATCCGATGACTCGCGTCTCATGACTCTTATCTCGCACTTTGCACCTCGGCGATAGGGTGCGCGTGACTCCGCGGGACTCCCTTGTACTACTTACGACCATTCCCCTTGTTTACGCTTCGGGACTCTTGACTCATGATCACGCCATATGTTTGCTCGTTGCAAACACCCTGTAACAGTATATAAGTCATGCCCTACCTAGCTTGTACGGTAGACTTGACTTCTTGTGTAATACCACATCGTCTTTGCCTCACGAACGACCCTTGACTCGCCTTTGCGCTTGAGTCTCCATTTTCGCTCGCCGATTGCGCTTGAGCCCCGTCTCTCTACTATTATCCTCGGTTCCAGGGAAACCGAGTGATACTTGTGCATCACCGAACTGAGTCTTAACCGACTCATGCTCTTCCGATCCCGTTGACTTAACGCGGTACACGTCGTACCTAACACCCCTGTGGTGGCGTTACATCAGGCTCCTCGGAAGTCGGGCTATGCCGCCTCATGGATGAGAGCAGCTGTTCAGTCCTGTCCTGTGCACTGAAGCCGTCTCACATGATCCTCACAAGGAGCTTAAGGATTACCTGGAGAGCACACTTGAGACCAACATCATGGATCCAGTCCGTTGGTGGGGTTACCACCAAACCCAATACCCCACACTTGCTCATATTGCTCACGATTACCTTGCGATCCAGGGATCGTCTGTCCCTTCTGAGTGTGCTTTCTCAAGCAGTGCTTTGACTGGTACTCTTTGTCGCAACCGCCTCCTCCCAGAGTCCTTTGAGGCACTTCAAATTTTGAAGAGCACTTACAAAAACGGAGTTATCAACGCTAGCAGTGAAGCCAAGGCACACAAGCCTCGTGAATGGGAGTAGAACATGTAGGGAAAAGTACTAGAGGTCAACGTGTGGTCTCAGGTCTGATGGTGATCACGCTAAATGTCTTGGAGTCTTGTAGGTACAGTTAGGTTACAGGGTTGTTGAGGTGTTGTGGGGGCAGATTCCAGTAGTTTGATTATTAGACAACTTGCAAAGAAGCAAATGTTTATTTTGTGGGGACTACGTCTGATACTGTAAAGAGAATCAAGAGATTGGCCACTGCAGTCAAGTCACGGTCGCGTTTCCTAACTTGGAATACGGTTGGCGCAGGAAGCAACCTTTCCCACACCTTCGACTGCATGGTATCGTTGAACGTTCATCCTTCTCCATGCCCACACAATGTTATCCCAAATTCCCAATATGTCTGTCTGTTCCTCTCCTTTACCACATCAATGACTACATTCCACACTTCGATCCGCTCATGCGGGCTTTGGCTACATGTTACAAGACTTCCGACATTTGCTCCGAATCCTCCGATTGCTCGTGTGTGCCCACCCCCGACCATTTTCCTGCCCTGGCTGCCTAGCTCTGACTTTTTCAATCGCTTTGATCCACTCATGTGGCATGTTGCAAGACTTCCGACATTTGCTTGTACATGCCCACCCTCACCTCACCATTTTCCTGCCTACTTTTTTGGTCGCTTCAACGTGAGTGGGCATGTTGCAAGACTTCCGACATTTGCTCATGCATGCCTGCCCCTGCCTCACCATTTTCCTGCCCTGTCTGCCCAGCTCAGACCTTTTCGATCACATCGTTCCGCTTACGCAGGCTTTCAGCAGCATGTTGCAAGACCTCCAACTTTGCTCTGCAAAGAGCACTTTCTTGTACATCTGTCCACCAACAATCTCAACCACTGATTTAATCCCCCTGAGGCAATGTCTGACGAAGCTGTCCATCTGCTGCAAGTCCTCGCTGTTCCCACCATCTTCAACGTCCCAGGTTGCTTTGGGGCTATCCATCCCTGTGGCCCAGATTTTGGTAGGACGCATGTGAGCTCCAAACCATTACAAGCCACTCACCAATTTGCACTGATGACAGCACCTCACATCGCCTTGGACCCCAGGCTTGATTGCTTCGATCCATTCACACGGGCTTTGGTAGCATGTTGCAAGACTTCTGACATTTACTCGTGCGTGCCCGCCTCACTGTTTCCCAGCCAGGCTAACTTTTCCCCTTTCATTGCTGTCAGTGGGCCATTGCAGTGATTGCACAAGTTCTTTGTCAGAAAGAAAGGTCACATTGCCTTGGATCACATTGCCTTGGATGCCACGCTCGATTGATTCGATCCACTCACACAGGATTTTGGCAACACGTTGCAAGACCTCCAACATTTGCTCCGGAAAGAGCACTTTCTTGTACATCTGCCCACTAACAACACGAGTCCTTGCTGTTCCCACCGTCTTCGACGTCACGGGTCGCTTTGGGGCTATCCATCCCCATGGCCAGATTTTGGTAGGTACGCATGTGAGCTCCGAACCATTACAAGCTACTCACTGATCACGACGACAACAGTGGCTCACATCACCCTCATCCCCAGTGGGCTCGTGCACCATGCACTCCACCGAGTCTACCGCCCTGACATCGATCTCCATGTCATGCCCACAGTTGCAGACATCGTCGCCGCAGCACAAAGTCAGTGTGCCAATTGGTACTGACTTCTTTCTGACAATTGTGCTGTTCTGCAGATTTCTGTCGTTTGCCCCTGAATCTCTGCTGCTGCCACCACCACCTTTGCCTTTGCCTCTCCAGGTCACTTTGGGGTAATACACGCTGTCATGGACGCATATTATTTTCCCTTATTTTTGTGTATTTTTATGCATTTATTTGGTGAAGATATAAAGGGGCTGAAGTACTGATACAAGTTAATCACACGGGCTGCCACCCATGTGCACGTGACCACGGGACAAGAGTCCCATATACGATCAATTAGTTCTGATTGGATGGAAGGAGATGGAAGACTCTAGAAGGATCTAGACTTACATACATCATGATTAGTAGTATATGCTTACTCGCTGTATTAGGTTTTACTCAGCAAGTGGAGCCGCTCGTAAGCGCAATGACATGTGCATCAGTCAGCACAATAAGATGCACTATTAATAGACACGACGTGTCAGCTCCTGAGTCAAGGAGTCTTACTGTACACTTAGTAATAGTGTTCGGACTCAGTTCAAGCTCAGCCACAGTAGTGTATATAAACCCTCATGTAGCGTCCTGAGTGGAACCAACTTGTCCTCTTGGTTCTCCACTCAGGTGCGTATTCCCTTGTACTTCTCATACTCTATCAATCTGAACTTGTCCTCTTGGTTCTCCACTCAGGTGCGTATTCCCTTGTACTTCTCATACTCTATCAATCTGAACTTGTCCTCTTGGTTCTCCACTCAGTGTGCCGCCATGTGATATCTGTGATTGAGGGCTTGCATAAAAGCCTTACACGTTTCATGTCCTCCACGTCGACTGCACATCTAGCGCGTGACTTGTCTCTGCGTTAAGTTGGGTGTGTTACCGGTTCAGTTCACTTTACCTTCACCTTGCTTAACGTAGCGCGGCAGTCGCACCGCTACACATGCCTCACAAGCCATCAACTGCCACCGCCGCCGCCCCGCTAATGCACGAACTTCGGATGAAGGTGGCCACGGCCCACAATGCAACAACGACCCCACCTGCAACCATGGTGACGACAATGAAGACAGGACTGCGGCTAGCTAGATTTACATAGTTTATTCAGCATGTAGTAGCCAGTAGACGCCAGTAGATGTTACAATGAAAAAAAAAAAACCCCCCACATAGTTCAGCGTTCAAACATGAACCGAACGCACCCAAACACGTTCAGGACGTTCGGGTCTGGTTCAGGTTCAGGTTCAGAAATTCAGACAAAGTTCAGGTTCGGGTTCGGCACTGGGGGGGCCTGAACTGCACCGAACTGAACTTTGGCAACACTAGTTAGTTCCCCAGTGCCGCCCACACTGGGTATCGGGCTGAGCAGGCTGTCGCTCGGTGGTGTTGAGCAGTGCCATGGCGTGGACAAAATTGGAGACACTCATCGATGCAAAGTTCTGAGATATTTTCGTGAAGGTGGTAAACCATTCACGTAGGCACAACGCAGCAATCCCTGCCACTGAGCAAGTTTTGCCTCCAGTCCCAGAGATCTCCAACTTTTTCACGATCCAGCCGGATCGTTCGTTCCGAAGTCAAGGGTTCGGACTCGGATATCGACGGTGATGACGAAGGGCAGAGGGTAAACTCTGCGAAAGATGCTAAGAGACGAGAGGGATCGCGCAAGTCACACAAGGTGTGCAAACTATGGCTGGGATTTGGAAAGCTTAGACAAGGAGACTAACTACGATACATCCTCGTACTTATAGTCGTACAAACTATGGTTTTCGTTACTGTTTTCTACGATATACAGGGACGCGTAAGTGCAGTCCCAGGCCGCGTAAGCAGTCTGCTGGCGATGATGAAACCAAACGATACTATTGCGCAATTCCTTCTCCGTGCCACGTCACGTGTCACGTGATCGTGACACAGCCCCCCTACTAGCCGAAGGCGTCTCGCCTTCGAATCCTATCGTGTAACGTCTCTCCGGGACTCCCCGGTCGTATGGAACGTAGCGTGGTGTGATGGTGCGCGTGACGCACTGAGTGTCGTAATATTGGTCATGACGTACCGGGACGTAGCAGCGATTTCCACGCTGGCAGAACTGGTGAGGACGCGGACACTCCCGAGAGACGTGCCCCCCTTCGCAGAATAGGCAGCGTACATCTCTTGCTGCTTCGTCGTGAAGGACAGGGAATGGGAGAGGGGGACGAGGGGGTGCCATCGATGCAACCGGTGGCAGTGGACGAGGAGGAACAGGACGAGGGGCAACTCCGTCGAGTGAGTCTAAGTGGGCCCGGAACCTACGATCGTTAGAGTTCGGCTCGCTGATATGGTAGATGTCAAGAAGACTGGTAGGGAGGGGCCGGGGAAGGAAGGGGTGCATGCGTGAAGTGATGTTCGACTCTCTAAGTCTCTTGTCGATACCTTCTGCCTCCGCCAGCCAATCATTCCAGGCGTTATCTAACTCTCTCATCCGTGTGAATAACTCGTGCTTCCTTCGTGTCGACCACCGGAATCTGTGTACTTCTGCGCAAACTCCCAGATCCGCGATATACGCTATCGCACGATCTACCTCGATCCTTGCCGGGTGACTTTCCGAGAAAAGGGCAAAAGAGTGCCCGACTACCGGACCAACTTGTGCACGCGGGGGTTGGGGAATGGCATAAAGGACTTTGTAGTATTGTGGTTTTCCCCACCCTTCTGTCCCGAGCGCCACCGGCTGGTCTCTCTGGTTGATCGCAAACCTAATGAACAGAGCTGGTCCACGCGTTCCGTCCTCGAACAAGATGTCGAAGCTGTAGGGCTCCGTGGGCCTGACTACCTTCCACCCTGCTCCCGGATGCTCGGGAGCCGGTGGCCCTGCCAGGATCATTGGCGGTGGCGATGGCAGAGCTGCTTCGAAGGGATTGCGTATAGGCTCCGGGCTGTCTGTAAGCTCTATCGGATCGTCCGCACTTCCGCGCACTGGTCTGATCGCCTCGATTTGAAGTTCCACGACGGCCTCCTCGATGGGCGGAGGAACATCGTCCGGATACTCTCCTCGTTCGACTACAGCCTGCTGCGCAAGCTCTTCTCGTCGCTCACGTCTCAAGCGTTCTCTGCGGTTAGCTCTAGCTTGGGAATGGCGGCGTCGACTCGTGTCCGAGTCCCGGTACGTGAACGTCCCGAACGAGTCTTCCTTGGTCGTGGGGGTGTCAGCCCTCGGTTCGTGGTCCAGTGGGAGACGAGCCCATTCCTCTACTCGTTGAAAGATGGCGAGCCAGTCTTCCTCCGGCAGTTCGGCGTCGGGTACGAAATAGTGCTGAGGAGGGTGGCGAGAAGCGGGGACGAGAGGCGCAGTGGGAGAGCGAGAGGGTCTTATGACAAGAGCGACGTCGTCACAATCCATAGCTATGAGGTTGATGGTTTGTCTGGGCGACCCTCTACGACTTTTATACTCTTGGACGAGGTCTGCAGCGTGAACGTCTCCAGCATCTTCCCAACTGTCGTAAGCATCCGCGTAGCCCTTCCAATGCACGAGGTACTGCAGCGCCTTCTTCCTTCCCGTCCTTCGTTCGCCACGTATTTCCTCTACCTCCCATTCTTCTTCTCCATCGATAATGTCTGGAGGCGGTTCTTCGAAGTTCTTTCCGAACATTTGCGTTTCTCGATATGGCGTTAGTAAAGCGGCGTGGAAGACGTTGTGAATCTTCCACTGTGGCGGCAGTACCAATCGATACGAGGTCTTCGAGACTACTTGAGCTATCATGAAGGGACCATAATGTCGAGGAGCTAATTTAGCCGTTGGATGCGTGGTTTTCAAGTTCTTCGCTTCCAGCCAGACTTTCTGCCCGACGGCGTATCGTTCGTGTTTCGTCTCCTTGATCCAGGCTTCTTGCGTAGCTTTCATGGCGATTGAGGCCGTTGTCCTGGCTTCTCTTAATCGTGTCAATCGATCTGTCGCCTCTATGGATCTTGTCTTATCGTTCGTTGGTTGGTGTACGATCGGTTTAAATCCGAATAGTAGTTCGAAGGGGGCGTGTTTGGTCGTTCTCCGATTTCCAGGCGTTCAGCGTGTACTGAGCTATCGGTAGCCAATCCACCCAATCGTCTCTGTGATTGCTGAAAACGCGCAGATACTTGTTCCAATCCTCTGGTTGGTCCTTTCCGATTGCCCATCCGTTTGTGGATGGTACGCCTGTACTGATGTTCTGCGTGATCTGTAGTTTCGTTAGGATCTCACGGAACTACGGTAGCCTGTGAATCGCGGATCTCTATCCGATATAACCCGTTGGGGCAGGCCGTAGTGCGGTAGGACGTGTTTCAAGTATAATAGCCGCTGTTTCGACCGCGCCTATGGTTTCTTTACACGGTATGAAGATACTAGCCTTCGTGCAACCTTGATCTGTTATCGTTAGGACTGGTATCGTATCCCTTTGATCGTGGCAACTTCGTAATAAAATCCAAAGGCGATGACTTGGAACGGTAATTGCTCTTGTTCGTGCGTTATCGGATAGATCGGGACTTTCGGCTTTTCCCGGCATGTTCTTGCTGGATTGACAAAGTCCGCATCCGTTAATGAAGTCCGTGACATCTTCTTTCATTCGCCGCCACCAGTAATGCTGTTGAATTTTTGAGATACTGGGGTGTCCGGCTGTCATCGCCGAGTGAAATAAGGCGATTACCCCCCTCGTAAGGGTCAGGTCGTCCACGACCACAAGGCGGCCCGCACGGAAGAAGAGACCCGCGTCCTCCGTGACGAGCCCAGCGGAGACTAGGGTGCGAAGGGCCGCCGAGTGGGACGTCTGAGCAAGGCGGAGACGATTGTCCAACGTCGACGTTTGTAACGCCGTAACGAAGAGGGAAGGGGGCAAGACCAAGACATCATCGTTGTCTGCGGAAGAGGCAGAAGAAGAGACGAGACCGGGGTGACGGGAGAGGGCGTCGGCTTGTAGTAGAGAACCGGGACGATGCACGAGGCGGAGATTATAGTCGGCCAGAACGTTGACGAGGCGAGCAACGCGACGACTGATGCGTTGCGGGTGGCGATAGTGGAGAAGGTTTGCGTGGTCCGTAAACATGGTGACCGGGTGAGATGCGCCAACCAACAAATGTCGCCAGTGCTCGAGACCTCGAACAAGGCCCAAGAACTCACGATCGTACACATCGTAATTCCGTTCAGCGCTCGTAAATGATTGTGAGAAATATCCGACGGCTTGTGCTTTCCCTCTGTGATCGCGCTGGGTGAGTATGGCACCCAATGCTTCAGCGGAAGCGTCTGTTTGTAATTCGTAAGGTTTTGCCTGATCTGGCTGACGTAGTGCTGGTCGACTAGTCGCTATATCTAAGAGGCGAGACAAGGCTTTGGTACATTCATCTGTCCAGACGAACTGTACGTCTTTCTTGAGTAGAGCGTTGAGCGGGCGAGCAATAGCAGCGAAGCCCGGTATAAACAGTCGTTGATAGTTCAGAACACTGAGCGTGCTTCAGACTTGGCGTACGGTAGACAACGTACGTGGCCAGTCCCTTAGCCCGCTAACCTTGTCGTCTCCCATGCGGATAACCCCGCAGGAAATGGTCATGCCCAGGTAGTCTATCTCGTCGACTTCAAAGACGCACTTGGCTAACTTGAGGAAGTAGCTTTCTCTTTCTAGAAAGTCTAGTACTGCAGAGACGATTTCTCTGTGCCGCTCGATATTCTGTGTCGGTCGCAATCAAGATATCATCCATATATATGAAGAGCTCTCCCGGGTATTTGTCCAGCAGAGGTCTGAACAGTCGAGCCATCGCGCGAGAAAATGTTGCCGGAGAATTTGTCAGGCCGAAATACATCACTAGGGTTCGAAGAGTCCCACTGGCGTTTTGAAAGCTGCTTTCCATTGGTCGCCTTCCTTGATGAGGATATTATTATAGCCCTCCTTGATGTCGAACTTCGTGAATAGACTCTTATCACCTAACGCCTGTGATGATACTGTCGATCAGTGGCAAGGGGTATTCGTCTCTGACCGTCCACACGTTGAGTTCTTTGTAATCTTGCACGGGCCGGAGTCCTCCGTCTTTTTTTTTGATGAAGAATAGCGGAGAGGCATAGGGTGACTTAGATTCTCGAATGTATCCTTTTCGTAATTGTTTGGCCAGGAAAGCGCGCAAATCGTTCATTTCATTGGCATTCATAGGATACACCTTGCTACTAAGTCGTTCCGGCGCTCCTTCCTTCAAAACGATAGCGTGATCATCGATCCTCGAGGGTGGAAATCTTTTTGCGGCTTCTTCCGAGAAGACCGTGGCGTAAGCGGCATACTGTTCTGGCACCTCCGTAGTTCTCTTTACTCCCGCCGCCATAGCCATTTTCTGGGCTATCGTCTTGTTGATCCTTTCTCCCCCTTGTGAGAAGTTCATAGGTCCCCCTTGATAAGCATTTGTCGCCCAATCAATGGTCGGTGATCGCAGTTTGAACCAAGGCAGCCCAAGTATGGCTCTGCAGGAACCCAGGTCGGTAACGAAGAAGTCAAGCACGTCCTTGTGCTGACCATCGATAAGAGTGAGTCTGCACTTCTCTTTTATCACTCCATCGGTGTTAATCGTTCCATCTGCGTTTCGGACGTCGACGGTCTCCACTTCTTCCAGTGCGAATCCGAGTAAACGGGCTGCTCCCCTGTCGATAAAGTTTCCGCTTGCCCCCGTATCTAGAAGGACAAGCAGGTTTTGATTTGTTCCGGAAACCTGCGCCGAGACGGTGACCGAAGAGGAGGTTACGCTCTTCATTTCGTTGATCGATAGCACGTCTTCGTCTCCCGTGTCTAGCAGGAGGGCCGAGATAAACTCTTGGCGTTCTGCGGACGTCATATTCAATACCGCAAGTTTGGCCGACTCCATTGACACCGGTTCTTGCGAAGGGGGTGGCGAAGGACTATCCTCCGCTTTTGCTATGTTTGCTATGCGCTGGGGCTGGCCTGGCCGTTTCTTCGGGCAGGCGTTCGACATATGTCCTTGCGCCATACACCGGAAGCAGCGGCCTTCTTTCTGGCATTTCAGTTTTTCTTCCGGAGTTCTTTTTGTCTGCCAGGCCGGTTTCTGCGTCGTTTGAATGTTGTCGACATCCATAGGGACGACTTGATCGTTACGGGGGCGGTAGACCTGAGTTGCTTTGGTAGGCCCCCATTTTCTGTACGTCCGTCTTCCCTTTACTGAGATTCGCAATAGCGTTCGAAATAGCTTGGTATTGCTGCGCTTCTTCGCGCGCCGCGTCTCGCCATTCCGACATTTTTCTTGGGCATAGCCGGTCTTCGGAGGCATGCAACGAGCAAGCCTTTCTTCAGACCCCGCTTGAAGAATTCGATCGTACCGTTCGTGTCCACATCCCATCCTGCGGCCGTAGAGAGCTGATCAAAGGTCGCGATGTATGAATCCACGTCATCGCCCGTCATCGTCAGTGTCGTGAGTTTTTGCAGTGCATTTTGTTCGCTCAGGGTATCTGTCCAAGCGCCCTTGAAGCTCGCCTCGAAGGCGTTCCAGAGCGCCTCGTCTTTGTCGTCCAACTTCGGGACATGAGTGGTTACACTATCATCGAGCTCCCTGCTGACCCTGTCGGCCCAGTTGTCTACCTTAGGCCCGCGAATGTACGACAACACGAGGCTAACGCGACTATACGGCAAGACCATGAGCTCATGAGCCCTATTGATCCTTCGATACTGGTGAAATTCTCGGAGAAATTGGAGACTTTTTGCTCTTTCTCCCGTAAATTCTTTTGGCGCTTGCCCCTTCAGAGAGCCTGTAGATGGTGGCGTGGCCATGGGTACGAGTGGTGTTGTGGGCGGGAGAGATACGTAGGTAGGGGGCGTAATAGGTGGTAACGCAGGTCGTGGTACGTTGGTTCGTTTTCTCCGTTTCGTCGAGGTATCTGACGAGCTGTCGTTTACAGCGTCGACGGGGTTATTCCTCCAGGCGTTTGGGTCCGCGGAAGTAGTTCCGGCTAGTTGTAGTCCCCACAAGCGTGGTTCGTCGATGACGTTTGTGTTATGCGTATACCAGCCGTTCTCGTGCGGGTAAACTTCGTACCAGCAGTCTTCGGCTTCGAAATATTCAACGTCGATGGCCTGATTATTGGCCGCTACGAGTCTGTATCCTCTGGATGGCTCCCAGAAACTTCCTACGCCAGCAAGATTGTTGATGTTCGGGCGTGTTCGGCGTACTACGACGCGTCGTTCGGCAAGATCACTTTCGTCTTGCGCTGGTTTGATAAATGCTCTTTCAGCAGACGGTGCTGGCGTGTACAAGGTAATTGTATCTTCGGCCAGACTGGTCGTTGTTCGGTAGGCCACGCAACGAGCGTGGGGTCGTTAGGTGGTCTAAGCTTGTTTCACGATCCAGCCGGATCGTTCGTTCCGAAGTCAAGGGTTCGGACTCGGATATCGACGGTGATGACGAAGGGCAGAGGGTAAACTCTGCGAAAGATGCTAAGAGACGAGAGGGATCGCGCAAGTCACACAAGGTGTGCAAACTATGGCTGGGATTTGGAAAGCTTAGACAAGGAGACTAACTACGATACATCCTCGTACTTATAGTCGTACAAACTATGGTTTTCGTTACTGTTTTCTACGATATACAGGGACGCGTAAGTGCAGTCCCAGGCCGCGTAAGCAGTCCGCTGGCGATGATGAAACCAAACGATACTATTGCGCAATTCCTTCTCCGTGCCACGTCACGTGTCACGTGATCGTGACAAACTTCCTCTGAACACATGTCGACTCCGCGCTTTATTGACTGTACAACCATTCCTCAGTACTTCTACAATGCATAAAGGCTTGCTGGGTACATTGTTGGTGTACCTAGAATCGCGGAGGGCCCTTACGGGCATCAACACCAGCTTTACCACCATCATGGTGTCAGCATGTGTCAACCTCACCACACAGGAAAACGCCGTGCTGTGGCTCGGGCCCTGCATTCTGGTGTCATTGTTTAACTCTTCCAGTGGCAGCAGTAATGGCGCAGCGCACCAGGGAAGGCATGGTTGGCATCTTGGTGCTCGGGGTGCTTCATACTGGCTGCGCACGAGCAGTGTTGATTCGCTGGTTCAGCCAGGACTGAGTTTAGTTCATGTTTGGTTGTTATGTGTGGGACTTAGAACCAATGCCAAGCAATGACAAGCACAGTACCGTGGTGCCGACATGAAAATACAAGTTTACACCTTTCTCTTATGAGATCGGCTGGTATTGTGGAAGATCTGCAGTGTCACACCATCTGAACATCCTCAGGCTTGCCGTGGGCCATTCGCATCCTCTATGCATGGCTTGAGATAAAGACAGCCCTCTCTCTAAAGCTGATTTTCTGACAAATTATATGTGAAGACGGCGCGACAATAGAAGTGAGGAGGGCCCGAAGGGCCCTCCGAATTTCTAGTATTGTATAGATCCCGAAATAGGCATCCCCTATACAGGCTGGTCACGAGCCTACCAACTCGCGATCTTTTTTTTATCACCTCGTGTTTCCACTCCTTTCTCTTCCTATCACCTCATCTTACTTCTCGTCGCTCGTTTATATGCTCAATAATTCCAACGCTGGCAGCCACCATCAATTGACCACCACATTCCAGTCTACCCCCTACCCGCATCATCGCCGAAGGACCGTTCCCCGCATTGCGGGCCTTCTTACGACTGACACTCTCGAAACCTTGGAATATCATCCACGCCTACGCCCCCGGTCGATGAATCGGTCCAGAACAGTGCCTTTGTCTGAGACAAAGGTACGCCCGTTTTTCTTCTCATTTCCTCTCAATTTCTTACCCCCGATCCTGTCTCGTAGAACGCCTTGTTGGCGCCACTCGTGTCGCCTCTTCAGCCATACTTTCTTGTCGGCCACTCACTCATTTTGGACGAGACCTTCCTACTCATTTCCCTTCTCTCGATACTTACTCCGCCGTTTCATATCAACACCCGCTCTAATACAATACACGTCAACAGTGCCACCCGTGCCAGGGACATCGGACGTCACTATCCTCTCGCCCTAACATTCCGCCCTCATCACTCCATCGTTTTAATCTCTCGTTTTACTTTCCCCCAAACTTTCGCTACTACCAGTTTTTTAACTTAGAGCTTTCGATGACGACGACCCTTACTTACACATACACGACGTATGTAAGGCTCGGTCTGGCATCCAATAAACTTTCCCTGCGTCTTATCTCGCTCTCGTCTCTTTCCCTCTTGCGTGATCGTTGTGAAGCTTGTCGGGGTAAGTCTAAATTGCAGACACCCGCGCGGGACATCGGCGCCGCATTTGTGCTCACCTCTAAAACTTTAGTCACCGTACTACGTGTTACGAGTCTTGCTCGTCTAGACGATTCCCCTCGCTCGCCGGGCCACCTCTCGCACTGTCGCCTCCCCTCGGGTCTCGTCCAACCAGACTCCTTGCCCACCGCCGCCGGCTTTCCTCTCCCTGTTTTTAATTCGCTCGACCAGCCTTCCCGACGGTGAGGGCAAGAGTTTGTATATAGCACAATACGCTAGAACCAGCATTATTCTGAAGGTGATGGTAGTACGAAGGAGAGAAGGTATGGAAGACACCCGACTTGTAATAAGACGTTCAGGGTTTCCAAGGCTTCCGAGTCTTGCGCTGCTTCTTCACGTTGACCCCTCGAGAACGCCGCATGTAGCGCCACCTCCTCATCCTCCTTGTCGGAAATGGTGCGGTCTCGTCCTCGTCCTCCTCGTCCTTGTCCTTGACCTCGTCTTCCTTGTCCTTGTCCTCGTCTTCCTTGTCCTTGACCTCGTCTTCCTTGTCCTTGACCTCGTCCTCCTCATCTTCCTCGTCCTCCTCGTCCTCCTCGTCCTCCTCGTCCTCCTCGTCCTCCTTGTCCTTGACCTCGTCGTCTTCATCTGCCCCATCGTCATCTCCCTTCACCCTCTTGCGACGATACGACCCGCTAGAGCCACGTTTGCGTTTTTCCAGAACACTAGGCCGCTTGCCAGCTCGATTTGCGAGGATGGTTTCCAGGAGAAGTTCTCCTTTCCAAGCGTCTTTGCATAAAGCAAAGACGGATGAGGTGGCCGCGAGCTCGCCAAGTATAGAGTACCACTCCATCGGGTGGTTCTCTCTGTAGAGTCTTTTTGTAAGGAAGTCCGGGGCGAGGTTGGCGAGCCGTTCGTTAACCAAGTCGGTGGCTTTCGAGTATAATTTATCGAATTCTGCATTGGAAATCTTGCGCGCGTTTTCGTCGCGAAGCGCATTATGGACGGCCTTCCTGGACCTCACATCGAATGAGACTGAGGACGTGTATTGTTTTCGGGTCCAAAAGACCGACTTCAGATGTTCTTCGCGCAGTTTGGCCAATGGTTCAGCTTGTGACAGATCTCCTTGCAAACTCAAGTGAGAACTGGGGTCGCCATTACTGGACGCCGCCGCTGCGAGATAGGCCGAGAACGCTAAAGCCTGAGCATACAGATCGACGGGCGGCATGATAGATGGACACTAATCATGATTTCAGAGCCCTACATGGATCCTTATACTCACATGGTCGAGTCATCACTCGCATTCGCACGCACGAGGGTCTCACTCGAGTCATGGTAGGCCCCGTTCTCCAAGCATGCTCCAATTGAAGCCGCCCGTCCAATATCCCAGTATCGGTGTTCACATAAACACAAACCTCGTCGCCCTGATCCCCGCTCTCGCCTTCGATCGACACTTACACGTATCTATTATTTGTAATAGAGGGCGGGCCGTCGATCGATGCAAGGCACTGCAGGTACGCAACGCGGGTTTAGTACGGCAAACTAGCGACTTGTCTTCAACGCCGTATGCCTTCCCGTCCTCACACGTCCTCACATACGGCTGCCAGTTCTGGGCCATTTCCAAATGGGTATCCCTCACCACGAAAATCCAGCTACAGTAGTCTTCAACGAGGGCGTAAAAGTGATCTATCGGGAAAAAACCTCCTGCGTTAGCGAGAGTTCTAAACTACAGATAATCGAACAAACTATCATAGAATAATGTGTCGTTAACAAATCACCGAAGTCACGCCGTGCCTGTTAGTGAATGGGTTTACATAAAAATTGCTACACTACTACAGTATAGTACGAAGCTGTTCCAAATACAGGAGCGACTAGTGACTGGCCCGGGTAACCAAGCGGGTAACCATCTGTGAACTTGGAGGCTGTCAAGCTGTCAGATACAGTACTAGTGGTGTCAGGTGGATGCAAATGGTCATCAGGTTGCAAATTTTAAAAAATGCCTCAGATCACCCTCTTCCCGTGGTCCGTTCTGCCCAAAAAAAAATGCAGTAGATACAGTAGAATCTATAGATATGAGATCATAACAAAAAATAAAAATCTATTGAGAATTCCAACTACAGTGCGACAAGGAAGAGAGGGTAGTCATGAAAAGTAAAGACCCAGACCACCAGATCTCAACGATCTTGGTAAATGACATGCAGATCTGTTGGAATAGACTGTTAGAATAGACCAATGAGAGCACCTGTGATAAATTTGGGGTGATACTGTGCATGCAATAGAGTTGTAGAAGGTAATCTCACCTTGGGGGTCTCTTGGAGTGACAGGAGGAGTGACTAATTCAAGCTCCTCTTCGACATAAGCTGGCATCACCGGCAACCAAAGTTACCGGGCAACCCTCACTGTCATGGCGCGTACCAAAGTGACCAGCAAAAAGGATGCACAAAAGGAAGCCAGGGCTCAATCAGAAGCCAAGATTCAGGAAGCTTGCGAGGCACTCACTGACGGGACATTCGGGACGACTGCAGATGCTGCACGTCACTTCAAAGTTTCCTACCACACATTACGCCGTCGATACCAGGGAATCACAGAGTCTCAGTCTAAAGCACAAAGCAAACGACAATTACTCACCAAGGCAGAAGAAGAAACAGTCTGCAAGTGGGTCAAATACATGGGGATGACGGGACATCCCATCTCAAAAGAAGCCCTACACGTGAAGGTCGCCAAAATCAGTTCCGTTCTTCAAGAGAAGACAAATCAAACAGGGGAACGACACTTGCCTGCGAAGAACTGGATACATGCTTTCTTGGAGCGGAATAAGGACATCAACCTGAAGAGGCCCAGCAGTCTTGACCCAAAACGCGTGCAGAACTTCAATCGGACAATTGTCACCCATCACTTTCAGCTCCTCGGAAACTTCCTGGATCTTCATGACATACCTTGGGAGAACATCTACAATATGGATGAGAAGGGGATACAACTTGGTGGTGGCAGGAAGCTCGACAATACAAAATACTTCTACTCCCGGGAACAGCGCAATCGTGTGAAGGTGCAGAGTCCAAACCTCGAGCTTGTAACGACAATCGAGTGTGTTGCAGTGGATGGTGGTGTCTTGCTGCCAGGAATCGTGTTCTGCAGAAAGCATGTCCTCCACGACGAATATTTTGAGGAGGAGGGCATCCTGTAAGTCAACACGATAAATATGGCTGTATCAAATGGGGTGCTTACTGTGCATACAGTGTTGCCTTGTCAGACAAGGGTTGGACAAGCGACTACATTGGCACCCAGTGGTTTGAGAAGTCCTTCATCCCCCAGGCGACACAGAGGAATGTGTCAGGAAAACCAATATTGCTGATATATGATGGACATCACTCGCATGAAACGATTGAGCTTCGTGAAGCAGCAGACAATGCAGGGATCCACCTTTTTTGCATCCCCCCCCACACTTCACATCGCCTGCAGCCACTCGATGTTGGTGTCTTTGGGCCCTTACAGCACACATGGCAAAAGCGTTGCCTACTTGTCCTAGAAGAAACAGGGAAGTCAATAACACGGAAAGATGTAATCAGGGAGTACTCAATTGCACGTACTGAGTCCATGAAGGAGCACGTCATCCTTTCAGCCTGGAGGAGGTCAGGAATCAGGCCTTTAGACCCACAAGTCTTCATGGAGGAAGACTTCGCTCCGAGCTTCGCGTCGTCAATAAAACCCCAACTGCCAGTGCCCCTTTATGGTCTAGCCAACAGTCCCAAGGTTCCACATCCTTCTGGCGATAGGGAAGATGAGAACGGCAATGAAATCAACTCTGATGGAGAGAGCGACGGAGGTGTGATGGACCCAGGTTTGTCAGGGTCAAATGTGGCTCATGGGAATCTTCCTTCATTGACGCCCCATCTGGCAATCTCCCCAGGCAACCTGCCTCTTTCAGCTCAGTCAACAACGCCTCCTTTGCTTAGTCAACCACCTCGAACCAATTCCGAGTCAGAAACAAGTTGTGTTCTTCATGAAGAGGGAAGAAGGGAGCCCCCCAATCAGCCTGGAACCGAGGGAAGCAGCAATCGCTGTACGCAATTGTATTCTATCCCTGCATCGCTTGTTCATCTTCCCCGCCATCAGACACGGTCGGTGTCTTGATCGATGTCGCGTTCTGCGTCACTTTCCTCTGCTGGGAAATCTACATCATCGGAGCACATCAAAATTCTTGAAGGACAACTCTCGGATGCGATGCAGAGTATTCAGGAGCTCAAAGACAAGTGCAAAGAGCTCGAGAGCACATCCGGAACGTGGAAGACCCACTGCTATTTCATGTGCGACATGGTCAGTCAACTTCAAGGCCAGCTTCAGGCAAAGGAGACACGAAAAGGCACTCAGACGAAGAGGTCAAATGCGTCAAGGGTTTTTACAGCAGGGGAAGGCCGGTTGGAGTTGGACCAACTCCGTGCAGAGGCTAGCCAGAAGAAACAGCGGCAGGCCGATGGTGATGCCCAGAAGGCAGCAGAGGACGAAGCACGACGCAAATGAAGGGCAGATCTTACATGCATATTCTCTGGGTCACTCAACAAGACAAAACGAAAGGAGGAGCTGGAGGACATCGCTGCAGCTCTAGCTCTTCTGGACAGCGGCAAGAAGGACGAGTTATTGGAGAGGATCACCACCTTTTTTGAGGAGCACCCTGACTTGAAGACGGACCCACGGTTCGAAGGGCTATTCAGCTCACGGCCCCGAAAGCGTGCTCGTGTTTCTGACACCCCCGGGCCTGTAGCTGGTCCATCGAATACTCATGGACCAACTCTCCCCCCTCCCAATGCTTCCCTCAACTTCGGGCCAGCAAATGCTTCTGTAAATATCGACCCTTCCCTTACTTCGACTCCAGTCTCGTCACACAACAAATTCTACTATTTCATACCCCAGTAGCCTCACACACTACTATATACCCATAATAGTCAAATATAATGCCCTCGTCATGCTGCAAAAAAAAAGCGATGAACCAACGTTGTTGCCGAACTGCCAATGCCCGCCAAACATTGCCGTTGAAGTGACACTGCGTGACTAAATTTGCATCGGGGGGTAAAGTTCGTTGTGCTCTCTAGGAGACAAAATAAAATAAGCAAAAATCACCATTGAATAGGATATCTGTTCTTCTATCGGTATGTACAATATGAAGTAGCCACGATGTGTTGTTGAAGCTACAGAAAATGAAAACTCGATTTTTGCATAGGTACGACCACACTAGTATGGGCTCTACAACCACGTACTCCCCCTCACGCTTATAGACAAATTTGAAATTCTCCCTTATTGCCGCAGATTTATTACCCCTTTTAGGGCGTGCCTTGTCAGGCTTGGGGTATGCGATTATGTGTCCATTTGAGCTGTCACTGCAGTTGTCCTATGGACCTTTGTGCCCAGGACAGTGCGCTCCCCTTTCACTCCCTCTCCCGCAACACATCTGGGCATTGCGATAACCTATAGAGGAGTATATGGGATGGAAGATAATATCATTGGGAGGTAAGTAATTTTATTTTTGCTGCGTTTACGGCCTTTGATCCATTTTCACAGATTTATCCAGTATTTTTATTTCTGTTGTGTGGACAGAACCGGTATTCCCTTTTTACTTTGCCGCAGACACATGTGTCGCGCATCTCGTCAGATGCTCCCTTTTACGTTGTTTTTCCGTTGCGCATATGGAAACATATCGTCTTTGAGATTTTATGGCAGAGGAAATGGTATATTTATTTATTCTCTCCATGTTATTATACACATTTTTGAGCTGTCACTATGCCCAGTGTCGCCTTTGTCATCGGCTTTGCCCTGTGGGCTTTGCCTTTGACTTTTGCGCCCATGGCAGCGCGCTCCCGATACGGGTATGTATTGTCTCTTTGAGCTGTCATGCCTGATAACGCTTTTGTCATTTATTTATTTCGACCTTTGCTTCCAGGACAATGCGCTCCCCTTTCGATCTCCCCCTCGCGCGGCACATCGGGTGCGACCACGAAGTCCTTTGGAAGGGTATCTAGGGATAGAGAATAATTTTGGAGGGTAAGTCATCATATTGTTTCTTTGCGGCCTTTGGTCTGATAATATGACTTTTTGTCGTCTTTTCGGCCTTTGGTCCGCCTCTATGGTGGTACTGACACCACTTCAATTCCCTGTTTATTTAACAGAGCCAGTGTCGTCCATCTTCCCGATTATTTCGGGTATATTTTCAAGTTCATCTCCCAACGGGAGGTACGTCGTCTTTATTTTTCTGCGTTTCAACTTCTGGCTTTTGGTCCGTCGATGCAGATATATTCCCGATTATTTCGGCTACATTTTTATCATTTTTATCGTCTCATCAACGCCGTTGAGTCTCCGCCCTTGTGTCCGCCCGTGCATAATCATTTCTGTATTTCTTCAGCCGCGGTCTTTGGGGTGTAAAGAGTTTCTTCCTCCTCCCCCTCATGACCTTCAATTATATTTCACGCCATGATATTCGGCGTTCCATATCCCGCCCATGCGGTATCAGTGGCAGCGTCATTATTGGCGTCTCTGTTTTGCGCCGTCAACTCTCGTGCCGCCACTTTTACGACCTCTTTTGTTCATTGCCGCCTCTTTACCTCTCTCTCGGGGTACTGCAGCAAAGACATTATATGCGTCTTTGCCACCTTTTATGGTGCGTTTATCACAATCATTTCGGCGGCTATGGCAAGCTTATTATTTTTGGCAGGAATATGGTTTAGAGTCAGGGCTTCAGATCGCCTATGTTGCCAACATTTTGGCATGGGCATTTAGTCGTGGTACGTTTCCCTATTGGGTCCGTCCGCAACTAACTAATGTTATTCAGCGCTCATGGCCGTGCCTCTGCGCGCCGTGGTATTGCTTGCGTGCCCTATGGCACGTCACTGGTACGTGCGCTTGGGATTGTGAGTTCAATATGCTACTCGCTATTTTGCGCCGGCATACTGGGTGAGTCTCTTTCCCAGTTTTATCGCTCATTGCACCGCTAGCTCATGGCCATCTATGGCTAACACATTCATTTTCCAGTTCGATCCATCCGTGTTATTCACGGTGTCTGGATCCATTCCACCCTTGACGTTCGTCTGCACGCCGTGCTCTTTCAAGTGCTATCAGTCACGCGCGACGTCGTGGGTGTAATACTGTAAGTTGTCTTCACCTGTGATGCCAGTGTCATTGAGCTGATATCAAACGCCTGTGTCATCTCCAGGTTTGACGAATACCGGGTTCTATTATCTCGTTGTAAGTACGCTACACTTCCTTCCACGCTCCGGTCATGCCGACCGTCGAGCCGCTCCGATCACGCCGATCGTTGAGCATTTTACTTACCATCACTCGTCATCTATGTCGTCATCCCTCGCTCACCCAAACCTGGCACTCTGTCACATGCAACTGATCCTGGAGGAGAGCCCAACGTATAAAGGGACGTCCTCGTCAACCCTCGAACGCCAGATTCTCCTTCCCAAAACTTTACCCCATTCTCACTACTTCTGCGCGCTAGTACTCTTGAGAGACCTTTCCCAAATATACACAAAGTTCATGTTCTGCCCTTAGCCCGATTCAGTGTTGCTGGTCACGGCCAGCTTCCACTTGTATGGAGTCGAACTCTCTCATCACGCTTTCCCGTGTGTTACTCGCACCTTTATCGTGCCTTGCCAACCTATGCTGGCTCTCTGGCATCATTTGCATGCACGCCATGCCCTTTCACAAGATGCTCTGTCGGACGTGGACTATGTATCTTGGTGCGTATTCTTATGTGATCAAATTTGTTTGCACATAACTGAATTTTCTCGCACGTTGGACTCTCTAGATGTCGATGTCCTCCAGATCACACTGGATGCCCGTATCATCGGGTCCGCGCCATACCAGCTGCGTTCGGCGTTCGATTTTCTCAAAGGATAGGGGGTATGTATTTTCACTCGCGCCAAACTGTTACTTTCCAGTTGTGTCGTCGGATACTTTTCTGAGCTTTGGAGATCCTTCTGGCTGGGATCTACATGATGTCTGTGTCATGTGTCCCAATCTCTGAGGGGTCTACTAGTCATCCCTGTCTTCACGCGATAGGGGTTCGGTGTGTACTGGTTATCTAGTTGTGGGGGTTATAATATATTTGATGTCTTGTTCACCTGGCTATCCGCCAGGGCCCATAACCTAATGTGATTTAGTGCAGTGGTGAACTTATATACATGAGGAGGACGAGTATGTGGGAGTCTGGAGTAGAGCGTATGCTCCTATCTCCACAGGTTCTGGTTATTATCCAGTTATCTACAGTAATTTGGCGATTACATAATCAACTGGTCTGGCCTCGGGTTGTCCGTTCCGGCAACATTCCAGGCTCGATCCCAACTTGATCCCAACACATCCCAGGTTTACGGCCAGCTGGGCTCTAATCCACTGACAGTGTTGAGTTGAATTGTGTCTACGAGCGAGGCAGCAAAGCTGATCAATGTTCCACTGATTGGTAGGTGTGTTGCTACAGCATCCAAGTCCCAGGCCCGGGAAGTTTCAACTTCTTCCACTGGCACTGTTCACCTCACATGTCTCTGCAAAGGCAGCCCGACCCTTATTTTCGCTTCCTGTCTTTGTTATGCCAAGTGCCAAGTCAATTGGACAACAAAGATGATGCAACCAGGAAAGTCTGCAAAGGGTTTGCATCCTATATCTCCCTTATCAAGTGCTGTTAAGTTGACACACCATCCATCTGAAAGGCGTTCTTCTTCCATTGAGTTGGGTGCCATCAGGAAAAACCCAAACCCTCAATTTATGACAAAATAGTATATTTCAGTCATTTGACGACAATGTGAAGCAAAAGACCAAATTGGTTGTTTTTGTCGTTTAAAAAAACAATGGACCCTGAAATATTGACATTTGTTTATTGACCACCAATTTAGGACACTCTGTTTTTCGGCACAAAATTGTGTACAGGTATTGACAATTGGGAGGTGAGTCAGGTGAAGTCTTTGACTTTTCGCATCGGTCCCATGGACCGGTCTGCTTTTCCTGTTTCTCTGCAACTCAAAATCAAACTCTGATTTCTTTCGTCTTTCTTTTCACTCTTTGATTTTATTCTTACAAACTGAGTACACAGAAATAAAGGTAAATACAATAAAAATAAAGGTAAATAATGCATAAACAATGCATGTCTGTGTATCGGTGTGAGGCACGTTGGGATGGGGGGGAGGGACAAACAAATCCATCCATTTTCCCAAATCCCCCACCATGTCCCTGCTTGAAGTTCCCACCAGCCCCCCTATTACCGAAAATAACACACTTATCACATCCACAAGCGGAAGGCACACGGCGCTGACACAAAATGTCAGTGTGGGAGCATGATGTACAATTGTGAGAAGGGGGGGATGATGCAAGAATGGGCCGACGAGGACGAGTTCCGGGCTTGGCTGGCAGCTGAAGAATCCAAGAAAGCTATTGAGCTTATTGTGAGTCAAGTTGAATGGTCAGACTCACCAATCTGGCGAGAGCGATGTGTCTTGAGGTGCTTGCAGGAATACAGCGGTGGGAAGCAGGTCTGCAATAATGTCACCAGTGGGAAAGGAAGATCCCATTGAAGAAGACAGGCTGCCAGTGCTGCCTGACGATTAAGCGGTATCCACACACCGAGATGATCCTTGGGAAGTACGAGGACCAGCACAATCATGCGCTTGGTGATGAAAATCTATGATTCACCAGACTCTCGGATGCCACCAAAGACCTTGTCATGGATATGGTCCACACAGGGATTGAACCCAAGGCAATAGTGCATAGTAATATTATTTGTTTTCACTTCCGAGCTGACAGCTGTCACATAGCTGAAACGTGTACGTGAGTCGTGCACATGGACACAACGTGATTATTACATCATGATGTCTGACATCCATCGCATCCGTCGCATCATGGAGAATAATGAGATTTGCCTTGATGATAACAACGCGATCTCTGTGAGGCCGTGGGTCACCCAGCTCCAACAGGCGGGTGGCACAGCGGCCCTGAAGGACAAGCTAGATCCTCCTCCACCCAGGTCTGCAATATCTCCAGAGTCCTTTGTACTGTGCTTCCAAACTAAATTTCAGAGGGACCAATTCCAAGCTCATGGCTTGAATTTTCTGTCTATTGATGCTACCCACAATACCACACAGTATACAGGGCTGCAACTATTCACCCTGGTTGTGAGGGATCCATGGGGCCAGGGTATGCTTTGTGGCACTTTTCCGCTTTTGGGTACTTACTTTATTTCCACTCGGCAGGCATTCCTGTCGTGTGGATGTTGGCAACAAATGGCATGGAAGCGACAATATATTTTTTTCTCAATTTCATAAAAATGTGGAGCCCAGAGATCACGCCTGCGATCATCATGAGCAATCGTGACAAAGCACAAATGAATGCAGTCCAGGCCATTTACCCGGGGTCCACTTTGCTATTGTGCTGGTGGCATGTGCTCCATGCAATCCGGATGCACTTCCGCATGGAAGAATTCCCGGAACTTTGGAAGCGCATCCGTGAATGGGTGAAGACCCCTGACAAATCTGAATTTGATTCATGGTGGAAGGAGATGCAGACTGACCCCTCGGCGCCCCAGAGCCTTATTGATTATCTTGAGGTCAATTGGATGCCCATTGTATCCCTTTGGTCTGGGGCATCAAGGCAGAATCGCACAATCTTTCAAGAGGGCAATACTAATATGCTTATCGAGGTGTAAGTAGCCTTATCATACAGACAATCAACGAGATCGCTCAAATCTATGTTTTATCTAGTTATCATCATGTGCTCAAATCAAAGTGGTGGGATGGGAAGCGCAATTGGCGTGCTGACCACCTCATACATGTTCTCGTAAATGACATGCTTCCAAATTACATAGCCCGCGTTGATAGCCAGGAAAAAGGGTTCCAAGGACTTGATTTGGCCAACAAGCGTCGCAAGGAAATTCTCACACGAGCGGCAGAAATGAATGCCAAGTCCATATACGACCTCAGCAGTGATCGCTTCAGCGTGCAATCCCAGACAGACTCTTCATGTGTATACCTGGTCGATCTCAGCAAGCGGTCTTGTGATTGTCCAGACTGGCCCAGGGTTGAGCTGTGCAAGCATGTCGCTGCCATTGCCCGTTTCTTTGTGCGCAATGACCAGCAAATAGGAGTAGTAGAAAATGCAGTCCCCAACCTCCCCCCACCAACTCAGGAAGACTCGCCAGATGTGCGAAGCAATACGAGTACCGCAACTGCCTTGATTTTGGAGAATGTGATTACAGTCTCCAAGGAATTCCTGAACAACACAGTTCCTTTGTCTCCAGGGACCGTCCGAAGTTTCTGGGAGGTTGAGGCGCATCTCACAGCCGTCGTTCACAACTCCCACTCCTCAGGCAGCCCGCTCCCAGAAAAAGAGGCAATCCCTCCAAATCAACATACAACATGGAGGGAAACAGCAAAGCGAATGGGGGATACCCGACGACAAAAGAGACCCCAGTCCACCTCTGCATCACCCCCCAAACCCTCAGCAACAACACATATCAGTGACCTCAATCGCAAGCGACCGCATGTGAAGATTACTGACCCATACAGTGGTGGGGTTAGCTCTGGACGAAGTGCTGCGCCAGACGCGCAAACTGCTGCCCAGAATGCTGAAACACGTGCGCACGCTGCAGTCGCTGCCAACCCTCTCTCACAACCCCCACAGCCCCCAAAACATGGGTCCAAGCGTGCAGCCCCATCCGCTCCTCCGCCCGTGGGGAACACTCCTTCTCAGCCCCTGGAACCATCCCACATGCACGTGGGCACGTCGTCTGCTCACCTGCCTCCCTCTGTACCCACCGCGTGGTACCCCCAAGGGTACCCCATTCCTGCCACCTACCCTTCTGGAATGTACGCATATGCCTTGTACCATTCCACATACCCTGCGTATTGGCCTTATGGCTATTCCCTCCCCTCCCGACCTCAATTACGGCCCCCACAGTAGATGTTTAGAGTTGGAACTTTGCTATATACCAGTACAACCGTATTTTACTCCATTTATAATATCTGTTTTGAACCTGTTTTGCATGTGCGCGGTGTAGTACATATGCGAATGAATGCGAAGGTCCCACCATCTCCAACTTGCCGGTTCTCCCTCCAATGTCTTCATAGCTCCCTCTGATCCATTTGTGGCCCTCTCGGCATTGTCGCTTACTACTACTTGCTCGCCTCTGCCCTTCCATCACCTTACCCTCAGTTTGCAGCTCTCTGCCTTTGCCCTCTTTGCCTCGCCGCTTGCTCACCGCACTCGTCTCAACCCTTCCTTGAACCTAGCGGCTTCAACGTCTTGCACCACGATCATCTTTGACATGGACCTACTGGTGTGTGCATTTGTTACCCTCTCAGCTTCATTGTTTGCTCACTGCGCCTCCTTTCTTTTGTGTTTCTCTCCTCCATTGTCTCCTCTTCGCCAATCACTCGCCACCACACTCTTCCAACATTTAGCGGCCTCGCCCTCTTCCAATACATTTGTGGCCCTCTCGGTATTGTCGCTTACCATTGCATCCTCGCTTGGCCTCTACCTCACCAGCATCGTTGGTATCTTCGCGACGAATGGCCCCCATCATTCCCAGCTTTCCGATCCATACCCATCCACTCCTCAATACGTTCATTTGACCTCTAACTCACCAGCATCGTTGTTCCCAAGCCCACCAATCATGTATCCCCACTCGGCCTCTACCTCACTAGCGTTGTAACGATTCCACCTTTGCTGGCACGTGACTTGCCACGTGATGTGTCTCCGACCGCCAATATCCCCGCAGTGGACTCCGCGTGCACACCTACGGACCCTTGGTGGGACTGGCAATGTGAGGCTTGGCCTCAAGACGATGCAAGAATAGAGGCTGCAGTAGCACAGCTAGAAGACTATGTGTATTCAAGACGCGCGGTGAGCGATCGATCCCCCTCCCCGCACAAGAACTGCTACCAGGAGCCTTGGGAATAGGTCCTGAAGACATGGCCGTCATGTGACCCTGGCATGTGGCCTGCCTTAGAATCATCCAGAAGAGTCCGGATGAGCTTGTGCCTGGACTTATCTTGAGTTTGGCTTGTGATTGTGTGAATCTAGACTGGTATGATGTCACATTCCCGTGGACTTTACTGTGGGGCGCCTCTAGGCCCTTATCTCTGTTATCTCTGACTCGTGTTCCGGACATGTGACCCTTATCTCTGACTCGTGCCATGTGCCTTATTGCCATTGGCTACTCGTATTAGGGTTCGCGGCTGTGTATTAAGATTCGGACATTCAGGCTGAGCTTGAAAGCTCCCCTGGAGTAGTATAAGTAGAGTGGGCTACGCGTCTTAGCACGGTAGCTTTGATATCTTGTGTAATACCTTCCCTTCATCTGGAGTCGCGCCATAGTTGTTGGCTATCCAAGTGGGCTCGTATACATTTGATTCATCTCTGAACCTTGGTGTGACCTCAGAGATCTGTCCCTCCACCGTCGACCCTTCCGCCTCTCCGCTATAAGTCGTGTCACGGACCGGCTTCGTCTTTTACCATTTCCCCTCTCTACCACTTTGTCCTTGCCTCCACCCTCTTGGGCCACGCTATCCGGATCGCCCTAGCCGTCACCTATGGGATCCTGAAGACCTTTGCCGCGTACAAGGCTCAGCAAACAGGCACATAACCCAAGTCGGGTCGATACATCCGGAAGGAACGTAACAAGCGTCGTCATTCATGGCACTCCGATTACTCACAGTCAAGTTGTGTCACGATGTGGGCTGCCTGGTGATCGCCTCGTTCGTCTTAATCATCTTTTTCTTTCTTTTCGTCTCTTATATGGATCTTCGTGGCATGCTTTTTTTTATCTATTTATTTGTCTGCTACGCATAATCTTGCAGTCGATCCCCACTGGCTCCTTATGTATGTATGTAATATTTACTGATCTGACTTACATT
The DNA here is from genome assembly GCA_024734325.1 of Lactarius hatsudake. NCBI lineage: Eukaryota > Fungi > Basidiomycota > Agaricomycetes > Russulales > Russulaceae > Lactarius > Lactarius hatsudake. The sequence goes on from JANSJP010000123.1 coordinate 112,580, forward strand.
GCATTCATCTTTTCTTTTCTGCGAAACCGAAGACTGTCGCCCCGTCCCAGCTCTCAATTCCCCTCAAAAATCAAAGTCATGTCACCACTTCTGCTTAGGACTTCATTAGCGTTGTCAGTCGACATGGGCTGTCTGGTAATCTCGTACTCTTTAATTATCTTTTTGTTCCATGCTTCCGAGACTTAGGGGTTTCAGCATTGGCCTCCACTCACCACCTCAGCCCTCGCTTTCAAAACCAAAGCTACGTGACACAGGCTGTCTGGTAATCTCGTACTCTTTAATTATCTTTTTGTTCCACACTTCTGAGACTTACTTAGGGGTTTCAGTCAGCGTCGGCCTCCGCTCACCACCTCAGCCCTCGCTTTCAAAACCAAAGTTCACTCTGCCTACGTGACACAGGCTGTCTGGTAATCTCATACTCTTTAATCATTTTTTCCTCCTATTACATGCTTTGCTCCTCACCTCTTCTTAGGTGTTCTACTTCACAGCGTCGAGTCTTACTTATGGGTCTCAGCGAGCATTGGCCTCCGCTCACCACCCATTACTTTCTCGGCCCTCGCTTTCAAAACCAAAGTCCACTCTGCCTATGTGACATGGGCTGTCTGGTAATCTCCTACTCTCTCTTTAATTATCTTTTTGTTCCACACTTCTTACTTAGGGGTGTGAGCATCAGCCTCCGCTCACCACTCCCTTGCCCCCCCTTTCAAAACAAAAGTCTACTCACGGTCAATTTGCATACATGACATGGGCTGTCTGGTAATCTCGTACTCTTTAATTATCATTTTCCCCCTATTACACGCTTTGCTCGCCTCTTCTTAGGTGTTCTACTTCACGGCATCGGCCTACAGCCCCTGCTCACCACCTCTACACCCTCAGCCCTCCCTTTCAAAACCAAAGCCCACTCACGGTCAATTTGCGTATGTGACATGGGCTATCTGGTAATCTTTTTTTCTTCTTCTTGTTTCCCCATGTATCTCTCTTACGCGCTTTACTCCTCACTTCTTAGGGGCTCTACTTGCGTTGGCTTCCCCTCACCACCTCACTCACCCTCGGCCTTCCCTTTCAAACCAAAGTCCACTCACACATCTGTAAAAATGGAGGGTGTCAAAAGCTGTCAAGGACCGGTCTCGACCGGTCCTTGACAGCTTTGACAGGTACCGGTTTCACAGATGCAGTCAATTTGTGTATGTGACACAGCTGTCAGGTAATCTCGTACTTTTTATTACCCTTTTTTCCCCCTCTTACGCGCTTCGCTCAATCACTACTTAGGGGTTCTACTTTGTCAGGCTCCGCTCATCACTGCCACACTCACCCCCGCTCACGCATTCACCTCCGCTCCCCACCCTTGCCTCCATTATTCCCTGCACTTGCCTCCGCTCCCCACCCTTGCCTCTGTTCCCCACATTCACCTCCGTTCCCTCCACCTGCCATTCCCTGCACTCGCCTCCGCTCACCTCTCCAATCTGCTTACTCATTCACCGTATTACATATTAGGCATATTCATGTGACTCATAATTATCTAATAGTATATATTTATGTTCTGCTGTCCTGGTGAATAACTCATAAGATATGATGTTTTTTATTAGCTAATAGATGAATTCTTTTGGAAGGAAAACGGTTGTTTGGACGGGGATTGAACTTTGAGGCCGGTCCTGAGCGGACCGGTCCGTGGGACCGATGCGAAAAGTAGCCAACTGTCAGGTGACCATTGAAATGACGGATCAGTGAGACAGCGAACTTACAACACTGTTGAACCGCTCCACATGGTAGTACCGACATAATGCACAAGCCAGCAACATCTGAGCGAGGGTTCCTTGAGCACAACAACTTTAAACGGCACTCAGTATGGGACAGCAAGGTATGGTATACGAATACCGCGATGGCCATATCCGGCTGGCCATTTATGCACGCATTCCCTAACTGAAGTTGCTGCACAGTGAGTCCGGACCGCTGTGTGCCAGGCCGAGATACACTGCCGGACTTCCCGGACCCCAGATCGAGGGTCTCACAATCTAAGGTCCATGCAACCCTAATTTAGACCCATGTAAGGATCAGCCAATTGAGGCTATTCAGGGGCTCTGGGCCTTGGCACCAGATCTGCCTCTCGGCAATCCCTGCCCCATGCCTGTCTGAGGTTGGCTCAAGGTCCAGTTGGCGATGGGTGGACAATGCAGTTTTGGGCGTCCACTCAGCCTTGGATCTGGATCCTGTGTCAGCGTTTGACCAAGCCTCTATTGGCCTTGCAGTGACCCTGTATTGGCATGCAATCACAATCCAGTGGCAGTACAAAATACACTTAGGTCTTGTTATTCGGGCTCTTGGACATATCGATAATCAATCTTTGTGTGTATTAAGGTGCATATTATTCACAAAAGGACTGTGTATTAAAAAAGATGGGTAGTGTTGTACGGATTAAGACAGAGGTCACAGTGCAGAATAAAATTGGGCCATCACAGGCTGCGTGCACTGCGGTGCAGAGCCTCCTGCCAGGCTGGGAGCGGAGTACTCGAAGGAGAAGGAGTGACCTTGGTGCCAGCTTTGTACTTCGTAATATCTACTTGAAGTGCCTCGTTGAAGAACCTAAGGACACGATGAGCTTGGTAGCAGAGTATAAGATAGGACCTCAAACCAAATGATCTTCTCGTGCCTATCGGTGAGGTCTGTCGAATCCTGGAAGAGCTCTGTATGAATGAGATCCAGGTAGTCATCAACGTAGTTCCAAAATTGTTGTTGTGTATAACTTTTCCCAGTGACTCCTATGCCGTTGTTGTCACCGCTATTATTGCCATTGTCATCCATGCTGTCGCCAGGCATGGGTGACGTGCTTGAGGCAAGGTCTTTACTCAGCGAAACAAGTGCCCCACCCCAACTGGCTTCTTCAGCCCCGCTAACTTGACGAAATCCCGAAAGGCAGACCGCTAATGCCAGGCTGAATGTCAGCTCAAATATCATAAGGAGAATGATACAGACCAGAAACGCGAATCGTGTCCAATGGTCTGGCGTGATTAGGAAACCCTTTGGGGACACCCTCTGAACAAGAAGGCCAATGTGAATTGCATCGCCATCATCTTTAAATGATGCCTCGATCTGTTCATTGGTGTTGGCATCTCTCAGCTAGGCACACGTTCTCGAAGAGCAATAGGACGTACCTTTTGTTTTATGCCACTGCGGCACGATGTAAGCAACTCGCTTACCAATGACTCCAGTCTGCCGCGGAGGTGTCGGTCCCCAAACACCTCTGGTGGAACGTTAAACAACTCATGCTTTTGCTCGATGAGTGTCTGTGGCAGTCAGTCGAGATCGGGTCTACACAAGGACACAGAAAACTTACCATCATCCGCGATGTCACTTCAGTGACATATGCGGGGATGCCAGGTGACAACAGCGCAATCAGAAGCCGTTCCTGTAAAGCAGTCTTGGATGGCGCAGGTCAGGAATGGCCACATCTGGCAAACGACAGGCATATGGCCACGTACCTTGAACACAGGTGTCCCAAGAGTGTCAGCAAGAATAGAATTTTGCTTTGCGTTCTCCATCCTGAGGAGATGTGCCTTCAGGTCGATAAGCATATGGAGGATCGTTGGGTGCTGAAGATGTAAATATGTGGTGTGGCTTAAGGTAGGATGGGCTTACCTCTGCAAACGTCTTGAGTTTCTCTGCATCCACATTATGTCGGCGAGCAACATCCTCACAAGACATCTTAAGACGTTTTGCTGTTCCGGGGGTAATCGGAAACATGCCAGCTGGTCTGGTTATGACCTGGTCTTCGTAGTCATCCAAGCCATAGCCAAAGTCATTACTGTCCCAGTGGCGACGGACACCACTAAGTTGAAAAGTTTGTGTCGTGGACCGGTCATTAACCGGGGTGGACAGGAGGTCACCAGTGGGATTTGTGCCATTGGTGGACGCCCGGTAATTACGAAGGTCGCGACACAAACTCATTGACTGTGCGATGGACGTGGAGCGGAGAGGTTGTGTTGGTGTTGTGAGCAACTTGCCTCCACTTAGCTGACAAACTTGGACAAACAAACACGGAATCACAACATGAAGTCGAAGTATCATAAACAATTGCGCCATCTAGACAACTCTTTCCTGAGACATACACGAAAGATAGAGTAGAATAAGTAAGGGTTTCACAATTCCCTTGGACAAACGTTTGGTGTTGGACAGCCATGGGTTGCAAGACATACACATAAACGACAATTTTGCCAAGTTCTCAGAGGCTCTGTACATTGCCAACAGACAATCACGCGAGGAGGTTCACCAGCGTTCCTTGATTACAGTAAAAGCTTTCCCAGAAGGAGAAAGCGAAAGTTGCCAAGGAGGAGAACTTGCGCTTGTTGGCGCAATGTGCACGTGAAGAGCGCACTGGGATTGCACCGTCTTGCCCTTTGACAGAGACTCTGGGTGCGATGAAGTCTTCCCTTGCTGCTTATGGGAGTGAGTTGGGAAGCAAGTCGGGAAGGCGACAAATCTGAAGAGGAAGAGGAAGAAGCCGCCAAAGTACATGATGAGATGCGCACTGAAAATTGACGTGAACATGAGCACAAAATGCGCATGAACAACATGAGGACAGAGCAGAGCGCCGAAATGCTTGCCCATCAGCAGAATCACGAGATATCTGAAAAAAGATCATGTTGGGCCTCGCAAAGCTGACATTATCAAAAGAGTTATTGCTCGACTCGCAGTTATTTAACCAGGAATTGTTTATCAAGCACATTTGGGGACGAAGAATCTTACAGCCTATGAAGTGTCCGAAGTGTCGAGCTGGAGTGAGTGCCAAGAGAGAGGATCAAATTGAGGGTGCCAAGGGCAATAGCGACAGCAAGGGGTCTACAAGAATGAGCAAGACTTGAGGCGTGTGAGACAGCAACGCATGTAATCGAGAATAATATAAGAGAGGATGCAAATACAGATGCTTGTGTGGGTGTCTTCAACTCAAACCTGCCCTGATGGTTCTGCGAAGAATCGAAGATCACACAAGTGAGAAAGAGATGAGAACAAGTGACATGCAGGGAAAGCGTGCTTTATTGAAGTTGAACGCAAAATTGGGGACCTATATGCCTCATGTATTGTAAATAAGGTCAAGCATCGTCAAGAACCACAAATCAAATTTTGACGGAGAGGATAGCAAAAAGTGGGGAAAAGCAAGCAAGGAAGGTGGCGTGGATAGCGACCAAGTCTGGCAGTCAGAGAGTTGACTGTCGTAACATGGATGGGCCCTGAGGTTGGTGGTGCTGTCGACGTGGATGAAACAGAAGTATCTAGCATAGGTAAGGAGATAAACTGGTATAGATGGAGTCCGAGGGAATGTGGCGGCACCAGGAAGAAGAAATAGGGCATAGCCCAGAGGCAGTGTGAGTTGATATTGACAGGACATGGCCGGCAAGGTGATGCGAGTTGGTGTTGATGCAGCACACTGAGGGAAGTAAATGGTAAGAGTTTGAAAAACTGAAAAAAGATTCGGGCGTGCCAATGTCTGAGCCCAAAGAGCATAGCACAAAGCCGATCATCAGCCCAAGATATACGCATTAACAATATTGCAAGGTCGTGCGAATGTTAAATAGATGAAGGCTCGCAAAATGGGGAATGCAAGGGAGGAGCGGAACCTTTTACGACGTCGTGAGTGAGAGGCCGATGGAGATGGGGTGGTTGGTCGAGGATGGCCATCGGTGTTGGAGTAGTTGGGCATTTGGCGAGGTAAAGGAGCGACTGGAGGTGAGATGAGGAAGGAAAGAAAGGACGTTAAAAAAGTAAGTGAGTGATGCGAATGGAAAATCCAGTCACATGTCAGGCCGACGATTCCGAAACGAAACGACTGATAATGCGTAATTTTTCTCACAAGGGGCGCAACAACGTCCTTGAAGTAAAACAATTTCCCTGGTGGGCGAGCACTCGATTGGCACTGTGATTATCTACAAGCAATTGGACTGTCTAGACAATTCTTCCCCGGGCTTGTCCCCGGGACTTATACAGAAAATAGTGTACGGTAGAAAGGGTCTGTGAATTATGTCGTGCTTCGGGGGTATCCTTCAGGCATGGGCACCAAGGTGTAAGTGTGGGTGTGAGAGAGAGGCTGATCCGGTGGTACATGTCCACGCCAGTCAGGTTGTGGTCCATCTCTCAGGGGCATCTGCACGAAAGGGAAGTGATACTGTGCATGTGTCATAAAGTGGGAGTAACTTGGCGAAGGTTGGTGATGTGTATGTGACAATGGCATCAACATCGGTTGACCGGTTGCAGAGGATAAGAATGGAGAAGGTAGTGGGGGATGCGGGAGATTGTGCAAAGGCATTTGTTGGTGAGACATGCCAGTTCCATGAGATGTTTCAGGGGGAGTAGGAGCGACGAAAGGTGTTGCCACTTTTCGATTTGCTGATCGCCAAGTCAGCTGGGCAAATTGGGCATTGTTCCTAACACCTGGATTGGCGTCCAGATACTCCCGGATTTTTGAGGTTAATTCCTGCTTCCGATCTTTCTCCGTGGCTGGAATACCAAGTACAGCTACCATTTTTGAGAGTTCCAGTTTGCTCTGCGAGCTGAGTGTGCCCGTAAATATTGCATTTGCGTCAGCCTGGACCAGACCCCTTGTGCATGCCCGGTCAAATGGAATTGAGTCAGATGTATCGTTTTGATCACCGGCGTCGGTCAGTTGAGTGGCGTCGTCATCTTTTTCTCCGCGGATGAGTCTTGCTGCCCGCTTCCTGACTCCAAAGATATCACCATCAACACTTGTGAAATGTGCCGAGAGTTCGTGCGGTATGACAGCAGAAATGAGCTTGTAGTTATGAAGTGAATGAATGTTGACAATAAATCGTGCTCTGGGATCATGGTCAACCAAAGCCTGCGTCTTGCCAGTCTTCTCATGCTCTTGCCGCACGGCATCATACCGGATATTCACGCACTTGCACGAGTAGCAGTCATGCTGAACATTGACAATACAAAGGACCTCCTACATATATATCACACTGTCAGCGTCTGCTAGATGCTAGCAGTCGAGTACTAACCTTTGCGGCAACGGCAATGGAACCCTCCAACTCCGAAGGCTGAATACATGGAACTTCCCATACATCGTGCCGCTCCTTATCAAAACCGTAGACCTCAAGGGTGACGCGCAAAGCATTGGGGTCATGTGGACGGCAATGGCTCATCGTGATTGAGTCCTCCACCTTCAAGAGCACCTCTGTCACTCGGCCGATTCCCAGCTGCTTGAGCATCAACACACTGTCTATTCCCAAATAGATATTACGTACCGATGGTGCTGGTTCCATGTCTGGACGTGTGGGACGGCAAAATATCACAAAATCGTGCGAGCACACACGGTCCTTACCATTCCGAGCGATAAACAATTCCACTTGTTGAAACTTAGTAGTCGACGTGTACAGCTCAAGACCCAGGATATGAGAGGACTTGGTGTCCTTCCACAGCACCGGAGGTGACAGGACATATTTTCGTCCAGATGCCTGTTTCTTGTGGAAGAGTTTTATGTCGCCTCAGAAATCATGAGTATCTGTGGGAAACACATTCACGACAGGAGGCACACCTGGTTTTGAGTCGCTCCCCTTGGGAAGTCCTAGCCAGTCCCTGTGGTCGTCGCGCATCGACATATGATCAAGGATCATATGCCCTGCACGTTTCCATGTTTCCGTGGCTGCATCAATCCAATAGCCCCCTGTGGTGATGTGTTTGATGCGATCCTGTGCTGCAAAAGCATTGCAGCTGTCGTGACTGGGCGCCTGTCTATTGCTAAAGATGCATGACAGGCGGAATACGTGATTGAACGATTCGTAGCGCTCGGTCGAGAAGAGAATTGCAGGGCCAAAGCGACGGACAAAAGCAGGAAGGTGGACCAAAAAGTGGAACTTCGGTTTTGTGATAAGGATACTTGGTGAACATTTTGCTGTGATATTGAGAAAATTGTCGATAGTTCGTGTAAGAGACGCCTAATAACTTGAGGGTCGTGCCATTTGAATGAGACATGGGCTCACCAGATAACGTTCCAAGTCCTCAATCTCAGTGTGCCAGAGAAGAACGATGAGTGCGCCGATAATATTCCAGGCACGCAATAGATCCTGCGACACAAGACCATAAATCAAGAAAGGCATTACCTGCGCGAGGCTTTTAAAATGCTTTCCGATTAGGCTGTTATGGTACTGGCAAATATACTCGGCATTGGTACTTGGCGCATTGAGGCCCCTCCAGCTTGCAGAGGCCAGACGAGTTCGAAACAAAGACAAAGACTTGGAACGACTCTTGAGGTACCAGATCGTCTGCGCCCAGTAATATTTAACGACGCCAAGAAGTACCGTATGAAGGATTTCGGTTGGTGTGTCGAGATGTATATTAAACCCTGTGGGAACCATGAGCAATAAAATATTGTCAGTGCCGATTTCGTATGTACCTGGCATTCCAATGAGCGGGTTAATGCCGCTTTTCTTCAACAGTACCTCCAATTCTTCCCCTAACATTGCTCGAATCTCGGTCTCCGATAGGCGACCAACATTCTCCTGGAGTGACGTGCTTGCCAACTGTTCTGCATGCTGGGTAATGTCTAGGATTGCGTCATGTTGCTGAGCGTCCCCCGGTGTTGCAGCCAGGTCCTGTGATAGTGAGTACACATGACGCTTCTGAATATGTGCTACCTTACTGGGTCATTGGTGCGGTTTGCATCGACGTCCATCGGGTCACAGTCAACTTCCGTCAAGTTGGGGCCATCTTGCGTCGGCGTTCCATCAGCATCATGAGATGCGTTGACGCCATGTGTCGACTTCTTGCTGCGCAGTGTCTTCCCTTTCGTAGTAATGTGCTTGATTATTGGCGTTACCATCGCGTCCTTGATGCCAGAAGCTCGTGCTGCCAATTCTACCTTGTCAGTTCCACCAGGAAGTGTACAGAGCTCTAACTGCTGCTCAATTTCCCGCTTGGTGTCGTCTGGGTTGCGTATCCGCCCGACCTAAGGCACATCATCATCGGGTAAGAATACAATTGATAAAAATACTCACTTCGAACAATTTTGCAAAGCCTTCGTCGGACCTTTTCTGTGCCTTCGTACCGCCGACATGACATGTGCGACAGAAATAGTTAGAATTGAGTCCACAGCTGCTCGTCTGCTCTGCATGCATTGGGTTGTCGCTTGCAGTAAAGATCATGTACGGAATTGTCATGATCTCCTTTCCAGTCTTACAGTCAAATGTAACAACGGGCGAACGCAGGGCCGTGCTATGATAGCGAGCCATGAGATGTGAAGCAAAAGGAGAAACATCAGACTTACTCCATCGAATCCCGCACTGCACGCATGAGTTCCATTGGCGAAGCATTTGGTGACGATGTGATAAATCGCGTGCAGAATTCCTTGTCCAACATCTCCCGAGGAAGTCCGGCATTAGACAGATATACCACAATATGTTTGTTCCATTGTTTGGAGATATTTGCTGAGGCGTCGTCCATGAAGACGATAACTGGGACAGTGTAGACCATCCGACCATCTGCCTTTGCACGTAAGGGGTGGGGCATGAGGGAGCCGTATTCTCTCGATTTTTCTGAGAAGACAACGATGAGCGTCGAGTTTGAGCCGCTGTCAAAAACGCACCTGTGAAACCACATGCGAATTCTCGTTCATTAGATTGAATGTCAGAAAACGTGCGCTCAAAAAGATCAACTCGGACATTTGTCTTCTCGTCCGAAACTTCGAAGCCAGCCTAGATGAAACGTCAATCAGTAGTCCGTCAATACTAGAAGTAGAAGCACAGACATCAGTTCGTTCAACTTTGCAACCAAGTGTTGAGATGTTGAGCGTCCACGTGCGAGTTGTCTCGGCGTCGGGCATGAGTGAGTAGAGGTGAGACGCGAGGATAGTCTCGCAACACGATCACTTATGATCAGGACAATCACGTAGCTAAACTTAGTTGAGTTAGCACTTCACGATCGTTTCTACTGTAACGGACTCGGAGTGCGGCCTTCCGCCGCACATTTATTCATATTCACGTGTAGTTACTGTCCTTACGATGGTACTTAAGGATGCGCTGTGTACGCCTGGCACCCCACTCGTTTATCTCTCGTGGTGTGCTAGGCAAGTCGCTTTATTATGTCTATCTAATACACTCGTTTATCTCTCGTGGTGTGCTAGGTGTGCCAGTTACCGACCCCTCTAACCTGCGCTGCGTTGCAACACCAAGGGACCATAAGTTGTGCACATCCGGCTCATAAACTGGGGGACTGTCTCCATGTTCAATTAAGTCATCGATGCTCGTATTACCGGATAATTTCACGCCTTCAGGGAGGCGATAGAAGAACCGCTCCGGAATGAAATAAGTGCCATCAGATTGTTGCAAGAGTTCGCCCACAAAAAAATGCGTTCATTAACGCAAACAGTCGGCACAACAAGGGCAGAAGGTATATCAAAGAGCATCTTGGAGCCGTGAAAAACCTGCGCAGCACACCCCTGTCCGTCAATCGGATAGTCCCAAATTGCGAATCGGGTAAGAGGATTAGCGTAGTCCTGCATACCTGGGTCAGTGCGCATGGATCCGAATTAGACTTGACGCACTTTCGCTATCAAATAGGGAATGTCTTGAATGAATATTTTGTTGCCCGTGCCGGTTGTGATGGGTGTAACCGAGTTCCCAACAAGGCCCTTGATGCGTTCCTGGGATTGGGTAAGCGCATAGAAGGTGGGGACGTCGCGCGCGCCAAGTTGCAATGCCCAATTGAGCACGGCCTTCTTTTGTGGCACTGAGAACCGAAGTCTTGGGGAACTGAATAAAAGGTCTGTCAAAAATAGCTTGGTTGTATGAGCGGACGCATATGGAATGAGAGTTGCAACACTTACTCCCATAGACGGCCATGGATAAGTTGGAGAAGATGGGCTGACCGCACTAGCAGAAGTAGATTGCACGTTGTCGAAGGACGCTAGAGCTAACAAAATTCGGCAATGGATGAGAGGCTATCATAAAAGAAATTTACCATCCAAGTCAATGTTGAGGTCGTCGGTGTCCAAGTCATCCTGGTCATCATTTTCGCTTGGGGTTCGGAACAGTGGGTCTTCATCCAAAAAGCTAGGGAGCATGCCGTTGGTACAATGTTCACGTTGGGCGCACTGTATGGATATTTCATCGTCATTATCATTGCCAACATGCGAGGGTTCGATCCATGACTCGTCAAGGAATAAAGGCCCATCGCCGTGGCTACTCCCCATGGCACTGAAAAGGTCAGATAATGGGACATCGTTCTCAGCACTGATCGGAGAGTGGTCTGATGGGTTGTCGTCTAAGAGCGGGGAATCAACAATGTGGGATGGCGGTGCGGGGTGCACACCGAACAGAGCATCGTCCCTGATAGACGCATCACCCTGAACCGCCAACTTGAACAAATTCAGAGACTGAAAATGAGGGGGGATATCTGTACTCACCGACACCATAGGCAGAGGCCGCTGCACATCATCCAGTATATCAGATAGAACCGGTATTGGCCAAGCCACCCTCGACAATCGGGAGGAACATTGCGATGTAGCCTTCAAAGACCGCTGGTGGACACCAGACTGCGTATGTTCTCTTGCATGGCCGGCCGTCATGATGATTGCCCTGCCCTTGCGCTTCGGACACACAAGGCATTCGAAGGTATTATTTGGATGCCTAAGGAAATCTGGGGAAAGGAAGTATTTAGGAAAAAATCAGAGATCAATAAACAGCGTACTTTCGGGATCGAGAGCATCTTCACGCGTGATTCTTCGCCGAGGGGCCATCGACGCGTCTGTCTCTGACTCTGACAATGTGACTTGGTGCGATTGCAGACTCTGGCTGGCGCTCCCCATCACGTGGTTTCGGACTCAAACCCGGCCACGCGTTTTGGTTGACTTCTGACTTTCTCATGGACCTCGATCTCACAGCAGGCACAAATTTTTACACGGTTATCCCTTCTGCGCGAAATTCTATCACGTTTACACTCTCTTTTGACGGGAATATCCCTCACCACCTCATTAATTCGGAAGTGGTAAGCAAAATCCCCACACGCAGCCGAGCATTAATCGGAATCCTTTACAGCCCATCGAAATGTCAATTCATCTTCTTCCTGAGTTTTCGTCTCTTCGCCCCATTATCCAGACCACCTGTCCTCGTCCGGAACAGGTCCGAGTTAGGCAAGAGTATGAGGTGCAGCCAGTGAGTGCCATTTATCGCTGTTCCCACATGCTAACTCTGAAGGCTCGTCACAGGCAAATGTTATACCAATCCCGTTCCTCCCTCTTACGTCGACCTTCAATAAGGTGTCCCCCGAGGCCTGGGCGTCGCTAGCATCCCAAATTGAGCAATGGCTGATCCATTGCATCCAAGACCAGCACACGTCCCACTGGAAATGGGGAGTCGAGGTTTTTTGGGCGGCATTCCTCGCCGCTTATCCCTGTTTCCCTCTCGGGGAATGGCCACGTTGGGACACGCGAATCCCACTGGCTGGTCCATTCATCGAGAGTCAACTCCTCGCGAACGACTTTGAAGAGTATACTCGGAAAGTGGGCGAGTCCACTAACGAAGATCTGATAAAGCGGCGTGAGGAGTTGTGGGAGGAGTTTTGTACGGTTGTTAAAGTCTTGTATCCTTACCCCATCCAAGATTGTGAAGCCACAGTATAAGTACGATAGCTCTCTGTATTCCTGAGAATCATGATGTACGTTCATTCTACTATCCGACGAGTGCAGTTGGCCTTGGAGGTGTGGCATGTGCCGGTGCTTAAGTTCGCTCACCTGTTGCTCTTCGAGTTCTCTCTGCTTCTCGGCCTGCTTCTCGGCCTCGATCGTTCCTACTTGAGTCATCCATGCAAGTTGTCTCTCGTTCTTGGCCCCGTCACCACTCACTCTACTTGAATCACCACCACTCAACGATACAAGTTGGCTGTAATTTGCGGCAAGATTTGCAGGCAACGACCAAAGTGCAGCGGCTGACCAATCTGAGAACCGAGATAAACGCCCACACCGTCCCATGTTCAGAGGACCCCCCGATTCAACCTCACCAGACCTTGAGCCCAACCCTGGAGCAGGGTCCGGATAACACCACTCAGACGTCACAGAGTCCGATCCCTCAGATGGCATCCGCTCAGGGGTCAACTCAGCATTGGCTCTCAACATTCAATTGACCTGGCAACACCCCCTAAATAAGGCTGTCACATGGTCAAATTAGTGCCGGACGATTAAACCCCCGTCGGAGGGTCCGGGGACCTCCGGCAGTGTACATCGTGGTTTTATTTGAAAATACTAAGTGCACCACGGCTACGATGACCGCGCTGTATAAAAACTGATGCTTCAATATCCCACGCCTTCAGATTCTGCATTACGGCGATGTTGGTGACCGCCGAGTATTCCGAGTCACCATACTATTCCCATATCATTGTGGTCGATGTCCACCGCGGTGGACAGTATCCCCTTCATGCATCAGCAGCAGCTCATTACCAATATCATTCCTCCGATCTTGATATATCTTTCCACTCCTCCACGTATGACTCAGTGGGATATTTCCCCTTGGACGGCCCACTCCAGGGTCAACATCAACACAGCCTGGTTCCCGTTCCTTCCGGCTACTCGCACTATGATGACTACATCAGTCACTATGAGAACTATGCCCAACCCCCAATCCTGCCGATTCTCCCGTCTTCTAGCTATTCCGAGCTCGGTCATGCTCTCATGGAGACCCCTCCACCAGAGTCTCAACCTATCCGAGTCAACCACGGCTCTATTGCCCTTCCTAGCCTTCCAATGTCATCCTCGTCCTCTCCTAAAGATGGACAATCCGAGACCCTGGTTGGATTAAACTCCATCGAAACCGAATACGCCTCAGGCGTTAACGGACGGCCCTTTTCGCCAATGACATCACTTAGCACTGTCCTGCTCTCCAGCGAGTTGGCGTTACATCCCAAGGAGGAGAGCCAAGAGCATACTCACCTTTTCCCCACTCCAGCGGGGACACATGGCCACCCACATCATCGACCACACGTGGGCGATTCGTTCCGCCTGCAGGACCCTGCCATGTACATGGGACATACATCTCCACCCCCATCTAAGGTTTGTTCGCTGCCTTACGTCCCGTGTCATTTATACTTACCTCGCGGATAGCGACGCCCTCGCCTCGTGATACCGGGGCAGCTTGCTTATTCACCTGGCGCGCGTAACCCCACGCCGCTTTCCTCGTCGTCCGATATCGGGATGTCAACATCGAGCACACACCCCGACACGAACGCAGCAAGCTCGTCGCAGGTACCAGCGCCGGCGTCGGCGCTAGACCCCATGACCGGCGTGTTGAAGTTGCCGTCGACAAAACGGAGCGCGCGACCCAAAGCTCTGATGGCGTGCTTGTTCTGTCGTGAGCGGAAGATCGCATGTAAAAGGCCGCCTGTGGAAAGCGCTGATCGGACATGCGAGTGAGTGGTACTTTTTGATTTCTGATCGGCGAATATCGCTAACCCCGATTGCAGCCAGTGTGCACAACGCTCACGCAAGTGTGAATACCCCAAAATGTCCCGGCGTGGGCTCCATAGGCGCCATGATAATGGAGGCAGCCCTAATCCATAGTTGTTCACGATCATCCTTTCCATGCTTCTTTCTTTCTTTCCTTTCCTTCCTTCATTTCCCACGCATGCACACGCACACATTTACCCACACTTTAATATGTCAATGTATCTTGATCACTTTACTTTTGCCATTGGTCGGTTGTATATAATGCTCGCATCTCTCATCTCACGCTCTGGAGTCCCCGTTTACTTGCTCGCACTAATTTACACATCGTATGTTTACACTATATATCGTCAATGCAGTACCATGATATTTACTGTTTGTTTGACTCGATCGTCTCCGCGTTCCGTCGTTTCCTCCCCCTATGCCACCCATTTCCTACACTACAATCACCCTTACTTTCTACCTACCTGGCTCTGACGTAGTTAGAGTTCTCTCTTGTATTTAAACCCAGTATCTTTGCTGAATACAATCAGCGCCCGGTCGCCTCTGTTCCCCCCTCTTTCTCTCTGCGTGATCATCCCGGAAGTCAGGCCCATTCGCGGGCACCTCCTCGCTCCTCGTCTCTCGTCTCGGTCCGGTTCGTACCCGAACCACGGGTTGCGCGGGTTATGGCTCTTTTGTTGTCTGGTTGAATCGATTTCCGACGCCGCAACGAGTAAGTTACAAGTTTTCCCTTAGACAATGTGTCACCACATTCTCACCATCGCTCATCACCTTCAGCCTCTCACTCACCACCTGCCCCTTACGCGACGACTTAGGCTTCCATCGGACCTTCCCGCACATCCACTTCCTTACCCGTACCGCCACCTCGTCTCGCCACCATCTCCCACAGCTCCCGCAAAGTACGACGTCTCGCCACGTCTCCGGCCAGGGAAGCGCCGCACTCGAGGTCGCGCCAAAGGTCGCGCAGTGCCAGGCTGTTGCCCTTCGCAGCTTGAGGACAACCCCTCTCCCTCTCTCTCCTCCTCCTGACCAACGCTCATCTATGCCAAAGATAGGAAATGCAACCCCTGCAAGGCACGACGTCCTCACGTCCCCATCATCGGCCGGCGTGGGCCCCTGCAGCCGCCTCCACCCTCAAGGAGCTGCATGAGCTCACTGCACAATCCTCTTTCGACCCTCCCCGGCTACGAACGTCTGGTCGAGCCAACCCTCATTGAATCGGATCACCACATGGATCGCCACGGTTTCAAAACTAGTAAGTCCGGCCTCTCGCTCCTTGCACCCTTCACTAACTTCTATTACCCCTTTCCAAACCAGCGGGCCCTTGCCCCGGATACAAAACGCCACCAGCAGTGCCGCACCTCAAACTCAAAACCAGAAAGATGAGTATCGGTTCATTCACGCTTACACGCTGACATTCGTTGTCAACGAAGACAACCACAGCGGGCGGCAACCACGCGAAGACGATGAAGATCGCGGCAACATGAAGACGACCACGACGGCAACGACGACGACGCGAAGACAATCATGGCAGCGACGACCACGGTGAAGACGATCAAGACGGCGGCGACAACGTGAAGACAATCAAGATGGCGGTGGCGACGCGAAGACGACTATGGCGGCGACGGCGATGCGAAGACGACTACGGCGACGACGATGACGATGTGAAGACGATCACGGCGGCAGCGACGACGGCGAAGACAATCAAGGCGACGGCGACAATGCGAAGACAATCAAGATGGTGGCAACGATCCGAAGATGGCCATGGCGGCGGCGGCAACGCGAAGACGACCACGGTGTCGAAGATGACCACGGCGTCGAAGATGACCACAGCGTCGAAGATGACCACGGCGTCGAAGATGACCACAGCGTCGAAGACCACGGCGTTGAAGATGACCACGGCGTCGAAGACGACCACGGCGTCGAAGATGACCACGGCGTCAAAGACGACCACAGCGTCGAAGATGACCACAGCGTCGAAGACGACGACATGAAGACGATCACGACGACGGCAAAGACAATCAAGGCGATGGCGACAACGTGAAGACATTCAAGGCAGCGGCAATAATACCAACTTGAAGATGGCCATGGCGGCAGCGGCAGCAATGCGAAGACGACCACGGTGACGACGATGACCACGCAAAGACAATCATGGCGGTGGCGACGACAGCGATGACAGTCAAGACGGCGGCGGCGTCGAAGACGACTGGGATGCTGTAGCTGTAGAACTACTTGTATTTTTTTGTCCCATCACTTAGTATGCAGTCTTCTGTACAGTAGACTCAGTGATAGTATTTATAAATGTTTAACACATAGCTAAGAAATTGAAGTGTATTTGTCGATACCCGTACCCATAGCACAAGGTCCGTCACTGGCAACCCCCCGACCCGTACCCGTGGGAACCCGTACCCTTGAGGATGGGTACGTACCCGTACCCGTAGGGAACTGTCCTTGCTCTCCCCGGGGCAGCTCCGTCATACCAAGGATGATCGAGTTGACCGAGTTGACCGAACTGACCGAATTGACCGAGTGGGTGCACGTGACCGAACAAGACTGAGCAAGACCAAGTTGACAGAGCGGCAAAGGTCGCGCGCGCGTACAGGTGCGCCGCGGATGTTCTGCGCGAAGGGGGAGCCCGTCATCGTAGAGGCCAACATAATTATTATTGAGGTAGCAAATAGGAGTGTAGGTGACAAAAAAAATGAGTAAAGATCCAAAAAAAACGAGAAGACACCCAATCGTCGGTATCGCGCAGGCCTTCGCGGGGCACGAGCTGTCGAATATGGGTCCGCGACGATTGTGGACACGTCGGTATTGAAGGGCTAGAGCCGCGCGCGAGTGCGGCGAGGTCGGGAATGGAAATGGGATTGGTTGGTCGCAGGTGGTCGGAAGCGGTCGTGCACGCATCGGCGTGGTGTGAAACTTCGCATAGGTGGCCATTGGTGTCGGGATTATGTCGCGCTGGAGTTGCTAAGGCCGCGCGCCAGTGCGGCACATTGGAGAACGCGAGGGACGAACTACACTGAGCCCTGAAGCCTGAGAGGAGTCTGTATTCAAATTTGGGGTGTAAATGTGGTAAATACATGGGCTATATACCAGGGAAAAGTGGGGGAAAGGGTGCAATAGATAACAGGGGAAAGGGGGATGCTAAAACGCGAAGGGAAGAAGAGTCCAGAGTGAGAGAGGAACCGAGCATTCAGAGAGCGCGGGAAAGCGAGAGAGTAGCGCTTAGAAAGCGACTAGGGCAAAAACCCTGGGTCCTTAGAGAGTTCGGCGCGGGAGAACCCTTCCCCGAGGAGGCCATTTCTGTACACTTGAAACCCCTTGGAATGACCGATTTTTCCTACTTGACAGGTAGATTCAATGCACCTGGCGATTTCAATCACCAAACCAGCTGGAACGCGATGAAAGACTTCGACAGGATTCTTGACCAAGTCAGTGAGTCTCGCTGGGCACAAGCTCTGGATTTTGTGGACTGCGACAAGGATAATCTTGATGAGTCAATGCTGTCAGCATATCGTGTTGACCTTTATCTTTCGTCTAGCCCCGCAAAACCTGGGGTTTAGTACCCCGATATTGCGGTGTTTTCGGCCTTGGACAGGCATCGCGTGGATCTGCCATATCGGTCTCGCGTTCTCACGACGTCGCAGCAACCCGTGTTCCGATTCCCTCTATTCCATCCCTTCCCTATCGCTCGCTCGCTCGATCCATCCATCCACCCTCTTTCCTCCCTCGTCTCTCATTCTCATTCAGTATTTCCTCGCAACCACGCAGACGGACGACGACGACGATGCTGATGACCCGCAAGATGGCCTCTAGGCCACCCACAGACAGGCCGCGCGGCGTTCTTGCGCCTCGAGTCGCCTTTGTCCACCAGCTCCCCGAACCCATCGTATCATCCTCCACTGCCTCCTTCCTTTCACCCTGTCAGCTCGCTTCGCCCGTACAATGCCTCGGCCACGCCGCCCCTTTGTCACTGGCAAGGGCGCGGTTTTTATCTTTTAGTTTCGCAATTACTAACCCGTAATAATACCGTAGGATCGCGCTGTCGTCGGCCACGACACCGGCCTCCCTTCGACATTAATCCTTTGTCTCGTATTGACTCCTATCTTGTACCACCTCGTCCGCTCGTACCTTATCTCCTTATCTCCTTGTCTCAGTTCCGCGTTTTGATCGCCTCGTCTCGACTTTCCCATGCCACGCCGACCATTCCCTTCCTACCTTCTCTTCCTACCTTACTTAGCCTTACGAGTACTGTTCTCATGTATTTAAATGGGCTGCTGGTTCTCTGCGAGATGCATCGTTGTTTTCCCCCTTTTGTTTTCGTTTGCTTGCGCGATTCCCAAGGTCAGGCCACTCGACGGCACCCGGAACTCTCGTAAGTTGAGCGAATCTCGTCTTCCTTGCTCGCTCTCGCTTCTCTCATCTCTGACTCGTACTCGCGTTCGCGTCTCCCATCCTTGACTTGTTCTCGCGTTCACGTCTTCGCGTGCGCATCCTTCAAACCCCAGGCACTGTGACTCGAGTCGATCGCTGTCGCACCGGCACTTCGTCAACGCACACGCTTCGACTCCCTCCCCTGTTTCACTAAACCCTGCGGAATCCTCCACTCCGACTCGGCTCCATACAACATATTTGGACAGTTTTTGAGTTTTTCCAGTTTTCTAGGTTTTTTCTCTCGTTGCTACCTTAGGTTTTCACGAAAATCGACTTGGGTCACCAAGTCTCAGAATGAGCACGGTTTTCATGGTTTTTAGTGGTTTTTAGTAGTCTTTCAGGTTGCGAAACCGATGAAAACTTTTATGTCAAATTGCTGATGGCCTCGTCAGGCACCTTTTTGGTGCCGTCGTGCTCGCCGTCTCCTCGCTGCTGTGGAACATGCGATGACGACGACGCCTCGGCCGTGAGCGATCCCCGACTCAGTCGCGTATTATCTTGTCGGGAGTACTTCCTCCACTCCGTCTCCAAGCCCCTCTTCGTCAACCCACGCCACAACTTTCCTCAGTCTCTAAGGCCTCTAGTTCTGCGTCGTCTTCCTCGATTTCGAGCTCCTGGGTGAGAGAGATTTATTTCAACCCTAACACTTTATGCGGTGCTGACTTCAACCTACAGACCTCATCCAGTTCGTCTACCTCGAGAACTACTTCAACGAGCTCAATAGAGTTCAACCACCTCTTCGTCCACGACGACCAGCTCGTCTACCTCGTCTACTCCCACCTCGTCTTCCGCCCCGAATACCCCAGTTTCAACACATGACACTAAACCGTCGTCCGCCACCGGTAACTAAGTGCCGAGTCAGCGGCCTTCGGTCGATTCGGTAACGATGAGGAGGGGGAGAACACTGGCAACGACGATGGCCCGTCATGGTAGCAATGGCAACGCGACGATGAACCGCGACGACCACTTCGCTGTGACCGCGACAACTCTGAGGTGATGACGACGACGACGGACGATGACGACGGCCATGTCATGTGGGGCAGCAAAGGCAGGGACGAAGATGACCAGTGCATCGAAGAGGCGATGACCCGACCACGACTGCGACCACCCAGACGACTGCATTGATCGCGACGCGACGACTACGACTATGACGACATGGTGGCGACGACCCGACCACGAGCAACTCGGTAACCACGACGTGGAAGGAAGGACGAAAGGCCTACATCGAACAAGTAAGCCGACTTGTACTCGCTGCAACCCGACTTCTAACTCACGCCGCTTTCTGTAGCCCGAGCAGACCATGACCAAGCTCCAAACCGAACTGACCTTTTCTTCAGAACGATCGCTGTGCTGCTACCACTGACCCTGTGCATCTGCCAGCTTGAACAAGAAAAGCTCCAAGCTGCTCCGTGAGCACGACGCATCCAGCGTCGCCTTGCCGGCCCTCATCACATACCACCCGTTACCCCGCGGGCTCTTGCATCTCGCCCCCGCTGTCCTTCCCTCACTCGTGCCAGCCTCGCCCATTTTTCAGTACTCCTACCCCATCCTCACGTTTTTCCCATCCACCGTTGCCAGCACCCGTCACGCCCAACACGAAGATGTCCCGGCACAGCGCCATGTGACCCCCGCACCGCTATCGGTGGCGATACCTGAAGAAGGTACTATCATGAACACCGGCGGAACGCGCGGGTCGAGTGATCTCACAGGAAATAAGACAACGTCAGGGTAAATGTATTGCGAAACTACTGTAGTTGAATACAGTAAGGAGAGCGTAAGCCCCGAACAGTAGGACACAGCACAGGTAAGCTCAAAACGAAGGGACTCGACACGAAGAATCAAACGACGAATCTCCGACAGAGACGAAAGAAAGCGTAGAAAATACAGGTAGGAAAAGGAAAGCGCCCACCACAAATTATAAACCGGCGAGCGAGGAAATCAGATGCTCTTGTCATTGAAACTTGCGGGAAGGGAGGAGGAAGGGGTGGCGAGGGGCCTCGGACGAGTTTTAGAGTTAGAGGACGATTTCTTGGATGACTTGGAAGATTGGGGGATACTGTGACCGAGCTTTTTGTTCTTGGAAGGACGCTTATTCTCTAGAAAAGGAGAGAAGGGGAGGGTGAGCGGGAGTCAAAGGAAGGAAAGGGGCGGACCAGGAGAAGTAGGGGGAGAACGCTTAGAGGACTAAGAAGGGAGGTCAGAGAAGAAAAAAAGAAAAAAGAAAAAAAAAAAACGAACGAGGCTGGCAGGAGATTCATCGGAGGAGAGCGAGGAGGAAGCTGGAGAAGGATTGCGAGGTTGGGCGGGAGTAGGGGGACGAAGGCCGAGGAAGGTCAGGAGGGACCGCGGAATCAAGGTTGCTGTCGTTAGGGTCAAGACCGACGGGAGTGAATTGGCCATGTTCCTCTCCACCTTCGTCTTCCTCTTCCTCTCTGGAGGAAGAAGGCGGACGGGGAAGAGAACGAGATGGTTGGGAGGGTGTAGGAGGGGAAGCAGAAGTACGAGGAGGAGGCGCCTTATCGTACGTAGAAGGATGGAACGTCCAACGGTCGTAACCGAGCTGAAAAAGAGGGTGTGAGAAATAAAGAAGACGAATGGGAAAAAAGCGAACATGATCACGATAATGCTCCGTAACATCGTGAGGGGCCCGGGAAATGGACGGGATGAGAACGGAAGACATATCGAAAGGGGGAGCATCATTGGCGTCTGTATAATTGGAGGCATGGGCGATGCGGGCCTTATTCTTGTACATAATCTAGATAAGGTGTGAAAAGGAAAAGAAGAGAGAAGAAATGGACGAACCTCGGATAGGCCAGAGATAAGGTGATGGGCGAGAGTCTCGACGGTGTCAGAGGGGACGGTAGAATCGGAGCAAAGAAGGAGCTTGTTCTTCTCAAGGGTCTGAATGACGGACTGTATGGGATCCTTCTTCTCCTTCATGTAAGACTCCTTCGCAGCTAGCCAACGAGCGTGGAGGGACTTAATGTTGCAAACCCGGACAACAGAAGCGGCAGAATCGGAGTGGATGCCATCGGGGAACTCCCAGACACGCTTGACATCCTTTCTACCGTCCAGTGAATATGCAGCGTCGGTCAAAGTAATGGGAATGAAGAAGGAGTGCAAGTCACCCCTGAGATCGCGAGCGCCCGGGCAGTGACTGAGGAGATTGTGCGCGGTATTTATCTACGAGAGGCAGACTCGACGGCGATAGCGGCGGCGATGAGGGGCGTAGTCACGCTTCTTATTCTGTGAGTCTGGGTTGCGGGGGAGAGCGGACATGGTGAGAAGGCGAGTGCCACATGAGCAGAGAGACGCTGATCGCGAGTGAAGCCTCCTTCGAGGCCGTCACAAAGCGGCATTGACTGTAGTGAACTCGCGGGTAAGATGATCTGATGTCCAGCCAACGGCGGCGAGAAACTCAGCGACAACAGGAGAATCTCTGACGGGAGCCTGAGGGAGAGGGTCCTCCCGTGTCTTTCTTTTTTTTGGACGCTTTACCCTTTATCTGATCAGGCCCAAGAGAAGACACGAGTTTAAAAGCGGATAAGTCAGTGACCATGGACCGGGGCGTCGGACAAGGACATGAGATATATGTCAATCTCCACCGATGGAGGTGGTGAGGTGAGCGACAATGATACGAATGAGCTAGAACGAATATTAGCAAGAAATAGTAGAAGAATGTAGAGCGCACCTTTCTGCGGACACCAATGGCATTCTGCTTAATGAGAATGTCCTTAGACGCAGGACTCCAAGGCTGCGTCGAAGGAGTCATATACGATGTAAACTTTCGATCCCATTTTCGGGACCCAATGCAAACCAGTGCCAAGCCAAGAGATGACCTGTAGCGACAGTCAGTACAATAGTACAAGAACTGGAGTCACGATACTGCCCCGCGCGTTTGTCCATCGTGGACAAATGCGGGCACAATATTGCCCCCGCATTTGTCCACGATGGACAAACGCGGGCCACGATAACGTGTCCCCGTTTGTCCACGATGGACAAACGCAGACCATGACAATGAGTCCGCATTTGTCCACGATGGACAAATGCGGGCACGTTATTGGTAATATATGAGGTGATAATGCTCACCTCGTTGATACCCAGTGCATACTTGTTCGCGATCTTGTAGAGCGCCTCGACAACTGAGGCGGTGCCCAATGGCATCGGGAACTTGTACCCGTGCAATTTCCACATCATTGCATATGCGAAGTATTCTCGTGCATATGGGGGCGCCGTCTGACTCTCGTTCTGCAGCACTTTGTCCACGCTCATTAGATACTTCTTGAATCGGTTGTCGTTGTCGCTGCTCAGCGGGACGAATAAAGACTCGCACGGCTTGTCGTTGACGTAGTACGCATCCTTGAAACATTGGTCGATCTTTCCCAGAAGGTCGTGTGTCCAATCGCTCCGCGTCGCCCATATCTTTGAATGCGGTCCTTACCTTTACCAGCTTATCTCGGATCACACCCACCTCCTTCTCGGTATTGGCTAACAGGAGATGCTGTCCCAGCTCCTCGATGGCTTCGTACTCCATGGGCGGCCTCTCCGGATTTGCTACCCGTTCCAGTATCTCCACGCTTTCTACGATAAACTTGGAGATCAGCTTATGATTTGCGTTAGTTTTTTGCCTGTAGTTCTCCTGCTTTTGCTCACCGCTCCGTGTGGACTCCAGGATCTTCACCAGCTCTGAGACCCTGGAACCACCATGCGTGGTGTAGTGTCGCCGTATCCGAGATGCTGCCCCAAGTCCCAGAGCGAACGATGGAACCGCGCACAACTGTCTGTATCCCGCCCGGTCTCGTGACTCTTTAAATGCGGCCGCCTTCTTTTTCGCCATTTTCATGAATGTTGGGAAGAGGCAGCTGCGTCCAAGTTCTTCCCCCGGTCCTTTCGATGACGCACGTCGTCCTCGTACGTGTCCTTCAGCTCGTCCACGATCTCGATCAACAGTTCCTCCTCCGTTGCATCGCATATCCTTCGTCTCATTTCTGCTCAGGAATCTGTATATCGCAGTCGCCTTTGATGCTGAGTACGCCATCGATTTTCTCTGTCAGCGTTCTTGGTGTCAATTTTCCTCCTTTTCCTCTCCTCTCAAACACTCACCTCGGTCGTACAGCCTGACCACCCCACATGCTGTCCATCAAGATCTTCTCCTCCACGTCCGCACTTCTTTACCTCATCTCTTCGACCTCCTCGTTTGTCCTCCCCCCCTTTCGCCTCTTTCCGCGATAACTTGTGTCTTCATCTTATCGAGGGCCTTCTGCTTTCCTTCCAGGTATCTGAGCACCGCTTGCCTCCGGTGGTTGCCACCCAGCATCCACAAATTGTCAGTACCAATCTCCTGTTTCGCTTGATCCGTGAATTCGATCTTCGCTACCGTCCTCACGTTTTGCCCTTCACCGACGGTAACCCATCTCCGCCGCGTTGGCGATCCAGCTCTTCTTTACCGCTACCTCCACGACCGTCCCGTCGAGGCAGTTTATCCAGGCAAACGCTGTACGCTTCGAATAGCTTCTTCACCCCAATCCTCGTTTACCACCCGGCGTTGAACCGGCCTCCCAGTACGCTCCCACAGGCGGTGTCGCCAGGTTCATTGTC
Organism: Lactarius hatsudake; assembly: GCA_024734325.1. Taxonomy (NCBI): domain Eukaryota; kingdom Fungi; phylum Basidiomycota; class Agaricomycetes; order Russulales; family Russulaceae; genus Lactarius; species Lactarius hatsudake. Next base: position 137,052 of record JANSJP010000123.1, read on the forward strand.
AGATACCCCAACGTCGGCTTCTTTCTTGCTTTCCCGGAGCTCCGCTTTCTCAGAACATGCGATATGTCGTACCGTCTTCATGTATTGGGCTTGGCTGCGCTCTTTTTCGGTTTTCACTCTCTCGAGTTCTATCGTCCAGTCTCTTTTCCGCTCGTTTCGCAAACTCTTTCATACTTACGCTTGGCTTCGGGCCCATATTGGATCTCTTTTGCTTTTTGCCTCTGGGCCACAGTGGGGTGGGGTGTAGAGGTATTGCTCGTCTTATCGCATCCCCTTGCCTCTCCTCTTATCTACCTTCCCGTTCCGTTTTTTCCCTTTCCCACGTCCTTTCCTTCCCCCTTCCTTTGGCCACAATTCACTCCTGGCATCTCCTTTCGTTCCTTCTCATCTTCTTCCGTCGCTTCTTTCTTTTTTCCCCATCATTTCCCCATTCTTCCTTCCTTTTCATCAGCAAAATCAAGCTCACGTCCATCCGGTCCAGTGTTGTGCAGGTCAGGCTGACGCCGGGTCACGAGGGTCACGCAAACCCAAACCTGACTGACCTTTTTGAGGGTCAGTCAGATAAAGCGTGAGAAAAGATAAGATAAGATTTTTTTGATTGGTCCTGTGATAGAACCCTCTGCACTGTTCGACAAACAAGGGTGGTCACCGCCTTCTTCCTTGCCTCAATGGTGCGTCAGGCCATGTGACAACATGAGGGTATAGAGTCTTACAAGCCAGCCATTGTGATGTAAACGCTACCAAAGAGGATAGCTCGGGCCCGTGTGGGCGGTTTTCTAGTGTGATAAACAAATTGCATTTAACTGTCAACCCCCACAGATCGACCCTCAGAGTCCAAAGCCTTGTTTAGGTCCGCTTTTCTAATAATATGTAAGAGAGTCCATTCACCCTTGTAGAACTAGTGTTGCCAAAGTTCGGTTCCAGTGCGGTTCAGGCCCCCCCAGCGCCGAACCCGAACCTGAACCTTGTCCGAACATCCTGAACGTGAACGTGAACCAGACCTGAACTCCGAACGACGCGTTCATGTGCGTTCGGTTCACGTTTGAACGTTGAACTACATGATATTTTTTTTTCATAGTAACGTCTACTACTAGTAGCTACTACATGCTGAATATAACATTAAAAACAACCTTTAAGCAACCTGCCTCTTCTGCAAAGTTCCGATATTCTCCCGGCGTGGCAAAGCCTGTCATCTTGAACCTTGGATTCGCTGGCATGCCATCTTCTCTGGACCAGAGGCGAAATCAAATTCGTCTTCTGCCTTGGTACTGGAATAGAAAGCGTCTGGGTTATGCGCGACGATGCCCGAGCTAGTGTTGCGGCAGCTCAGAGCTGGTGATTTTCTATCTCATGAAATAAAATTTGGAAAAATATGAAAATATTTGGGGAGGTAGATCTTGTCAAAAGCCGAGGGGTCCTCCGCCAACTCTAAGAATTCCAACCAGCCATTCCTGAGTTATTTGACCAGCTCTGAAAACCTTCAGCTCAAGGGTGTCAGCTAAAGTCAAATAATCGAAAATGGCTGATCAGATTTCTTAGAGTTGGCAGAGGACCCCTCAGCTTTTGAGGAAAGCCAGCTCCCCAAATATTTTCACATTTTTCTAAATGTTATTTCAAAAGATAGAAAATGCCAGCTCCGAGCTGCCGCAACACTAGCCCCGAGCTGGCGCACCTTAGAATACTCGATGTCAAGATTCTTCCAATCCAACAAAGGGGACAGTCGCTCCACGCGTTTACGTTGGTTAATCCGCTGTCATCGTGTCTTTAACGTGAACGAGAAGATGTGCTCCGCAAGCTCATTGACCAAATGTTCTGGGGACTTCATTCGCCTATCGACAATATAGCAACCTTCATCATCCGGCCGCTCGATCATGTCTTGCATGAAACAACCGAAACTGGAGAGGTTTGTTGTGATGGACGGAATACCCATCAACTCGTAATTGTCAGTCGATGTGATTGAGCGCATGAGGAGTGCCAGTACATACGACGGTGCACTCAGCAGGCGTGTAACCCCATGGTTCATAATAGCTGGGAAACACCCCGAGGTGACACCCATGGACAAACTCCTCATAGTCCATACCAAGAACCGGGTTATTCGCATTGAGGAAGTCTGGATGGAAGACGACCTTGACCCGATCATACGCAGCATTGAATAGCCTCACACGTCGGATCTGATTCAGAATCGGGTCGTTCGGGTCATCTGACATGTTGTGTTGTCACAGCTGGGAGGGAGTTGCGTTTGAGCGTGAAGATACGTTGCTTCAGCTGGACTTGTCCTCTTTGGATAGAAGATGCTCTGGGGAAGCTTTGAAAAGTCGCTTACACGTTCTGTGAGCGGGGGAGGAATAATTGTAGGTGAATGAAAGCATACCCATTCGAATGCACCACCATGTCAAACAGCCGTGCACCAATCCGGTTCTGGATCTTGGTCACAGTATCCTTGAGCTGCTTTGTGATGGCTTGACCTTTCAGCGAATCGATGGTGTACAAATGCGTCTGAGCTGGTGTGATTATAAATGCAACAACGGTAACGTTCGAGCCCCATATAACACAAGATGAAAGTGGACGATACACATCGACGGTCATAATTTTAATTGGCTTTTCACCATTCTAACGTGCTTTGCTTACTTGCCATTCACGGCGCCATTGACCTGCAACAGAGCTGCGTCTGCTTTGCGTAGGTCGCCTTCGCTCAGCGACTTAAACGGCCCACCACCGGGCATACTGGCGCCAGATATGACAGATGACCCCCATCGACGTAGATGCTGGACAGCGTGAGTCAGCTAGGGGTGAGGGCACGCCAATCACAGCTGCCACAGCTCTGCACGCTCCCGAGACATGCTGTTGCTGGGTCACGGTCGCACTTAAGTAAGCCCACAGCAGCAGGGCCTTGGCTGTGCGTGGGTCAAGCCATTCAGTGGTGGACTGGGGTGCGGACAATATCACCATTTCGTTGTTTCTGCTGCTAACACTGGGGCTGCGATCGCAGCTGCACGGGGTATAACTGAGACTAGGGAAGGAAGTGGGTTTATTTCGCAGAACAAGTGTGCAAGTGACTTCAAACGTACCTAATTTAATTCTCCATCCAAGGGTGACCCGGATAGAGGAGATGGGGTGGACGAGTCATTAGCGTCGGTGCTACTGGAGGCATCACGAGTGTGCTCTGGATTGGCCTGGGGAAGGGGAGATGGCATGATGGAGGTCACAGCTCCAATTCCTATCATCTGTCGGGCGTGAAAACTGGCCCGAGTTCTTGCGTTTGATGGTCATGTTGGACATTGAACCTGTGAGAAGTTAGCAAAAGGGCTTCTCGACAGTCACAGGCATGCCGTCACACTGTTGTCACCACCGTGGTTGTAGTCAGTCTGGAGGTTCATGTGGTGTTGACAGAGTGCTGGCATGTGCTGCCATCGTTGTCTTCGTCTTCATCGTTGGGTCTGGGCTCCTGGTAGCCGCCAGGCACACTGTCATCAGGTAGGTGGGGAATTGGGGCAGCTTCTCCAGTCTCCAGTGGTTGTCCATCTCCACGGCCATCGTACGGTCGAATAGTCTCAGAATTCTGCTCTAAACTAATGTGTCATGAGTATTGCACGGTGACAATACCAGCAATGGGCACATACACGGCAAGGATGCCCTGCGCTTTGCCTCTCTAATGTACCCAGCAGCAAGCTTTCGGCATGAATTCAAGTTGATCATGTCTTTCGAGTGCTGTGGGGGTTTAGAGAATGTGGTTAGGTGCATGAGGAGCACATGCACCGAAATTGACGACGTCAAAAACTTTTGCACTTCCGTTGTAGCGGTGTGACTGCCGCGCTACGTTAAGCAAGGCGAGAATAGAGGTGAACTGAACCAGTGACACACCCAACTTAACGCGGAGACAAGTCACGCGCTAGATGTGCAGTCGACGTGGAGGGCGTGGGACGTAGAAGGCTTTATACAAGCCTTTAACCACAGATATCACACGGCGGCACACTGAGTGGAGAACCAAGAGGACAAGTTAGGATTGATGGAGTATAGAGAGTACAGAGGAATACGCACCTGAGTGGAGAACCAAGAGGACAAGTTGGTTCCACTCAGGACGCTACAGGAGGGTTTATATACACTACTACAGCTGAGCTTGAACTGAGTCTAAACACTATTACTAAGTGTACAGTAAGACTCCTTGACTCAGGAGCTGACGCGTTGTGTCTAATAATAGCGCATCTTATTGTGCTGACTGATGCACATGTCATCGCGCTTACGAGTGGCCCCACTTGCTGAGTAAAACCTAATACAGCGAGTAAGCGTATACTACTAATCGTGACATATGTATGTTCCAGACTCTTCTAGAGTCTTCTATCTCCTTCCATCCAATCAGAACTAACTAAGTATATAAGGGACTCTTGTCCCACGATCACGTGCACATGGGTGGCAGTCCGTGTGACTAACTCGTATCAGTACTTTAGCCCTTTATATCTTCACCAAATAAATGCGTATAAATACGCAAAAATAAGATAAAAATAATACGCGTCCATGACATCCGTCCTCTGTGTTACAATTTCTGTTCTCTGACTTGGCTGTACGATTATGATACGATCCGGTGACTTGTGCCTCTTGATTCTTATCTTGCACCTTGCGCCTCGGCGATAGGATAGGTCATGGTACGCTTCTCCTTGTCCGCTGACCATTTCTGAGGCCCACATGACCCCACGGGATTTCCTCATACCATATGCAGTCTCTCCCTTTGTTTACGTTCTAGGACTCTTGACTCATAATCGTGCCATATGTTTGTCATTCACAAACATCCTGTACTGGTATATAAGTCGTGCCCTACCTAGCTTGTATGGTAGACTTGACTTCTTGTGTAATACCACATCGTCTTTGCCTCACGAACGCCTTGACTCGCCTTTGCGCTTGAGTCTCTGTTTTAGCTCGCCTTTACGCTTGAGCCTTGCTTTCCTACTATTGCACTCGGTCCCAGGGAGACCGAGTGACACTTGTTCACCATCGAACTGAGTCTTAACTGACTCGCGCTTTTCCGATCCCATTGACTTAGACGCGGTACACGTCGTACCTAACGCCCCTGTGGTGGCGTTACATTAAGTCAAGTCTCTCACAGTGGCGACTCATAGTCGTAGCCGAACCCAGTTCCAAGCAGAATACATCGACCGATACAGCGACGACGAGCTTTCCAATAATGTCACGAACCTAGAAAACCAGATCATGACCCAGGCGCTTAAGACCGGCCCGTGCCGGCCCAGTCTTATATAATCACCCTCCCAAAGAAAGAACATTCGGAGTCGGAGTTCAATATTGGTACTCCGACGATCACGTGAACACACACGTGATTATCCAGCAATTATCAAGTCACCTGGTAACTCCAAGTCTTACCACTCCTTGGATTTATCCGATTGGACTGCGGAGCACGATCGCACCACTCCTACGATTATTCCCATTGGACTGCAGAGCGGTCACACCATATGACGTCACCGACTGCGGGACAGTCGTACGATACAAATACTTAATTCTCATTGGGCGCTATATTTAGATGTCTCCAGAAGGTTCTATTCCGCAGCATTCCGCAGCACCTAGGGGCGGCCCTAAGCCTGCCCTAAAGCTACGCACAGACCATCCCTGTAGCTATATAAGCTAGCACAATAGAACGGACAGTCCCTCAGACTGTCCACTTGTAACACCTCCTCTCGACTGCCTCTCCTCTCCGCGTCCAGTGCCCCTCTCTTCGAGCGCCACTACCCAACAACTTATCGAGCCAGTCAGCACCTCTTCGTCCCGTCTTCATCCTTACCACCCCCGGTCTCGTAAAACCCAACGATTCTCCCTGTCAAGTGACAGTGAGTCTCCACAAATAAAGTCAAAGGAGCCATCATTTGGAAAGAACACGAAGGAGTGGAAGGATATTTTCTCTTCCATCCTAACACTCAAAAATACCGACAGGTCCACTACCTCGAAGAACTACAACAGTGGGCATACATTGATTACTCCGCAAAGAAAGGCCAGTGGTACACCATCAGCATAGTACCCCAGGCGCTTGGAGTTGGACCCCTCACAACCCGCACTACCCCAGGCATTGCCGTCGACGATGATCCCCCATCACCTAGTGTCTCCGTACCTACGACAAACTTGCCCGCCCCAACAACACATTTTCCCAGTTATGTCATGTCCCAAACGCAACAAGCCTTGGCCAGTACGACTCTTACCAGCAGTGGAGCTGGAGGAGGAGGAGCACTGAACCCGCCTAGCGGAAGCGTGCCAGTACCACCATCCGGTGGCGGTGGCGGTGGCGGTGGCGGTGGCGGTGGCGGTGGCGGAGGCGCTGGTGGAGCGCCAGGAGGAGCCGCACCCATGGCACCAGCCCCCGGAGGGAATGGACATCTCGGAGGAAATCCTCCTCCCGAGTTCACGGGAGTACGAGACGAGAGCAAGGCGTTCCTACAAGCATTCTTCCTTTACAAAGGAATGAACCCTACCGTCGACCAACTCTCCATCCCGGCCTCGTGAGCCATGACCTTCCTGTCATATATCCGAGGCCCACTAGTGAACGACTGGGTAGACGAACAGGCACAATGGTTGGACGACCAGATTGCCGCAGGAGTTGATCGCAATAACGAAGTCCTCTGGACAACCGTCAGAGACCGATTCGTGCAAGCATACACCGACACCTCCGAACAGGCCAACACACGAAAGGCGCTTCAGACCCTCACTATGAAAGGAGGGGACATTGACACATATGTTGCGACGTTCCAAAATCTCGTCACAAAAGCCGGGTACAACCCCGACGAAGCCACGACCCTGGAGCTGTTCCAGGATGGATTACCTAATCAGTTAGTGGTCAACGCTGTCCGCTTTCAGCACCCCGTCAATTGGGAGCAGTGGAAAGCGGCCGCCCGTTTACAGCAGGCTGAATATCTCATTTTGAAGGACTGCCTCGGTAAAGGCAAGCCCCAACGCAAAAAAGGGGGACAGAGCCGAGAGCAGTGGGTCCAGGCCCTCAAAGGAACCCGCGACCCCAACGCCATGGATGTTGCATGCACCCGAGCCTCTGTGGCTCTCACCGACGGCGACAAAGCTCAACTTCAAAAGGAGGGACGATGTTTTAGATGCCAAGCACAAGGGCACATCTTGCGTAACTGTCCTCAAAAGGGCCTGTGAGTGGCTGCCGCTACGTCTGCCATGGTGCCACCCTCCATGTCCCCGCGATCATCAGCCCCGACTCCCTCGGGTTCAAATCTACCAACTCCTGCCATCTCTTCTTTCGCCATACAATCTAGTCGCGTTCTATCGAATGAAGAGCAGGCGGATCTACAGATCGCAGCAATGAAGGCACAAACCCAGGAGGTACGGGACCTCATGGTAGAAAAATTATTCAGACGGGAGGATTTTCTCGACGCTTGAACCTGGCGGCCTGGGCTAGAGCATTAAACTTAAACGTGTACACTAGCAGATTCCGATCTATGTGAATCCCAGTTTTGTTCAAATCTGCACACGCGATGGCCGAACGACAGGTTCTTGTTGACTCAGGGGCCACCGACAACTTCATATGCTCCTCACTTCTAAAACGACTCCAGATCGGAACACGAGAAGTGACTCACCCCATCCGTATTTGGAACGTAGATGGCACCCACAATCAGGATGGTGCCATCACGCACTACACAGACCTCACTGTACGAATGGGAACGGAAGAAAGAACGCTTCGCTTCTTAGTTACCAACCTAGGAAGAGACGAAGTAATTCTAGGATACCCTTGGTTCACAGCCTTCGAGCCCAAAATCAAGTGGGGAGACGCGACGCTGAACGAGGAGTTTCAGCCAGTCGTAGTCTCGAGCCTTCACTTGTCAGACGAAGCCACGCCCATGGAAGCCTCCATTTGGGCATTGGAGATGTATGAACTTGATGAGGAAGCGTGGGAGCAGCTCATGGATGACAAGCGGGAGCCCCAGATCGCGTTTTTACACAAAACCACAACCGCCTCTGAATTGGCACAGCAAGAAGCAGCGAAGAAGAAGGAGCGAACATTTGAAGAAATGATCCCCGAGGAATATAGATGTCACCATAAAATTTTCAATGAAGAAGCATCTCACCGCTTCCCTCCATCTCGTCCCTGGGATCACGCCATAGACCTCCTTCCTAATGCCCCCGCCTCGCTGGATTGTAAAGTTTACCCACTCACGCAGAATGAACAGGAAGCCTTGACCACCTTCCTTAATGAACAACTGGCGAAAGGGTACATCCGTCCGTCCAAGTCACCATACGCATCCCCCTTCTTCTTTATCAAGAAGAAGGACGGCAAACTACGCCCCGTCCAAGACTATAGACGGTTGAATGAACTCACCGTCCATAATCACTACCCACTACCCCTCATCCCCGAACTCATCGACCGAATACGAGACGCTCGCTTATATACGAAACTCAACATTAAGTGGGGATACAACAACGTACGAGTCAAGGAGGAGGATGAGTGGAAAGCTGCATTTAAAACGAATCAGGGGCTGTACGAACCCCTTGTCATGTACTTTGGACTCACCAACTCCCCCTCTACGTTCCAAGCCATGATGGATGCCATTTTCCAACCCCTCACCCTAACAAATGAAGTGATCGTCTACATGGATGACATTCTAATCGCCACACCCCTTGATTACCCTCACCATCGCGCCATAGTACATGAGGTTCTCCGCTTGTGCGAAGAACACGACCTCTATATTAAACCGGAGAAGTGTGAATTCGAGGTGCTTGAGGTCAAATACCTCGGGTTGATCATAGGCCATGGGAATCTGTGGATGGACCCTGTTAAAGTACGAGGCATCTGAGAATGGCCAGCCCCAAGAAACCTCCACGAAGTACGCGCATTCCTCGGATTCTGCAACTTCTACCGAAGATTCATCCGAGGTTTCTCCGCACTCGCATGACCACTACATGACCTTACTCGCAAAGACACCCATGGCACTGGGGACAACAAGAGCAAGATGCGTTCGATAACGTCAAATGCAGCATTAAACGCGAACCTACACTGCTATTCCCCGACCTTGCAAAACCATTCGAGCTAGAAGTTGATGCGTCAAACATTGCCATTGGAGCCGTGCTTAATCAGCTCGGCCTGGACCAAAAGCTGCACCCCGTTGCGTTCCACTCCGAATCCTTCAGCCAGGCGGAATGCAACTACGACATCTACGACTGGGAACTACTAGCAGTTGTTAAGGCCCTACGAGCGTGGCGCACTTACCTCGTCAGCTCCCCCCATAAAATTATCATTCATACCAACCACGCCAACCTCCAATACTGGAAGGAGCCACGAAAGATCAGCAGACGAGTCGCGTGCGAATTCCTGGAACTCTCAGAGTACGACTTTCTTCTGAAACACATCTCTGGAGTTAGGAACAGTCGCGCAGATGCCTTGTTGCGAAGAGCGGACTACGCAACGTGCAAGGAGGACAACAATGACATTATTGTCCTCCCCGAGGAGCGGTTCCTCTGAGCGACGGAAATGTCCATGCACGACATGGATATTTGGACCCAAATATCGCAGAACCTTGATGAAAAGGACGTACTACGATGGGTAGAGCCCCATAACCTAAAAAAGGTGGGGGGACTGTGGTGGAAGAACGACGCATTGGTTGTCGTGGGCGACAACAACCTTAAACAGGGGGTAATTACCTTTTTCCACGATACGCCTGCCATGGGCCACCTGGGAATCACAAATACTTACGAGCTACTACGACGCGACTACTGGTGGCCCAACATGCGCAAGGACGTAGAAGACTATGTCAAAGGATGCGCGACATGCCAGGCAAACAAAGTTAACCCGCATCGTCAAAAACTGCACCTATTCCCCATCACCACAGACCCAAACGCCGAACCATTCGAAGTCGTCGCTATGGACTTCATCACTAAACTCCCTCCGTCAGACGGATACGACTCCATAGAGTGGCACACCTCTACCTCCACCACGTATACCCTCACTACGGCATCCCCCGAAAGATCATCACGGACCGCGACCCCCGATTCACCTCCGCCTTCATGACCAATCTCTGCAAAGTTCTAGGCATTCGCCAGAACATATCCTCCGCTTACCACCCTCAAACTGACGGACAGTCAGAACGAACAAACCAATGGTTGGAGCAATACCTTTGGCATTGGAGCAACGTGCAGCAGGATAATTGGGCTGAAGCACTACCGATCGCCCAATTTGCGCACAACGCCTGGCCCAACGCGACCACAAAGGAATCACCTTTCTCACTCATCATGGGGTGGGAACCACGTACCATGTGGACGCCGAAGCCCATGTCATCCCCATCCGTCAAACAACGCCTGGAGGAGATGGTCATCAGACGACAGCACACGCAAGACTGTATCAAACACGCGCAAGAACTTATGGGAAGGTGGGGCAAAACCCGATTCATCCCTTACCAAATAGGAGCCCAAGTTTGGCTCGAAGGGACGAATCTCCGCACCTTCTACCCAACCGCAAAACTCGCACCTAAACAGCACGGGCCGTTCCGCATCAAGAAGGTCCTATCAGACGTCTCGTACGAATTAGAACTTCCAAGCACATGGAAGATACACCCAGTCTTCCATGCGAATCTCCTGACGCCATATAAGGAGATGGAACTACACGGCATAAACTTCACGCGCCCACCCCCAGATCTAATTGATGGAGAGGAAGAGTTCGAAGTGGAGCGCATCCTGCAGTCTCGGTCACATGGACGAGGGCACAAACTTCAATTCCTTGTCCAATGGAAGGGCTTCCCGATAAGCGACAGCACGTGGGAACCCCTTGAAAATGTCTGACACGTGCCTGACCTTATCGCTGAATTTTATCGCTTAAATCCTACCGCCGAAGGGGCTGGACGAAAGATATAAGACACGTCCCCTCGACATCACCATCGTCCCATCTCTCCACCCCACCATGACTACCACCCCAGTTATTTCCACTATCCAAACCTGTCGCCCAGTCGAGATTATTCTCGAAAATCTGACCATACCCTCACAGGACCTTGGTGTCCCCTCCGAACCAGAGGGTTGCATGCTGTACTCTGTTGTCCCTGACTCGCCCCCACTCCCTGTACTTGCACTCACCACCTCGGCTCTCATTTCGCTGGCTAAGGAACCCACGACAACCGCTGAGCCACCTGAACCCCCTCGACCCATCATTGTCCCCTTCTCCGTCGACATACCAGTTACCGTCCACGTTCCCGCCACACCTACCTATCCACCCGAGTCCACCGTCCCTCTTACTCCCCCACCACCGCTGTCACCCCCTGCTGTCCCTGCCGCCCATATCCCCGTTCCACCATTCCCCGCCGGGATGGATCACACTTTCACACCGATCCCTCAGACTCATGTTGTTGAGCCTGACCCCACCCTCGCCCTCCTAGATGATGAGGAGGACAAAGAAAACAGTGACCCTGGCATCCCCTTCTTCCTTAACGACCCTGCCCTACCCACCTTCTTCCCACTTCTAGTTGGCGAGACAGGCACTGTCAAGCAGACGGCGCGCTACATCTACTATCGCCATAATTACCAGGAGGTTGTCGGAACCATGGGGAAAGGCCATCCCTGCTATGCTTCGCAGGTCTTCCTCAATGAAGTCTACACCGGTCAACTCGCTCAGCACCTCACGGACAATCAACTGAATATGTTCCATCCTCACGACCCCCGCGCCATTGTCCTCAACAAAGTGCTGATCGAACTTCATAATCCCCGCCTCCACGCCGACATCTCTCATCTCCGCGAGTGTCTCACACGCCGAGATGCCATTCGCACCTGCCAGTCGGACATCCAACGTCTTGAGACGGAGCTGACACGGGATCAGTTCCATCTAGACATGGATTTTTCATCTGTTCAAAAACATCTTCAGTATGCCTGCGCCATCCCCCTCATCGCCGACAAGTACGCCGAGCTTCATGCGAAGCCCGTGCGTCCCCGAGGCTCACCGGAGCCTATTCCCCTTGCCCCTTGCGATGCTGGACCCAGCAAGATGCTCCATCTTCAAGGGGAAGGCGGTAAGCGTTGGCGCAAGTGTTTCCAGTGTAGATCGGAAGACCATTTGGTGGCGCAATGCCCGGAGCGGCGAGCCCGGGAGCCGTGTCAGTGGTGTGGGAGCCAAGCTCATCGGCTCGATGTCTGTCTTATTCGACACCTCTCCCCTATGACGCCCGTGCACATAGATCCAGACTCCCGCCCTCGGTGGTGCAGGAAGTGTCTGAGGTATGATGCCACGCACAAGGAGATTAAATGCCCCATGTACAAGATGTGTTGGGACTGTGGGGAGAGAGGGCGATTCATGTTCTTACGCCGTCATACCTGCCCCCGCACTCCATCCCCCGTGCCCACTAACATCCCTGCTGAGGAAGATTACACTTATACTAGCAACTAGTCGAAGTCGTGGCGACTTCGATTCTGACGGGGGGGTAATGTTACGATTTCTGTTCTCTGACTTGGCTGTACGATTACAATACGATCCAGTGACTCGCGCCTCTTGATTCTTATCTTGCACCTTGCGCCTCGGCGATAGGATAGGTCGTGGTATGCTTCTCCTTGTCCGCTGACCATTTCTGAGGCCCGCATGACCCTGCGGGATTTCCTCATACCATATGCAGTCTCTCCCTTTGTTTACGTTCTAGGACTCTTGACTCATAATCGCGCCATATGTTTGTCGTTCACAAACATCCTGTACTGGTATATAAGTCGCGCCCTACCTGTTACGATTCATTCCATCGTTCTGACCACATGTCTCAACTACTGTACTTTTACGACACGTTCCTATGACTCACACTTCTCGACTTCCATTCTGCACCTTGTGCCTCGGCGATAGGATGGCCAGTTTTACGCTCCGTTTCACCTGCTGACCATTTCTGAAGCACGCGTCGTTCCGCGGGATTTCCTTGTACTATATACAGCTATTCCCTTTGTCTCCTTTTCTTGTACAATCGTGTCAGACTTGCGCCATATGTTTGTGATGAACAGCGCACATGAAGGGATGATACTCACAGTGACAAGAGGACTGTGGTGAGATATCAAAGGTGGCTGGAAGCAGCAACAGAGTGTAATCAAGCAAGTGAAGCAGATGGTAGTCTGGCACACAACAGATGAGAACTGATGTTACATTAGAGAGGTGGTGACATACCTGGCACACAACAGATGAGAACTGATGTGGACCAGGAGCGTACAAGCTGTACTACTTATACAAAATACAGGAGTGACACTAGTACAACAGAAGTAACGTAGAGTCACACAGTATAAGGAGCGTTGTTCTACAGAGGGACACAAGGGAGTGTACAGAAGGAGAACAAGAGCGCAAAGAACAAAGGAAGGCTAGACTATGATATCATAGTGACATCACAATAAAGATAAAACAAAGGAAGTGAGTACAAGGACGAAATATAATAGGAGTCCAGAGGAGTCCATGATGTCATTGTACAGTGATGTCATAGATAAGAAAGTCCGAGATTGTAAAGATCATAATAATCTAATCTACATAAGTCCAATATATCTTATCTAAAGCAGTCCGTTATCTGCGTGTCCATTGAGCCGCTAAGTGCGCACAGGTCACTTATCAACAGTTTGCACCATGCAAACATCCTGTATTAGTATATAAGTCACGCCCTACCTAGCTTGTACGGTAGACTTGACTTCTCATGTAATACCACACTCGTCTTTGCCTCACGAACAAACTTCGACTCGCCTTTGCGCTTGAGTCACTGTCTTTGCTCGCCTGTTGCGCTTGAGCCTCCTCCTTCTACTATTATCCTCAGTTCCAGGGAAACCGAGTGATACTTGTGCATCATCGAACTGAGTCTTAACCGACTCGCGCGCTTCTGATCCCGATTGACTTAGCATAGGCACATGTCGTGCTTAACGCCCCTGTGGTGGCGTTACATTAAGTCAAGTCTCTCACAGTGGCGAATCTTCACAGTCGCAGCCGATCCCAGTTCCAAGCAGAATATATTGACCGCTACAGCGACGATGAACTCTCCGATAAAGTCAAAGGAGCCGTCGTCTGGAAAGAACACGAAGGAACAGAGGGCTACTTCCTCTTTCATCCAAACACCCAAAAGTACCAGCAGGTTCACTATCTTGAGGACCTACGACAGTGGGCGTACATCGACTACTCTGCAAAGAAAGGCCAGTGGTATACTATTAGTATAGTACCCCAGGCACTTGGAGTTGGACCCCTCACGACCTCCACTACTCCTGGCATTGCCATCGACGACGACTCTCCGTCACCCAGTGTTTCTATACCTACAACAAACTTACCTGCTCCAACAACTCACTTCTCAACTCACGTCATGTCCCAAACCCAACAAGCATCAGCCAGTACAACTCTCACCAGTGGAGGAGGGGGAGCCTCTAGCTCGGGAGGAGGAGCACCGAACCCGCCTAGTGGTGCCGCGCCAGTACCGTCATCCGGTGGCGGTGGTGGCAGTGGCGGTGGCGGCGGTGGTGGTGGCAGTGGTGGTGGCGCGGGCGGGGTGCCAGGAGGAGTCGCCCCTGCAGCGCCAGTCCCCAGAGGAAATGGACGCCTAGGAGGAAACCCCCCTCCCGAATTTACGGGAGTAAGGGATGAAAGCAAGGCTTTCCTACTCGCGTTCCAACTCTACAAGGGGATGAACCCCACCGTCGATCAGCTCACCGTCCCGGCCTCACGAGCCATGACATTCCTATCCTACATCCGTGGACCATTGGTGAACGACTGGGTGGCAGAACAGGCGCAGTGGCTGGACGACCAGGTCATAGCCGGGGTCAACTGAAATAACGAAGTCCTATGGACCACCATCAGGGACCGATTTGTCCAAGCATACACCGACACTTCCGAGCAAGCCAACGCACGGAAGGCCCTTCAAAACCTTACCATGAAAGGAGGAGACATCGACACATATGTCGCAACATTCCAGAACCTTGTCAACAAGGCAGGGTATAACCCCGATGAAGCCACGACCCTGGAATTGTTCCAGGATGGGCTACCTAATCAGTTAGTAGTTAACGCTGTTCGCTTCCAGCATCCCGTCAACTGGGAGCAGTGGAAGGCGGCCACCCGATTGCAGCAGGCTGAATATCTTATTCTCAAGGATCGCCTTGGCAAGGGTAAACCCCAGTGAAAGAAGGGTGGCCAGAGCCGAGAGCAGTGGGTCCAAGCCCTCAAAGGAACGCGCAACCCCAATGCCATGGACGTTGGACGCACCAGAGCCTCCGTGGCCCTTACCGACACCGACAAAGCCCAGCTTCAGAAGGAGGGACGATGTTTTAGATGCCAAGCGCAGGGACACATCTTGCGTAACTGTCCTCAAAAGGGCATGCGAGTGGCTGCCACTACGTCTGCCATGGCGCCACCCTCCGTGTCCCCGCGATCACCAGCCCCGACTTCCTCGGGTTCAAGTCTACCAGCTCCCGCCGTCTCTTCTTTCGCCATACAATCTAGTTGCATACTATCGAATGAAGAGCAGGCGGATCTACAGATCGCAGCGATGAAGGTGCAAACCCAGGAGGTGCGAGACCTCATGGTAGAAAAGTTATTTGGACGCGAGGATTTTCTCGACGCTTGAACCCGGCGGCCTGGGCTAGAGCATTAAACTTAAACGTGTACACTAGCAGATATTGTTCTATGCGAATCCCAGTTTTATTCAAATCTGCACACGCAACGGCCGAACGACAAGTCCTCATTGACTCCGGAGCCACTGACAACTTCATATGCTCCTCACTTTTGAAACGACTCCAGATCGGGACACGGGAGGTGACTCACCCTATCCGCATTTGGAATGTAGACGGCACCCACAATCAGGATGGCGCCATCACGCACTACACGGACCTCACCGTACGAACAGGAAAGGAGGAAAGGATGCTTCGCTTCTTGGTTACAAACCTGGGAAGGGACGAGGTGATCCTAGGATACCCTTGGTTCACGGCCTTCGAGCCCGCAATCAAGTGGGGAGATGCGACGCTAAACGAAGAGTTTCAGCCAGTCGTGGTCTCGAGCCTTCACTTGTCAGACAAAGCCACGCCCATGGAAGCCTCCATTCGAGCGTTGGAGATGTATGAACTTGATTATATATGGGCTAATGATAACTAGGTTCATGGTTTGGTATGGGTTCTGTACCGTATTTTGACTTAGGGTTACCACATATATCCAAATCATGACCCGCGTTTATCCATGATGGACAAATGCGGGACAAGAAATGGTCCCGTGTTTATCCATGATGGACAAACGCGGGCCCGTAGTGGCATGCCGAACATGCCATTCAACTCGAAACCCAATAAAACCTATATTTCGAGTATAACCATGGGCCCGCGTTTGTCCACAGTGGATAAACGCGGGACCATTTCTTGTCCCGCATTTGTCCATCATGGATAAATGCGGGCCCATATTAACATGCCGAACATGCCATTCAACTAGAAACCCAATAAAACCTATATTTCGAGTATAACCATGGGCCCGCGTTTGTCCACAGTGGATAAACGCGGGACCATTTCTTGTCCCGCGTTTATCCATGATGGACAAACGCGGGCCCGTATTGACATGCCGAACATGCCATTCAACTCGAAATACAATAAAACATATATTTCGAGTACAACCACGGCCCGCGTTTGTCCACAGTGGATAAACGTGGGCTGTCATTTGCACTTTGAAGTGTGGTTATATATGAGCCTCTCTGGTCTCATTATCTGAGCTCCTGGAGTGCAATTGATTGGGGTTAGATTGTGTCTTTATCTCTTACCAGTGAAATCAATTATTGCTTTGTGAAGTTGGGGTTTATGTAATGATTATGTAAAGTAAAAAGGTGCAATGTCATGTTGACAGCCTTTATAACTTGCAAGGCCTGGTAGTAATAAGATTGGTGATAGTCTATGTTCTATTAGGGAATCATATCTGTGAGATGCTGCATATGCAGACTCAGATTTCCATTATCTGTGACTCATCTGTAACACATACCAATGGCAAGCACATTGTGCTGCTCTGTATAGCACGGATTGCTCGCAGCTGCTCGCTCTCCGGCATACAGAGCAGCACAATGTGCTTGCCATTGGTATGTGTTACAGATGAGTCACAGATAATGGAAATCTGAGTCTGCATATGCAGCATCTCACAGATATGATTCCCTAATAGAACATAGACTATCACCAATCTTATTACTACCAGGCCTTGCAAGTTATAAAGGCTGTCAACATGACATTGCACCTTTTTACTTTACATAATCATTACATAAACCCCAACTTCACAAAGCAATAATTGATTTCACTGGTAAGAGATAAAGACACAATCTAACCCCAATCAATTGCACTCCAGGAGCTCAGATAATGAGACCAGATGTAACCACAATGTGCAATTGATCAATCACACTGACTGTAAATTGCAATGAATCAGTCTTGCACTATCTCACAAGTGAGACATACAAGGGTGGCCCAATCTCAACTGATTGTTGCATCAGCAAACCCTGGGCCTCTACAGGAGTCTGCAGCAGCACTACATAGAGGCCATAGTAACCCACATTTCTTGTAGCACTGGTAGTGACATTTATGTTCTGTGCAGCACTGCTGTAGTCTGCTGTAGTCTACCCACAGTCTGCCATATCCAGGCCTACTACCACAGTCTACCATTGACTGTAGGCTGGCCTGGGCCTCTACAGTAGTCTGTGGAAGTCTGCAGCAGCACTACCACAGTAGCCTGCTGTAGTCTACCATTGCCTTTAATAGCCCTCTCATAATCAGCCATAGTATACATAGAGTCTGTAGTACTACAAATTTGTGACATTAATTTACAATGGGAGCTAGTACTACTGTAAGCAAGGCACAGCTGTGGTGGTGGTGGTGGTGGTGGTGGTGGTGGTGGTGGTGGTGGTGGTGGTGACAGGGTTGCAGTTGCAGGGCCAGGGTCAGAATGCAGTGGTAGGGCCTCTGTACAATGTGGTGTGACAGGGTTTTCCACACTGTGATGGAGATGGCATGCCACAACAGGGAGACTTGAGCATGGTAGGTGGGCATGGTGGTGGAAAATTGCGGTGAAGGAGTCACAATGTTGGTCGCAAGGCCAGGGTCATGGTGTGGCAGTGAGTTGGCATTCACAGGGTCTTCTGTGCTGTGTTGGGGGATGGTGTCACAACAGGGCTAGTACATGGTGAAACATTGTGGTGGCAAAATGGTTGGGGTGGTGATAAGGTTACAGCTGTGGCAGTATCGGGGTTGCAGTGTTGCACCACAGCAGTGGCTCAAGGGGATGGTAATGAATGTCCTGCAACAGTTAAAGGTGAATGGGAAAAGAAAAAGAAAAACTTATCAAGTATGTACATGTGTTGGTGGGTACAGTGTGGCCATGGTGTCGGTATGGTGGGTGAGTGAGGGTGAGTGCAAGAAGGAGCTTGCATGTGTTTTTACTGTTGTCCTGTAATGTGTTAGTTCATGGTGGAGCAGAGAAAAAAAAACATCACTCAACTTAGTTTGTCATGAGGTATAAAGGCACTTCAGGCACACATCAGAAGGTGGGGGTAATTTGAGGATGTAGCTGTAGCAGAGGTGAGGGTCTAGGGTTGCAACATTAGTGAGACATGGAGCGAAACAAAACAAAACAAAAACTTACACAGGGCTGAAGCCCAGATCATTGTCTGCCAGTCATCAGTTCCATCTTTGTGCCCACAGACAGGCTGTGGTCATCCCTCTTTGCATAGGCCATGGGGGTGGTTGGTTGCCTGTGGGAGTATGTGGGTGGTCTTTGAAGAGTTGAAGAAGAAAAAAAAAACCCTCATGGGAGGTGTTTATGTGGGAGTCAAACATCAGCCTACATGCAGTGACACCTTCCCACGCCACAGATTAAGCCCCTGCTCAACTGCCAACCAGGTGCTTAACATGTTAGCACAACACTCTTTCTCATCCTCACCATGTTGCCTCAATGGCCTCTGTTCTAACTATGGCCCCACTCCATTTGCAAGCATGACTGTGACCATGATGACACTCATGGTCAAATCATAGTGCATCAAGGTATGTGTTTTTCTTTTTTCTGTTTTCTTTTTGATCATTTCTTGAGAGCATTGCCATCATGTCATTGACGTCCAACATTCAGCTTGTTGGCTGTATTTCTTTGGCCCAGGAGCCCAACTAGGTGTTCTTTTTATCCTTTAAATCAACTAACTACAATGTTTTTCTCTTCTAGATTTCAAACAGCCTGAGGTTCACACAACCACGACACCACAACAACTGATGCAGCCTGCAAGCCCCCTACCATGTTGCTACAACACCAATATAGCAGCACACAAGCCCCATCATGTTGCTCTGACATCAACATGGCCTGCAAGTTCTGCCACGTCTCTACAACACTAACATAGTGGCATGCAAGCCCCACCATGTCACCACAATACCAACAGCAGCAAGGCAAGTGGCAAGGTGAGGGACACAATAGTCTTTGTAGTTTACATGTAGTACAGTAATGTATTAAACATGCCAGTGCTCTCCCTGGCCAGTAAAATCACACTTTTTGCAGTCTCTAGCAGTACCCATTCTACACTTCCACTTTCTCATGCTTTCCCACTCTCTTGCACTTTATAAGCACCACTTTTCTGAGCACTCTCTGTGCACACATTCGGCCTCTCCCTTACTCTAGACTCTCCCCTTTGTGTTTTAGCATTCCCCTTTCCCCTGTTTATCTAATTCACCCTCTTCCTAGCTTACATTCTCCAGTATATAGTGTTGGGATGCATAAAAGTGACCAGACTGGGGTTTGAACCCAGGCCTACTGGATATATACCAGGCACTCTACCAACTGAGCTATCTGGCCATGGGTTACTGAGCTGGATTGTAATACTTGACTCATACTGGTGCCAACCATAGGGTTAACTAGATGATGTATAAGCTAGGTGTCTCTCTCATTCAAACTGGTGCTGGCCATAGGGCCAACCAGATAATCTATGTTACATTCCTTCTGGATGTATCAATCTGACTTGGATTTGAAACCAGT
The DNA here is from genome assembly GCA_024734325.1 of Lactarius hatsudake. NCBI lineage: Eukaryota > Fungi > Basidiomycota > Agaricomycetes > Russulales > Russulaceae > Lactarius > Lactarius hatsudake. The sequence continues at coordinate 156,985 of JANSJP010000123.1, forward strand.
TTGCCGAGTATAAGCATCATAAGTCTTCAGTATCCCATAGGCAACAGCTAGGGCAATACGCAGCAAATGGCTGATGTAGGCAAGGCAAAGAACAAGAATGCCAAGGTCGAGAATGGTGAAGGAGAAGTCGGCATACAACTTATAGCAGGGAGCATTGAATGACAAGGAGGCAGGCCCATACACAGGGCAGAGAGAGCAAAGATAGGGATAAGCGAAGGGATTCCTCAATATATCAAAGCTAAGGGGTTCGTATGCGAATGCCCCTCTACTTATACTACAAGGGATGGAGCTTTGAAGCTCAGCAACCCTAATACACAGCTGTGAATCCTAATATCACAAACCAATCAAAGGCCGTTCAAGTCAGCAGTCACATCAGTCACAAGTCACAAGTCCAGTCTGGGCACAAGCTCATCTGGACCCTTCTGGTCGCTTCTAGGCAGGTCACATGCCAGGGTCACATGACGGCCCACTCCTAACTCCTCAGGACAAAGGGAAGCTTGCCTCAATATGTCTCCAAGAATGTTCCTTAGTCATCACGCTGAACATGTGGACATCATCCTCTTCAAGGAACTCCTCGGGCATCTCAGGCACAAATGCAACAATCTATCAGAGCAGCACACACCAGGTCACATGACAGGTTACCAATCCAATATATAGGCCATGTATTTACAACCTTACACCTTAGACTTCTAATAGTAGACTTCTCCCCTTAGACTTTGAGCTCAGTGAAGCTCATCCTTTGTGCTCCCCAGCATGCCACACTTGTGTGTAGCCTTAGTGACTCAGGCATAACATGTTCCCAACCCTGGTGGCCACCCATACACAGTTTCATACTATGCTGATGTGTGTGTGACTGTTTCCAACCACCTGTGACCAGCCAACCCCATTCCCTCTCCTGATATTGCTGCACTTACATGTGGCTCTAGCCCTTTGACACCAACATGCCCGCAACTGCTGTGGACCTACCTATGACAGTTTGCACCCTGCAGAGGCCTGCACAACTGCTTGTGATGCTTCACACCCCCTAGACCCTGTGCTCAATCTTAGACTGTTTCCTAGCATTCAGGGACAGTTTAGGGTATCACTGCTGATACCTGAACCCTTGTGGAGGGATAAGTGTTTTGATGAGTATAGGTACAGTTTGAGCAAAACATTTCTGGGGGTTACCTGAGTTACCTCAGGCTGTGCTGATCTCTATGATCACACCCCCAAAATGCTATCTTAGACATGCTCCCTAGAAATCACTACATGGCTAGACACTATAATATCTACTGTAACTGCAACAGCTACCATATCTACCACCACTACCAGGTGTACAACTGCTCCAAGTCTGCAATTACTACTGACATCTGCTATATCTATAACTATAGGATCTACAGGTTTGCTGCCAAGTGTCCCAATCAACTACCAAACTTGAATAGCTATGATGTCTACAACACCTATAGTCTCTATGTTACAATCACCCAGATCATTCCAGAAACGTACATTTATATTCATCCATACAGAGTCCATGGGTGGCAGCTCCTCTGTGGTATTGTTTATAGTCTCAAGGGACTTTTCCATGAGTTGCAACTCAGAGGGTTGGGCCAATATGGGCCAGGTGCTGACTAAGTGCAAAAGTGGTGGCTCTGGCACAGCAGAGGAAAGGACTGGGAAGTGTGGGCTATGTTATTGAAGAGACCAAGATGAGGCTACATGGTACACTACTGACTGTTTATATATCTTACAAACTATGTATTTTCATACTATTTTCTAGGAATGCATAAGTGCCAGCGCATAGGGCACTGGGCACTGCTGAGCTGGCAGCCCTCTGCCCTGTGAGTCACCAAGCCACAAGTCAGTAGTCCAAAACGGGAAGGTGTCACATGATCGTGACACTCTACCATGTCTACCAGATTGAAATCTTGATTTCAAGCTTGATTTCCAGGGTTTGCTAGTCATACTACCAAGTCTCTACCAATCTACTACCAATAACTATGGTATCTACAGTATCTACAGTCTCTACCATGTCTATCAGGTATTTCAGGGTTTGCTACCAAGTCTCTACCAAGTCTCTACCAATCTACTACCAAATAACTGTGATGTCTATGACATCTACAGTCTCTACCATCACTACAGGAATTTCTGGGGTGGCCCAGGGTTTGCTGATGGCCTGGGACAACTCAAGAGGTGGGGACTGGAGAGGAGGAAGTGCAATCTTGCCACTGAAGCAGCACATGCCAAACTTGGGATTAAGCATAGAAGACTTGGTGAGGTGTTCAGCTAACCAATGAAGAGCCTTGCAATTAGGGCATTGAATGGTGAGGTCTCCAAGGCTGTGGACATTCCAAGTATGATCAAAAGGATGGCATGCAACAGGAAGGATGAGGGGAAGAGGTAGTGGTGGCAGAATAACTGGAGGCTATATATTATGGTCAGTATTTATATAAAAAATAGGAATTTTTTTTTTAATACTTACAGGAATTTTTTGTATAGGCTTATGTGCACCAGCTAATTGAGGAGTTAAAATGGGGGAGGGGACAAAAGGGGCAGAAACAGGAGCAACAGCAGAGCTAGAGCTAGAAGCAGCAGGAGGAACTAAAGCAGGGGCAGGGGCAGAAGTGGGGGCAGGGGCAGAAGTGGGGGCAGGGGCAGGGGCAGAGGTAGAGGCAGGAGCAGGAGCAGATATGGGAGCAGGGGACAGTAGAGGTGGTGGTGGAAGAAGCATCTGATCCTTGATCTGATCAATTTTAAAAAATCAAAATTTAGTGCCAAAAATATAAAATATGAATTTAGAGCTTACAGATGAAGCAGCAGTAGTGTTATGAGAACGACAGAAGTGCCTTTGAGGTACAGGCATGGGAGGTAGGCGAGCCATCAGGGCAGCTAAATTGGCTAGCAAATGATGATATTCTTGGCCATTTAAGGTAGGTGGCCTGGAAAGAAAGATTGGGAGCTACTGGTGTGTGATGATTTTCAGGACTGCCCATAATATGGCTATCACACTCCTGCTGACATGCAGTATGTTGACTGCATTGAGGGGATGTAGGAGGGGTAACTGGGATGACAGCTTCAGCAGGAGGAGGTGGGGGGGCAGAGGGAAGAGCAGGGATAGAGTTGGAAGTGGGGGGAAGAGCAGGGGCAGAGGTAGCAGGAACAGAAGAAGCAGAGCCAAGTCCAGAGCCAGAACCAAGACCAAAAGCAGAGGAAGGAGCAACAGGCATTCTAACCCCAATAGCTAAATCCTCCAAAGACTATGTGAAATTGGTGCAAGCAGTGGCAGTTGATAATGGAACAACTTCCAATAAAGGAAGGGGAGGTAACTTAGTTGTGGTAAAAACCACCCCACCAACCCAAAATCCCTGTGCACTGTGCCCAGAGAGAGGTCTGGTCTCAAAAAAGACCTTAGCAACTGGCAGACACCTGTTTTCACAGGGAAGCCAGGGAGGTAGGACTTCACTGAGCATCACCTTGGTCTACAAAGTCTCTGAGGTTCAACTGCCAAGTAAGAAAGGCAGCACAGTCACCTCTGAGCACCGAGAAAGCCAAAATGGAGCCCCTAAAACTATTTAGATTTTCTAATAACAATAAGGTAGCTGAAGTCAGGAACTGGCACCCCTTACTTAAGCCACTTGACCCCACTGCCGTATGGCTTACTCCTCTTACACAACACCAATTTCCAAGATTCTGCACTATTAGAAGTTTAGGAGATTCACTTAGCTCTTGTTTGTGAAAAGGGATTGTCTTATTTCTCAAAAGTGATGGTACAGTAGGGTCTGGTAACTATTATTTGTAAAAAGCATTTTTGAGTGTTTCTGAATCAAACAGAACAATGTTAAAAATTGTGTCTGATAGATTAGTCTGATCATGTGACCCACAAAGGGGTGTAGCCATCAAACCCACCCTGAGCAAAAACACCAACAACTGCATCAGGAAATGCCCCAAAAGTCTCATAAAAGCCAGGCCCATGCCCACAATGCCAAAATCACACATCATGCCTTGCATCCGTTGGACACAAGACCCCCTGTGGCAGAATTGGGCCATGTTAAAGCAGGTGGGCAGTTATGCCAGTCCAGAAGCAAGGGCTCACTCACATAGCGGACAGAAACTGGCCAGTATTTAAGCAGAGAGGACCTTGATCCCAAACTTGCAAGCTTCTATCAAAGATTCAATCTTGAACCCAGAGTTCAGGACTTTGAGGATGAAGACAGAGATGATGCACATGATGGATTAGAGGGTCCTGGCAACTCTGAGTCAGATCATGACCCTTCCAATGGGCCAGAGATCTCCAGGCAGTTGGAGCTTGACCATTTCAGTGCAGTTCTTCGGCATGCTCAGCAGATCACTATTGAGCTGGTGTTACGATTTTTCCACTCATGCTTTCCTTTATGCCTTCATTGTACTTTTACAATACAATCTGGTTTAGCATGCTTCTCAGCTTTCATCTCGCATCTTGTGCCTCAGCATTACAATGGCCAGTACTATGCTTCTTTTCATCCACTGACTATTTCTGAGACATGCATCATCCTGCAGGAATTCCCTGGTACTATATCCAGTTCTTCCTTTGTTAACTCTTTAGGGCTTGCACCTAAGAATTGTGCCATATGTTTGCATCTCATGAAAATCCTGTATTAGTATATAAGTCACGCCCTACCTAGCTTGTATGGTAGACTTGACTTCTTGTGTAATACCACACTGTCTTAGCCTTACGATCTCCATTTGACTCACCAGTTGCACTTGAGTCCCTCTTTTGCTCGCCTTTACGCTTGAGCCTTGCCTTTCCGCTATTGTCCTTGTGTCCCTGGGAGACCGAGTGATACTTGTGCATCACTGAACTGAGTCTTAACCAACTCACACCTTTCCGATCCCATTGACTTACGAAGTACTTGTTGTACTTAATGCCCCTGTGGTGGCATTACATTAAGTCAAGTCTCTCACCATGGCGACATCTAGTCATAGCCAAACCAAGTTCCAGCCCGAATACATTGAATGGCTCAGTACCAATGAACTCTCCAACAAAGTCAAAGGAGCAGCAGTCTGGGCAGAACACAAGGGTGTTGAAGGATACTTCATCTTTGACCCCTCTACAAAATTGTACCAACAGATTCACTATCTTGAAGAGTTACGCCTGTGGGCTTTCATTGATTACTCTCCCTTGGAAGGGCAGTGGTATATGATTGCACCAGTCCCCCTTACACTCGATGTAGGGCCCATAAAAAGCCGAAATCCTTTGGGCATCAATATTGACAAACCCGATGATACCTCTGCTGAGTATTTCCATCCCCACTACAAACCTACCCATATTGGCATTCCCCTCTTACACTATGGCTCAACAAACAACCGTGACAGTCAGTACTACCCTCGCTAGTGGCATGGAGGACCCTCAGGAGCCTTGGGCTCTGGAGGAGGAGGAGCTCCGAACCTGCCTAGTGGTGCCACTTCAGGTGGCAGTGGTAGTGGCAGTGGCAGTGGAGGCGGTGGTGCCCCACCAGGAGGTCCCATGCCAGGAGGCCCTATGCCAGGAGCCCCTCATGTGCCAGGAGGCAGTGGACGATTGGGGGGAAGCCCATCCCCAGAATTTGACAGAGCTTGGGACAAGAGCAAGCCATTCATGCCTTGTGTTTATGCTATACAAAGGCATGAACCCCACTGTTGAGCAGCTGCAAAATCCAAAAGCTCGAGCCATGACATTCCTTTCTTATATGAGAGGACCACTTGTCGAAGACTAGGTGGCAGAGCAAGCACAGTGGTTAGAAGACCAGACAGCGGCAGGAGTCCTTTCCACGAACTGAAGTCCTGTGGGAAATGGTCTGGGACCGCTTTAATCAAAGCTATGCTGACTTGAGCGAGTGTACTAACGCTCACAAAGCACTTCAGACTCTCACAATGAAGGGAGAAGACGACACTTACATTGCCACCTTCTCCAACCTCATCAATAAGGCAGGATATAATCCTGACGAAGCAACCACCCTGGAGTTATTCCAGGACTAGACTCCCAAACCAGTTAGTAATCAATGCTGTCCACTTCCGGCACCCAGTCAACTGGGAGCAGTGGAAGGTGGCTGCTCATCTACAGCAGGCTGAATACCTTGTCTTAAAGGATTGCCTCAAGAAGGGAAAGCCAGGATGAGCAAAGAAGGAAGGACACAGTCAGGAGCAGTGGGTCCAAGCACTTAGTAAAACACGTGACCCAAAGACCATGGATGTTGGATGCACCCAAGCCTCCATGGCTCTTACTGACACCAACAAAGTGCAACTTCAGAAGGAGGGATGATGTTTTAGATGTTGTACTACTCAAGAGCACATCTTGCGTAACTGTCCACAAAAGGGTGTGCAAGTGGCTGTGACCACATCTGCTGTGGTGCCAACCCCCTTTGCCCCTGAGACCACCAGCCGTGACTTCCCCGAGTTCAAGCTTATGAGCTCCCACTGTCTCTTCTTTTGCCATACAATCTAGTTGCATACTTTTGAATGAGGAGCAGGCAGACCTACAGATCACAGATGAAGGCGCAAACCCAGGAGGTACGAGACCTCATGGTAGAAAAGTTATTTGGACTGAGAGGATTTTCTCGATGCTTGAACCTGGCAGCCTGGGCTAGAGCATTAATTTGAATGTGTATACTAGCAGATATTGATCTATGTGAATTCCAGTCTTATTCAAATCTGCACATGCAATGGCCGAATGACAAGTCCTTATCAACTCTGGAGCCACTGACAATTTCATATGCTCCTCTCTTCTAAAACAACTCCAAATTGGGCTGCAGGATGTTACCCACCCTATCCACATTTGGAATGTGGATGGCACCCATAATCAGGATGGTGCTATCACGCAATATACGGACCTCACCATGCGAGTGGGCAAAGAGGAAAGGATGCTTTGCTTCCTGGTCATGAACCTTGGAAGGGATGAAGTAATCCTTGAATACCCATGTTTTACGGCTTTTGAGCCACAGATCAAGTGGGGAGATGTGACGGTGAACGAAGAGTTTCAACTGGTTGTGGTCACTAGCCTCAGGCTGGCCAAGGAAGCCATGACTATAGAAGCATCTATTTGGGTGTTGGAAATGTACAAGCTTGAGGAGAAGGCATGGGAGCAGCTCATGGACGACGAGCATGAGCGCCATATTGTGTTGTTAAGGAAAACAACAACAGTGTCAGAGCTAGCACAAAAAGAAGTGGCAAAAAAGTGGGAACATACATTGGAAGAGATGGTCCTGGTGGAGTATCATTGCCATCAAAAGGTGTTCAGCAAGGAAGCATCACACAGATTTCCCCCATCCCATAGTTGGGATCATGCCATTGAGCTTCTCCCTAATGTGCCAGCCACGCTCGATGTCATGGACGCATATAATTTTCCCTTATTGTTGTACATAATTTATTTGGCAAGGATATAAAGGGCCAAAGTACTGATACGTGAGTTAGTCACATGAATTGCCACCCATGTGCACATGATCATGGGACAAGAGTCCCTTATAGATTTAGCTAGTTCTGATTGGATAGAAGGAGATGGAAGACTCCAGAAGGATCTAGACCACGCTTAGTAGATTATGCTTACTTGGTGTATTAGGTTCTACTCAGCAAGTGGGGCTACGTGTCAGCACAATGACATGTGCATCAGTCAGCAGAATAAGGTGTGCTATCAATAGACATGATGTGTCAGGTCATGAGTCAAGGAGTATTATTAATGTACACTTAGTAATAGTGGTTCATACTCAGGTTAAGCTCAGCTGGAGTAGTGTATATAAACCCTCATGTAGTGTCCTGAGTGGAACCAAGTTGTCCTCTTGGTTCTCCACTCAGAGTGCTGCTGTGTGACCTTAGTGATTAGAGACTTGTATAAAGTCTCCTACATCTCATGTTCTCCATGTTGACTGTACTCTTAGTGCATGACTTGTCTATGTGTTAAGGTGAGTGTGCTCCCAGCTGCAGTTTATCTGAACTTCCACTTGACTTGATGTAGCATGGCAGTTGCACTGCTACATCAGTGTCCAGTTCTCGGCCTGAGGTGCCTGTTAGTCTGAAATGTAACATAAGGCCACTCAACTGAGCACAGACAATGTCTGTGCTCTGAGCCTCTGATGCATACTGGTGAGGCGACAGCTGATGGGTGTGGCTAAGTGTTGTGGTGCATGCTGATTGACTTAGCTTGCTGGGCCACATACTTGCTCAACATTTTCTGTTCTGGGAACTACTACTGTGGCGACCCCTTCTGGGCATTTCTGACTGGCCCTCCTACAAGTGGCATGCAGGAGTGCAGGACACCCGTGATATGTCCAAATAGACTGCGAGCTTACAGAGAAACTGCAAAGGGGATGTGCCAACAGCAGAGGATTCAGTAATATGCCAGTCAACAACTCAAAAGATACAGGGCAGCATGCCAAGGAATGGGAGAAAGAATCCCAAGATAGTTGCATGTTATACACAGACACTATGACTAAAAGTAGATGAAAAGGATGACATGACTCAGCCCGAAGCCAAGAGGAAAAGGGGCAAAGGGGAAAGGAAGATGGCTAAAGAGGGGGTCTAACTCTAAGACTGATGACAGATTGAAATAAAAAGCGAGCATTAGCATCACCAACAAGATAAGCAACGGCATCAAAAGAACTGAAGGCATCAGGAGAGCGAAGTCTCCTTGAGAGCTCATTATAATGGGTGCGGAGGTGAGAATCGTTGAAGAGGCCCCAGTGAGTACCGAAACCGCCTTTATTCTTATAACTTTCTCGAGAGCCCCAGACGATGCCGAGACGAATGAGGTTGATGTAAGAGATGCCCTTGACGGCTATAAAGAAAAGAAGGGTGAGAAGGAAAAGAGGAAAGAAGGGGAAGGAAGTCACTGTGTTTTGCGGCCCAAGGGCTACCAAGGCTTTTTGTTTCAAAGAGTCTGCGTCCAGAGAGGGGAGTCGCGTTCATAAATAGGCGATAATAAAGGTAGTGACCATGGAGATGTAAATGGGGCGATCGGAGACGCCCTTCTTTCCTTGGCGAGATTCCCAAGGGAGAGAGCAATAAGCTTGATAAACGGCGAAAGGGTCAGAGGCACTCGTGAAAGGATCGGACGGTATAGGGTGTGGGGGGAAAACACAAGGAAGGAAGTGGGAGACGATTATTGCGACGACGAGGGCGAGGCGATGAATAGTTTTTCCTGGGATCATAGTTGTGCCTCACCCAGTGGTAAGTATCGTTGATGTAAGGAGCACTGGCTGGGAGTGGGGTGACGAAGTCGATGGGAAGGGAGGATTTATTGAGTATAGTATGAATGAGGGGGATGGTGATACCCTCAAGAGACCATTCTGCGGCGGCATCGTCGACAAGAGCGGTGTTGAGAGCTGACTGGGCTGCGAGCTGAGAAGGATTAGGAAGAGAGACGGAAGGGAGCTGGAGTGGGATGATTGTGCGAGCGTCATCCTGAAGGCCGAGACTTGCCCAGGAGTCGAAGACGGGGACACGAGGGGAAGCGCCAGAAGAAGAAGACCTAGGACGATGAGATGGAACGAAGCGGATAAGAAGATGAGATATAGTAGAAATAAATGAGCGACTGAATGAGATCATGCTGGTCACCAGAAGGAGAGAGATGAGGGAGGGATAGGAGGAGGGAATGAGCTTCTTTGAGGAGGGGAAGGAAAGAGCCTGAGGACATGACCGGAGCAACAGGAGGGGAAGGATTAGTTGGGGAGGACATGGCGATGAGGGAGTTAACGAAAGTTGTGGGGGTGATGGCATGTTCACTGAAGTTAGGGAGGCCATGAGAGATGAGATCTGTGTCTGCGACAACAGCCTGTAGAAGAGAAACGAAAGTATTCTGTTTGTCGACTTGGCCGAAGGCAAGGGGCCTTTGTATGGTGAGCCAATGTTTGAGGAAAGACTCCCTTTCTCTGCCACGAGCGATGGCGAGATCCACTGAGTCCTGATCTGGAGCGGCAGAAATGATGGCTGCGATATCCCTCCTGACGCCATCTGCAACGAGTTTCTTGACGTCGTCGAAGAGGGCTTGGAATGCGATAACAGAGATGTGCATTGCTCTGTTCTCGATGGAGGAGAAGGAGGGATTGTACGAGACCGAAGGATTGATGAGGAGTGTATGTCTGAGACGGAGTTTTGCGTGATAAGCCTAGGAAAGCATGAGTATTGAAGCAAGAAGTAAATAGATATGATTAAGGGAAATGAGCAACTGAAACGAAGGTGCTGTTTGTCGTCCGCATTTGTCCATAGTGGACAAACGCGGACGACAAATCGTACCCCGCGTTTGTCCATAGTGGACAAACGCGGATGACAAACCGTACCCCGCGTCTGTCCACTGTGGACAAACGCGGACGACAAACAGCGTGCCGCGTTTGTCCATAGTGGACAAATGCGGACGACAAATCGTACCCCGCGTTTGTCCACTGTGGACAAACGCGGACGACAAACCGTACCCCGCGTCTGTCCACTGTGGACAAATGCGGACGACAAACAGCGTGCCGCGTTGTCCATAGTGGACAAACGCGGACGACAAATCGTACCCCGCGTTTGTCCACTGTGGACAAACGCGGACGACAAACAGCGTGCCCGCGTTTGTCCATAGTGGACAAACGCGGGGCACGCTTTTGGGGGATTATCATATCATTGTCCACTCACATGAAAATGTTGAACCGAATACGTGACTTCTTGTGCTTTCCTCGATGCTATCGCAGGGTGCCCGTTCTTCAGCAGGCCATTTACGCTCGTCCACCTGAAACCCACGCTTCATCGCTTCCAGGATGTTCTTTTCCTTGAACACGGGCAACAGCATCGGGAAGCCATCCTTGATCAATCCTTGGCTCAGTCCGAGTGGCTTCATCAATGTCGTCGCCAGACACGCTGCATTCCCTGTGTGGCAGTAGCACAGCGTCCGCTCCAGTGCTGCCAACAACTCGAGCTTCAGCTGGTTCGGTTCTTCGTCCTCCGTGTCTTCCGGGATCATTTCTTGCTCGTAGATCGTCTCAATCAACGAGGTGATCGGGGACGATACCCATTTGAACAGTGATGGGAATACCTGTAAAATATAGGTTCAGCCCATTTCTCACATCGCCATCCCTGCTCTTCCAGCTCTTACCTCTGGCTTGAGGATCACCAGGTGGTCTTTGATCGTATTCCTCACCTCGTTGCGCTCCCACATGTTTACCAGCGGCTGGATCACATCAGAGAACAGGCTCCTGTTGGGCATTCAGTGTCCTTTCTCTGCTCTCCTGTGGGCACCATTCCCTTACCTTCCAGTTCTCACTTTCAGCGCCCTCACATTCACCGCGTACACAATTTCTCCTCGGCAGCTCACAGGACAGTCGTAGCAGCTGATTTTGTCGTGGAACGCTTCCATGGTAGCGCGACACGGCACTGCTCTTGTTTGCCTCTTGCAGTCGCTCTGTCTTTTGCCGTGGTCGCGAATGCCCCTGCTAACGCCGCAGTCACAGTCCCTTTCTCTGTGTCCATATCTCCTGCTCGGCTCGCCGCCCGGTGCGAAATGTAGTTGTAGAATTGTGACGAGATCGGCTTGATCACCTGCATGCGTGGGATCCTCGTCATCGTTTCGTTGCTGCTCGTGCTGCTCGAGCTGCTGCTGCTGCTGCCTTCGTTTCCTCCGTTCGGGTCTGCACGCACCTTGCTGCTGATCTCCTTGATCCCTTTGTAGAAACACGGCGGTATCCCCTCGGCTTGCACATTTCCCACAGTTCGCAGGAACCCAAGAGGGTACACGTCCACCCTCCCGGTCTCCGGCCTCAGCTCGTCGTACTCCTCCATCCTGTCGTCTTCACTGAGTGGGTACTCCCGCGAAGGGTGGAACAGGTTGTGCACGTTCACGAGGTCCATCAGCACCCCACATGCAGGATCCTCTATCTGTCGCGTCGCTCGCCGCCGCGGTATTTTTCTTCCGCTCTCGTCGTATATCGCGATCTCCGTACCCTCTTCAGTCATCATCGGCAGCCTCTGTAGGTTTACTTTCTTTCGGCTGTTCTTGTTGTCCCCATCGTACAGTGTCCCGAATGTCCGCTTCAGGACTTTCGGGTCGAACACCTCCCACGACGTCACTTCCGTGCACCTGCCCGCAACTCGTCAGCTTGTCTCCTTCCCAGTCATCCCACTCACTCTATCAGCGTCGCCAGTGCCACCGTCGTGAACGCCACCTTCGAGTAGTCTCGCTCCTTGTTCCAGTTCGACGCCTCTCGCGTCTCGTTTCCTCCTTCTGAGATTTCCACGTTTTGCCCGTACCGAGACGTCACCACAATCGGCGAGTGCCTCTCAAGGAACCCATCTTTCTTCCACGACCTCGGCGCATTCTCCACCCATTCTTCGTACCCCTCTGACATTAGCTCGTCCAGCTTCTCCGTGTTCCTCTGGTTCAGCTTGATCGTTCTGTGGTCTCTGTTCAGTCCATCTTTCCTGTCAGCTTCTTCTCGACGACCGCTTGCAGTTCTGCTTACAGTACGTTCGTCACCTGGTCCCATTTCACACTCACGCTCTCCAGGTTCAGCTCGTACACACTCCTCCCACGAGGCGTCGCAAACGATAGCTCTGGGATCTTCGCCATGAAGTACGCGAACATCATCACCACCTGCCGGTAGTGCCGCCGCGATAGTTGTGGCCTTCCTGTGTTGTACCCCGCCCCACACGGCTCCTCTTCACACCGGATGAACGTGTTCGGTGCCATCGCCACGAAAACGTCTTCGTTCCGCGCTCGTCCAATATACAGCATCTTTCCCTTCCGTGTCGAAGCCGACCATCCCTCGCTTCCCTCGGAACTCTCGCAGCGGTTGCTGCAGGTCCAGCTCCAGCATGAAGTGTTTCGCTGACCTTGCGTTCGGCAGTACTGCCCCAAGCCCAACTTCGCTCCCGACCGTCAGCTCGTAGTCCAGCATCGTTCGGTCCGTCGTCATGATCACCTGTCCCTTCCCCACAGGCAACTTCATGTCAGTGTCGATCACAATTTGGTTCCGCACCATCAATGTCCTCAGCCCTTTCTGCCTCCTTTCCTTCTCCTCCATCAGGTACTGCCGTCGCAAGTCGGACAGCTTCAGTTTGTGGGCTCGCTTTTCGTTGAACGGGTCCTCCACTCCCCAGTCTTCCATCCTGGTGGCCAGTATTTCCGTTAGCACTTCTCTCTGCCCCATCTTCTCCTCTGCCTCTACCTCCATGTCCTCTGGCACCTCACTGATATCCACAGGTCCTCCCTTCGTTTCTTCCTCCCTCCTTCCCTTCTTCTTCCCATGATCTGTCCGGTCTCAGCTTCCTTCTGCCTCACTCTATCAGTTAATCTAGGTCACGCACATGTCACTTCGTTATATCTTCTCTCAATAAATCCCTTGCTGCGTTCGACATCGTTATCGCTTTCTGTGGTTTAGGACAGTTGCTAGGAGTGTTGGTGAAACAGATCCTAATCTCTCTGATCTTTCGCTTTCGCTCAATGTCTTCTCTGTCACATGATCTTATCCGATCTTTGCAGTCACATGCTTGTTGATTCTGTTCTGTACACAGACACAGGTCCCGGGAAAGGGAAATGTTCTTTCTAAGCTCACTGCCTATACAAGAGAGACCCATCCTCAGAATGGAAGGAGCATTTGTAGGTCGCTGAATAATAGTGACCAAGCACACTGGCCGCATTTTGGGCTTCCAAAACCCCAAAAAGGAAGGAGCTGTTGACTGAGCAGAAATGTGGTGACTGAACCAACACTGGCACTGAAACTCAGTGGTCATTTTTCTGCAGGGAATCACGTCCCCAAAAAGGAAGGTGCCAAGAAAGTCATGTTTTCCCTGTCATCACAAAATGGGCATTCCCAAACAACATTTGAGCCCAGTTTGTTTTACTCTTAGTAAGCACAAATAGAACAAACACTTTTATAAAAACATATTTCCTTAATTGTACACATTGTCTTTGGTCAGCGTCATATGTTTTTTAAATGTTCAAGCGACTTAACAAAACAATAAATATATTCTCATTATCTAATTAAGCTACATCTATTTTTTCTAAGTCGTACTATGGTGCGCAAAGCAAGCGCAGTCAATGTGCACACAGGGAGACCGCGGGCCCTCCTGTGCGACATGTGGTGAGGTGGGGATGGTTTGCCCTTGTGTGCCCCTTTCTGCACGAACAGGCTGCGCGGGAAGGGGACTGTGGCGCCTTCCGGGGAGCGGCATGCCCTCGTGCGCCCCCTTCTGCAGTGAACAGGGTGGCACAGGAACGGGAGAGGGGTGTCGGTGTCCTAGTGCACCCCTTCTGCACAAATGAGGGGAAAGGAAGGGGCTGGGGGTGACAGGAGAGGGGCGGTGGAGTGGCTTGCCCTCGCACGCTCCCTTTCTGCTCAAACAGGGTGACACAGACAAGAGGGGAGGGGAGGGAGAGGGTGGCAGTGTGCCATTGTGCGCCCCCCTTCCGCGCAAATAGGGAAGGGTGGGACTGGGGGCGACATGCTGTGCTTGCGTGCCCCCTTTCTGCATGTACAGGTGGTGCAGCCAAGGAGGAAGAGGGTGGGAAGGGGGCGACAAGAGGGGGCAGCATGCCCTCGCGAGCACTCCTTCTGTGCATACGGCGCGGTGCAGCCAAGGGAGGGGCTGGGGCCTGCATGCCCTTGTGCACTTGCTTTCCGCGCAGACGAGGTGGATGTGGAGGAGGGGAAGAGGGGGGGTAGCATACCCTTGTGCGCCCCCACTTTCTACGTGCGAAGGGGTGGCAGTCAGTGTGGGGGAAGGGGAAGAGGGGACTTACCCTCGTGCACCCCTCTCTAGATGTGAACAGGGCAGTGCATGATGCAGAGGAAGGGCATCAGCCTGCCCTCTTGCGTCCCCTTTTTGACGCAAATGGGGTGGGCGAGGGGGGAAGGAGAAGATGAGGGTGGGTGTAGGTGTACGGGGGATTAGGAGAGGAGGGAAGGGTCCTCCAGTCTGGACCCCATGGCAGAGCAAAATGTGCCTGCCACATATGCATATGTGGCAGGCATGTTTTCCTTCTTGGGTGTGCACCCTCCTCTCCTCCCGCCCCTCGCCCACCTCATTCGCATCGAAAAGGGGATGCAAGAGGGCAGGCTGATGCCCTTCCCCTTCCCATGCATTGTGCACAAAAGAGGGCACACTGAGGGTGAGTCACCCACCTACCCTCTCCCCTTCCCCGCATTGACTGCCACCCCGAGAGCACGCTGAGAGGAGGCACGCAAGGGTAAGTCGCCCACCCATCCCTTCCCCCTTCTGCTGCCGCCGCCCCTTCCATTCCCCTCCCTCACATCTGCGCTGCCTCATCTGTGTGGAATGAGTGTGAAGGCATGCGCCCCCCTCTCTCCATTCTCCCTGGCCCCTCCCTTCACCCTCTATCTGTGCCACCCCATTGCATGGAAAAGGGGCACATGAAGGCATGCCGGTGCTGCTTCTCCCTATCCCCCGTGCCCCCACATTCACAGCAGAAGGGAGTGTGCACAATGACACGCCACGTTCGCACGGAAGGGGGGCGCACAATGGCACACTGCCACCCTCTTCCTCCTTGGCCGCACCACCTGTACATGCAGAAAGGGGGCACGCAAGCACAGCATGTCGCCCCCAGTCCCACCCTTCCCTATTTGCGCGGAAGGGGGGCGCACAATGGCACACTGCCACCCTCTCCCTCCCCTCCCCTCTTGTCTGTGTCACCCTGTTTGAGCAGAAAGGGAGCGTGCGAGGGCAAGCCACTCCACCGCCCCTCTCCTGTCACCCCCAGCCCCTTCCTTTCCCCTCATTTGTGCAGAAGGGGTGCACTAGGACACCACACCCCTCTCCCGTTCCTGTGCCACCCTGTTCACGCAGAAGGGGGCGCACGAGGGCATGCCGCTCCCCGGAAGGCGCCACAGTCCCCTTCCCGCGCAGCCTGTTCGTGCAGAAAGGGGCACACAAGGGCAAACCATCCCCACCTCACCACATGTCGCACAGGAGGGCCCGCGGTCTCCCTGTGTGCACATTGACTGCGCTTGCTTTGCGCACCATAGTACGACTTAGAAAAAATAGATGTAGCTTAATTAGATAATGAGAAATATATTTATTGTTTTGTTAAGTCGCTTGAACATTTTAAAAAACATATGACGCTGACCAAAGACAATGTGTACAATTAAGGAAATATGTTTTATAAAAGTGTTTGTTCTATTTGTGCTTACTAAGAGTAAAACAAACTGGGCTCAAATGTTGTTTGGGAATGCCCATTTTGTGATGACAGGGAAAACATGACTTTCTTGGCACCTTCCTTTTTGGGGACGTGATTCCCTGCAGAAAAATGGCCACTCTGAAACTCAAGCCCCTAAGGGGAAACAAATTAAACAGGCAGATAAAAACAAAAAATAAACACAAAGCACACAAAAAGATAAAAAAAATCAATACACAAAAATTTATGAAATACATTTGCTTTCATGATCCTTCTGGGCTCATTCTTGGACTTCTTTCTGGGCTGACACTTGGACTCCTGTGCTATGCTCAGACTTCTGTGTGTGGAAAAGCAGGGGTTTGGGGGCACAGCCCAACAAGCTGAAGCAACCCGTGCTGTAGGCATGGTGCTGAAGCTTGTATACTTCTAAGTTGTTAATATGCCCAGCGCACAGCTGCCCTGGTACATTACACTTTTTTCATCTTTTGCTACTTTCTCACACTGCTTGTAACATCTACCACAGACATTTGCCTGATGTAGGCTTTGTTGGATGTGGCGATCCTAAACGGTCGATAGAAGTTGCAGTTGATGGGGGTCTGAGGGTACTCAGCTGGGTGTGGGACAAGATGGCCATCCAAGGCTAAGTAACTGTGAAGGTCTTCAAGGAGCAGGACAATGATAGGGTGATAGTTGAGTACGCGAAGGTCGTCCCACTCAGGATGGTCAATGATGTATAGATGGCTGTACAGATGGGCAACATGCTTGTTGAAGTGTAGATGTACATGGTGACAAACACAGTCGATGGGGAATACGTCCACTGCTCACAAAGGGAACTTAGGATAAGCTCACAGGGATCCCTGGTCTAAGGGGATATACCAGAGGACTCACTTAACAGGGGGAGGGCCCTATAGAGTGAAGAAGTTGTAGTGGTATTGGAAGAAGACCAAGATACTGTTTTTGGTCTTCGCAGTACTCTACTTATACAGTTACACATGGGCTTTCAAGTGCTGCTCCAAGAGATACTAGCCAATAGCGTAAGTAGAGCAAACCCTAGTACAGCTATCCTAGTATGAGTCACATCGAGTCATGATCCGATCCGTTATCGTACACAATCACATGTTCCGGGGCTTACCCGGATGACTGATCCAACAAGTCCATGATGATATACTGCTGACGTGGTGTCATACCCTTGACATCAGTGTCCACTTCTGGGCTGAACATAACACTGCTCCAGCAGCCTGCACTTTCCTGTGCTTTGGCCAATTTGCAGCTCTTACCCTTCTACCTTCCCTCTGGCTTTGCAACCTCACTTTGTTGCTCTCTGGACCTTACTCTATCTTTAGATCTGCACTCTGCTTACCTATATAAATGATACCCTAAGCTGCCAGTAAGCACTTCTGAGTGCAGCTAGAGCATCAGGTTTCAGGAGGCTTGAAACCACACAGCTGGTCTTGCAGGTTTTTGTCAGACTTATAACTTCATACAGAGGTTCAGCTCAACTCAAGAAACATTCCTCTAGAGTTGCTAAGGTGTTACATTCAGCCTGGAAGTGGACACTGACATCAAGGGTATGACACCATGTCAGCAGTATATTGTCATGGACTTGTTGGATCAGTTAGCTGGGTAAGCTCCAGCACATGTGATTGTGTATGATAACAGATCAGATCATGACTTGTAGTGGCTCATACTAGGATAGCTGTACTAGGGTTTGCTCTACTTATGCTATTGGCTAGTACATCTTGAAGCAGCACTTTAAAGCTTGTGTGTAACTGTATAAGTAGTACAACTCAAAGACCAAGAATGGCATCTTGGTCTTCTTCAAATACCACTCTCAGTCTTTCACTCTACAGGGGTCGTCCCCTTGAAGTGAGTCTCTCTGGAATATCCCCTTAGACCAGGGATGTTGCGTTAGGCCCGTCCTAATGATGCTCGACTTGAGCAGTACCAGAGGGGCCTGATATGTGGAGACCACTTAGTAGATATGGATACACATCTGTAACAGGAATGCGATTGTCATAAGCACTGGGGCAAGGTCCACCAGGTGTATATGCTGCCGTGCGATCTGGTCTAAGAAGACGAGTTGCACCAATAGACTTAGAAGTAGAGAGAGAGAGGCAAAGAGAAGAAGAGAGAGAATGGTGTGGTGATTCAAGAAGACCAAGCTGAAGAGCTTGGTCTTTGCACTATCTGCTAGATATACAATTGATGAGGAGCTTTGAAGCTCCTCCTGAATGTAAGGTACCCAACAGCAGTAATAGCTCAAACCCTACTACAGCTGTCCTAGGTATGAGTCAGTCCGAACGACAATGCATGTGATACTACTCAAGACGACTGTCCCTGACTAATACTAGGGTAGTCAGAACCCCATGAGTCTGTACTCCACACTGATGAGTCCAATCGCAACACCCAGTCCAGGACTACCAGTGGCTAAATGAGTTAACTATACACAATCACTACCCCCTCCCTCTCATTCCCGAACTCGTCAATCACATACGCAGAGCCAGGTTATATTCAAAATTGGACATCTGGTGGGGATACAACAATGTCCACATAAAGGACAGAGATGAGTGGAAGGTGGCATTCAAAACCAAACAAGGGGCGTTCAAGCCCCTTGTCATGTAGTTCGGACTCACAAACTCCCCTGCCATATTCCAAGAAATGATGGACACCATTTTTAGACCCCTCATCCTCACCAATGAAGTTATAGTTTATATGGACGACATCCTCATTGCAACTGCCCTCGACTACGCCCATCACTGATGTTGCGATCGGACTCATTGGTACGGATCGTGGACTCATGGGGTTCTGACTACCCTAGTATTAGTCAGGGACAGTTGTCTCAGTCATCCTTGTCATGTTATCACATGTCATACGGTACAGACTTGACTCATACCTAGGACAGTTGTAGTAGGGTTCGAGCTACTATCGCTACTGGGTACCTTACGTTTAGGAGGAGCTTCAAAGCTCCTCGTCAATTGTATATCTAGTGGGTAGTGCAAAGATTGAGCTCCTTAGCTTGGTCTTCTTGAATCATCACTCCGATTCCGCCTCTCTCTGTCAGCCTCCTTCTCTCATTCTGTCTATTACTGTGTCTGGCCCTGATAAGGTGGATCGCTCAGCAGCACATACGCCTGGTGGACTTCGCCCCAGTGCTTGCCACGATCGCAATCCTTCTGAGGATGTGTATCTATACTCACTAAGTCACCCCTTGTGAGATCGGCCACTCTGTCATCACTCAAGTTGAGAATCGTTAGGACAGGCCTAATGCAACATTAAGACCAAGCTACACCCTCCACACATGACACAGTGGCGTCTACAACCGCTGATCGGTGGGGCTGGAATCAAGTCCTTGCATACACCATTATCAACAGAGGAGAACGGAATGTCCCCACATGCTATCTCAAAGCTGCCAGGTGGAGAACACACAGAGGAGAAACCGGGTACTTCGTTGACTTCCCAAACTGACTGAGTCGGTATTACCCAGTTGAGTTTAACTTCAAACACACCTGTTGGTGCATACTCGCAACAAGCGACACAGGGATACGAACCATTGTCAGACCAACAATGTGCAAATACTGGTGCAACATCCTAGAGAGTGAAGTAGAACCACTTGCAGCAGCAGGACCCATCAATGGCGCCACAACCTCAAGCACCACAGAAGAAGAAGGATCGGAATTGGAACACTGCAGCAGCGGATCAGAAGAGGACCACTTCTCGCAAGTAAATGCGGAGGAACAGGAAGAGCTAGCAAACCTAGCCGCAGGAATCACGCTTAACGAGGCACCACAAGCTGAGCATATCATTGTTCACCCACCAGGAGATATGACAACCACACAGCTAGAACCAATGTACACACTCCAGATGGACCCCGTGCAGCGACCACACAAAGAAGTCCGAGAAGATCTACTCCCCATTGACCCAAGCACGGGCCACCGCATGACTGCGGACGACGCAGCCCTCATGAGGGCCATAGGACCCGATGAACCAGACCCCCCAGGAGGAGGGCCACCAAAAAGAGGCCTTGGAAGAGGGCCACCTGGAGGAGGACCACCTGGAGGAGGACCACCCGGAGGAGGAGGTGGATTCCCCAGAATAGGCCCCATTGGCAACCCACATCGATCTGACAAACTCATGGGCAACCCGCCCACTGGCTTCAACGGTGATCGCACCAAGGCACTACAGTTCAGAGCGCAGTGGAACCTCTACCAAGGGATCAACAGCACAAGTGACGTTATGAACAACCACTATCGCTGATCACTTTTATTCCTTGTGTACATCCAAGGGGAACTGGTTAACGAGTGGGTGATGTACATGACTGACTGGCTTATGTGCCAGATAGAAGCTGGGTTTCCTGAACACACTTGACGCCTCTGGGACAAAACTGCCTGTGCTTTCACAAGACGATTTGCAAACACCATGGAGAAAGAGCAGGCACAGGCGGAGCTGCGCAAGGGCTTCCACATGAAGGATGGGGACATTGACAGCTACGTGGCCACTTTCGAACGATTAGCCTGCCAAGCCAACTATCACCTCGACTCTCCTCAAACACTGGACCTCTTCACGGCGGGACTACCCAAGGGGCTGTTCACCAAGGTCTATGAACAGTACGAGCCCACCACATTCGAAGCATGGAAGCAAGCGGCAATGAAAAAGCAGCAACAGTATATGCACCTGCAGGCGCGTCTAACTCACTCAAAACATCTGCCCCAAAAACTACCCCATGCACCAGCCCATGGGGCCCCCCTCCAAGTGGATGGGCCCCAAGGAACCTCCCTGATACCAAGACCCCAACGCAATGGACACTTCTGCAGACAGAACACGAGCTCAAGGTGCGGAAGCAGAAGACACCCAAGGAAGACTTGCAGGGGCAGAGTTCATACTCAACAGGCAAAGGCAACCCTATCCACCCAGAGGAGGGCCAAGGACAGGGCCAAGAGGACGAGGAAGGGGACCACCCTGAGATGCAAGGGAAGTAATTTGCTACACCTGCAACAAAAAGGACACTTCAGTCGTGATTGCCCACAGCATCGCACAATGCCCCAAGTGGCAGCAGAAGGTCGGAAACAGATTACTACGCCCAGGAGCCAAGGGTAGAAGCACGCGCGGCAGCAACCACACAACAACAAGCCCAAGAATGGCTTCAGGGAGTGGCTGGAGCGCCGGATGAAGTAAAGGACCTGGTCCTTCAAGAACTGTGGGGGAAAGAGGGTTTCCAAATGCCTGAACCCGTCGGCCTGGGTGAGGGCGCTCCGTTGTAACTCTGTAATAATCACACACTACTGATCATTGAGAATTCCAGTTTCCATTCGAACGAGTTACAACATGGCCGAAGTAAAAGCACTGGTGGACTCAGGAGCCCACAGACAGCTTCATCAACCCGCATTCACAAAGCAAATGGGGATTGGTCTCAAAGAGTTAGAGACTCCCAAAAGATATGGAACATCAATAACTCAGAAAACAAAGCAGGACTAATCACACACTGTGCAGATCTCGACGTACACACTAAGGGGACCCACAAAACAATGAGGTTCCTACTCACAGACACAGGAAACGAGGATATTGTCCTCGGCTACCCATGGCTGGCCACCTATGAACCACAGATCAGCTGGCAGCACGCCGTCATCAAAGAGGGACACATACCCAGTGGTTCTTTGAACCACACACCCCAAGGGATCGAGGGGTGACCATCACATTCGTGCCTACTGAGTTCACCGAAGAAGAGAAGCACCACGCCATACAACAACTCCACGAAGAATGGGAAACAGTCAGAGCATGAACCACTGCCACCGAGCTAGCCATCGAGCACAGCAATTTCACTGGCACCACAGAGATCCTGGAAGAATATGCAGACTTTGCCAAGATATTCAGTGAAGAAGAGTCACATCACTTCCCCCTTCGCGACCCTGGGATCATGCCATTGAGTTCAAGAAGGACGCCCCGACCACCATTGACTGCAAGATCTACCCCATGTCACACGACGAAGACACGCCCTCCGCAAATTCCTGGACGAGCAACTAGAAAAGGGATACATCCGTCCGTTGAAATCCCCTTACGCATCATCTTTCTTCTTCGTCAAGAAGAAGGATGGGAAGCTGTGACCAGTCCAAGACTATTGAAAGATCAACTCATTCACTGTGCATAACCAGTACCCCCTGCCACTCATACAGGAGCTCATCATGGACTTGGGTATTGCAGACATCTACACTAAACTCGACGTCT
Organism: Lactarius hatsudake; assembly: GCA_024734325.1. NCBI lineage: Eukaryota > Fungi > Basidiomycota > Agaricomycetes > Russulales > Russulaceae > Lactarius > Lactarius hatsudake. The sequence continues at coordinate 179,288 of JANSJP010000123.1, forward strand.
GCTGGGGGTACAACAACGTCCGCATCAAGGAAGGTGACAAGAAAAAGCTGCCTTCAAAATGTGCCATGGATTCTTCAAAACACTGGTCATGTACTTCAGGCCTCACTAACATGCCTGCCACCTTCCAGGTGATGATGGACTATCTCTGCGGTCCCACCATCCTTAAACACGAGTCACTGGGCACTACTATCTGCATATACAGGGATGACATCGGCATTGCCTCCCAAAACGTCAAGCGGGCCACATTGCAGCTGTACATGACATACTCCAGATTGCAAAGGACAATGACTTGTACTTCAAACCAGAGAAATGCATCTTCGGTGTACCAGTGATCAATTACCTGGGGGTAATCCTTGAAAAGGGGGTGACATGCATGGACCCAGTCAAGGTCACCAGCATCCGCAACTGGCTGACGCCAACCACAGTCAAACAAGTCCAATCTTTTCTTGGCTTCTGCAACTTCTATCGCCTCTTCATCAAGGGTTTTGCCACACACACACGGCCACTGAACAGACTAACGTGAAAAGACACGGTGTGGCAGTGGGGACAAGCAGAAGAAGACACCTTTACAAAGCTCAAAACCCTGGTCACAAGTGAACTGGTGCTGGCACACCCGGACCTCAAAGAACCATTCGAGATGGAAGTGGATGCATCAGGCTTTGCAGTGGGTGCTGTACTCCTACAATGCAAAGAAGATGGTAAATGGCACCCTATAGGCTACTACTCAGCGACGCTTAACAAAGCAGAATGCAACTATGACATCTATGACCTGGAACTGCTAGCCATCGTCAAAGCCTTCCGCCACTGGCAACCCCTACTCGTAGGATCCCCACGTAAGACCAAAGTCTTCTCCGACCACCTCAACCTGCAATACTGGAGATCCCCACAAAGGATAAGCAGGCGCATCGCAAGGGAAGTCCTAGAGCTCTCTGAATATGACTTTGAGATTCACCACATTAAGGGTATGGCAAATGGAAGAGCAGACGCACTCTCCCAGAGACTGGACTACGATCAAGGGGATGACACAACAAAGATGTGGTGGTCCTACCTGATGCTCTTCGTCTGAGCAACACAAGTCGAGGCATCATGCCAACCACCTTAACAATAGAATCTGAGGAAATGGAACAACCAGATGCAGTGTACCGACAGGACAAAGACTACCTACACCCTGGATAGATGCACACCGACTGAAGAAGATCGAAGGGACGTGGTACAAAGATGGAACAAATGGTAACAGGTGGACTCCTTGATAAGAGAAGTATCATTTCCGCCCATCACACACCCCCGGTTTATGGACACCCAGGTATCAGCAAGACCTCACAACTGGTAGGACGCTCCTACTGGTGGCCAAACCTCTGTCAAGATGTGCTAGATTACATCAAAGGGTGCGCCGACTGCCAAAGACACAAGGCAAACAACCACTGACCCGAGCACCACTGTCTCCGATCTACCTGAATCCTGAGGCACTCCCTTTCGAGACCATCGCCCTTGACTTCATCACTAAACTCCCCCCTACCCTGAACACCAACGACTCCCCCATGTACAAGCAGGACCTCGGAGTGCTGGGCACCCAGTCCCACCAACCTCTCACCATCATCAACACCTGAGTCCCCAGTGGCTTCAAGGCCAACACTGGCGTGGACTATCTCCCGTTCCATATCGTGTCCCCTGACGGGGTGGAGCGAGAGGCCCGCTACCACCAGGTAATGGTGGTGGGCCTCATCGACGAGTCGGACAAGGTCTATGCTCACCCCCTCTATGCCGCCCCCCACTACAGCTATGGGGGGAAGCCCATGTACCCCACAGCAGACATGGCCCTCTTCTCCAAAGGGTTCGAAGACCGGGCGCGCAACTGCTGCCTCGACTCCCTCCATGACCTCTCCCTCAGTGCGGAGGTTCACTGCTACCTCCATGCCGAGCGGGAGCGACAGTGCATCAACCAGCACATCGACGACCTCATCTCCACCCTGGGGGAGATCACAGGCAAGGTGATGGGTTGCCAGCGTCGCCTGGAGATGGCCAACGCCATGGAGTGCATCGAGGACGAGGCAGGTATGATGGTAGATTACGAGCTGATGAAGAAGAAGACATGCAGGGGAAGGCGCCAACAGGGGGAGTGCACTCAGATCATTTATGCGGAGGAAGGTTTTGGAGCATCAGGGCGTTGCACCTGAAGAGGGGGTGATGTTGCAATCGGACTCATCGGTACAGATTGTGGACTCGTGGGGTTCTGACTACCCTAGTATTAGTCAGGGACAGTTGTCTCAGTCATCCTCGTCGTGTTATCACATGTCATACGGTACAGACTTGACTCATACCTAGGACAGTTGTAGTAGGGTTCGAGCTACTATCGCTACTGGGTACCTTACATTTAGGAGGAGCTTCAAAGCTCCTCGTCAATTGTATATCTAGTGGGTAGTGCAAAGATTGAGCTCCTTAGCTTGGTCTTCTTGAATCATCACTCTGATTCCCATCTCGCCTCTCTCTGTCAGCCTCCTTCTCTCGTTCTGTCTATTACTGCATCTGGCCTTGATAAGGTGGATCGCTCAGCAGCACATATGCCTGGTGGACTTCGCCCCAGTGCTTGCCACGATCACATCCTTCTGAGGACATGTATCTATACTCGCTAAGTCGCCCCTTGTGAGATCGGCCACTCTGTCATTGCTCAAGTCAAGCATCGTTAGGACAGGCCTAACACAACACTGAACTGTGTTACATCAAGTCCTCTACCTTTGTGAAGAACATGATCTCTACATTAAACCAGAGAAGTGTGAATTCGAAGTCCTTGAGGTGGAATACCTAGGGCTGATAATAGGCCATGAAACCTGCGTATGGACCCTGTAAAGGTATGGGGCATCCAGGAGTGGCAAGCCCCAAAAAACCTCTGAGAAGTATGCGCTTTCCTTGGCTTCTGTAACTTCTACCACCAGTTCATCAAAGGCTTCTCTTCCCTCACACACCCCCTCCACAACCTCACCTGTAAAGATACGCCATGGCGCTGGGGACAAAACGAACAAGACACCTTCGATAACATCAAATGGTGCATCAGACGTGAACCCTGTTGATAAGTGACCTGTGTGCACTTAGTGGCTCAATGGACATGCAGATAATGGACTGCTTTAGATTAGATATACAGGACTTGTAGATTAGATAGTTTTGATCTTTTATGACATCACACATGTACATGACATCATGGACCACTCTGGATTGAGCTTGTACTACCTATGTACTTTCCTTTGTTCTCATATCTTTATTGTGATGTCACTATGATATCATAGTCTGGACTCTTCTTGTTCTTTACACCTTGTTCTCTTTCTAGTCCACTCCTTTGTCTGTGTACAGAACAATGCATCTTGTATTTACTGTGACCTGCTGTTACCAGCATCACCCTCTGTAGGAGTATAAGTAGAGTACTCTGTACGCTCTGGCACCACACCAGTTCTCATCTGTTGTGTGCCAGACCACCATCTGCTTCACTTGCTTGATAACACTCTGTTGCTGCTTCCAGCCACCCTTGATATCTCACCACAGTCTCCTTTGTCACTGTGAGTATCATCCCTTCATGTGCGCTGTTCATCAGGTTATGGGCCCTGGTGCCCAAGCCACTCCACTTGGCTGGTCACTGTGTTCCTAGGATCACACACCAGGTCAAGGTCTGTCTGGGCCTCACCAGCCTTGCCCAAGGCAGTTGACACTGGGGCACCAGTTGTCACTGCTGAGGAACCTCCTGTTCTATGTACTGCCAAGTATGATGAACAGTACATATAGAGGTCATACTCACAGTGGACAAGGGAGACTGTGGTGAGATATGGAGGGTGACTGGAAGCAGCAACAGAGAGATCTTGCAAGTGAAACAGATGTGAAGTCTGGCAAACAACAGATGAGGAACTGGTGTTTATACAAGAGGGAAAACATACCTGGCACACAACAGATGAGGAACTGGTGTGGTGCCAGAGTGTACAGGGTACTCTACTTATACTATACAGGGGAGTGACACTAGTAGAAGTAACACAGAGTCACACAATACAAGGAGCATTGTTCTACAGAGGGACACAAGGGAGTGTACAGAAGGAGAACAAAGGTGCAAAGAACAAGAGAAGGCTAGACTATGATATCATAGTGACATCACAATAAGGATAGAACAAAGCGAATGAGTACAAGAAATACAATAGGAGTCCAGAGGAGTCCATGATGTCATTGTACAGTGATGCCATAGATAAGAAAGTCTGAGATTGTAAAGATCATAACAATCTAATCTACATAAGTCCAATATATCTTATCTAAAGCAGTCCATTATCTGCATGTCTATTGAGCCGCTAAGTGCACACAGGTCACTTATCAACACAGTAGTCCTACTTTCACCCCTACTGTTTTCCTAGCCCCTGCACTATGCGCAAGGAGATTGGATCTGGTAGCCCCATAATCCATATCCAGGTGTGCATGGCCCACTGGGCTGTGTATTGTGGAGCTTAGTGCCAGCTGTCTCTGGTGCTCCACACTGGGCGCAGGATCTCCTCACCATGGGAGTGTAAAACCTGGTTCAGACTCTGGGGGGTGTTCACCTTATGGTGTTCTGCAACCAGATACCTGCCTTGTAGTGGCAATGGGAAAGGATTCAGTAAAGCCACTTGTGGCGATGAGGCAACCAATAGGCTGAGGAGGCTGAGGTAGACAGCCTTGGGCTCTGAAAGCATTCCCTCCATTTCCCCCTGATGCAAACTGGTGAAGCTGTGTCCTAGACACATCCTGGCCAGCAGCTAGCTTCCAGTATGGCAAAGGGATTCTCCATCCTGGGCCTAGCCCTTGTATCACTGGCATACCATCAGGAGGCAGGACGTGTTAGCGTTCTGGCCTTACAGATTCACAGACAGGAGTGGTACCCCCCATCCATATCTTGCAACTGTTTTGAAGCACTATCACTGACTGCTCCTCGGTGATAGATAAATCATCCCTATGGCTTCTTCCACACACTCCTCCCGCGCTGCCTCGCCCACTGGTGCCACCAGTGCGGCTGCAGGTGCCACAGCAGGTGGCTCACTCCCATCTGCTTCTGGGTCCACACCCTCCTTGTGTATCAAACGCCTATGGCAACTCTTGGCATGCCTTTGGGCATTAACCTTAGCCGATTTGATGGGTCTAACTGGAATGAGTGGTCCAGAACTCTAGAGGCCATCCTCACGCTGAATGAAGCAGAGGATGTGTTCTACCTCCAGGTTCCACCCTCTGGAGTCACTGCTGATGAGTGGGACTCCATCCAGTGTCAGGCTAAGGCGTACCTTCGCCTCTACCTTAAGCCTAACATCTACTCCCTCATTGCTGACCCACTTGCCTATCCCACCTTCAAGTCAAAGTGGGACAAGCTGAAGGACGTCTATGCTGGTGCCTCGGGCAGCACTACCATATTTAATTTGTGGATCCAGTTAACTCAAGCCTGCCTTGACAACTCTGCACCTATGGCCTCTCAGTTGGCCAAACTCAATGAGCTATGGGTCGTCCTTTCCAATGCACAGATGGGTGTCACAGACACCCAATTCTGTCTCATACTTCTCCACACCCTGCCAGCCTCCTACAAGGTTCTGGCCTCCACCATCCTTGCCAGTGGTGCCCCCTCCAAACTAAAGCATGCTGAAATAATTGCGCACATCATCTCGGAGGAAGCATGCCACACTGGCCCTTCTGGCTCCTCCCTCAATAAGGCCGCCCCCAATAAGCCCACTAGTGGTGGCCATGAAGAAAGACCATTCTTAACTTATGTGCCATTATTGTAACAAAAAGGGGCGTATCAAGCCTGACTGCAGGCAGAGGAAGAAGGATGAAGCTGCGGGGAAGCTGAAGGAGACTAGCAACAAGGCTGCCAATAGTCATGTATTAGTACCAACCACCACCTCCATTAAGGAGGTCGATGATGAGCCCATTAACTGGGCGACAATGCAGTTGGTGTTGCCTTGTATGCTGCCTTGTGTGTGCATTTGTCATGATCACATGACATGGCACCACATAAGCGTTCCTGATTCGGACTGATGACTCGTGTTCCAGATGTGTTATATCCAAGATCAGCTTATCTGATCTTCTACTGTACTGTTCCATGTTTCACCTTGCCTCGCTCCTGTGTTCTGGCCCTGATCTGACACATAGCACTGATGTGCTGGCACTTATTGCCAGCAAGACTGATGCGCTGGCAAGAGCTAGTTAGAAGTGTATATAAGAGTGTAGTTTACAGTGTAGAGTCCCCATCTTGGTCTTCCAATAATATAGCCCACTTCTCATCTCCTGTCCCTCAAGATCTCTGCTCCCTCGCTTAGTAAGCGACCAGCCCGGCATCCCACCCTTGCAGCATGCAAGGAAGAGTCCCTTGGACTGTAAACATCTCAGAGTCACCAGACTATAAACTGACCCCCTGTACATCTTGTGGAACAATCTGGGTGATTGTAACAGCATTGGATGATGGACAGTGGTGCTACACACCACATCACACCACATCGGTCTGACTTCAAGGACTACACCCCATGTAAAGGTGCTGTGCACCTGGGTGATAAGTCCACAATTGACCAAGTTGGTGTAGGCTCCGTCGTCTTCACTACAAGCCAAGGCATTCCAATCACCCTCAGCAATGTGCTACACCTTCCTCTGGTGAAAACATGCTTCTTGTCAACGCATGCTCTAGCACAGAAGGGTGCGGAAGTGGCCTTTGACAGTGGCTCATCTAAAATATCTGTCGGTAACAAATGTGTAGCTGTTGGCTACTTGGAGGACAACCTCTACTGGTTGGATGCTTCAAGCATTGGCCTCAATGCTCACGTCAAAGTGCTGTCACCACTCTTGATATCTGGCATCAGCGCATGGGACACATTTCCCCTGCTGCTCTTAAGTCGTACAGTCCCTCTGCCACTATTGGCATGGACATTGACAGCTCTACCATGCACACTGCTGTGTGTTGTGGGTGCAAGTTAGGCAAATCCACTCGCCAACCTTTCTCTGTGTCCTCCCCACCAAAAGGACAACCTGTATTTTTGAGATTGTACACAGTGACCTTGCCAGTCCAATGCAAACTCAATCCCTACAAGGCTCAGTGTACACCACCACCTTCATAAACGACCACTCCAAGCATGCAGTGGTGTACTTTATTAAGTCAAAGGATCAGTTTGTGAAGGCACTGCAGATGTATTTGGCCTGGGGTGAAACCCAGACATCCCATAAACTGTGTGCACTCCACTCTGACCATGGAGGTGAGTACATGGTGAGCCAAGTATACAGGACATTCTCAAGCAGAGAGGGATAGAGCATCACCTTACGATGCCAGGTTCACCACAGTCAAATGGGAAAGCTGAGTGGTTTAACTGCACCATTACGGATAAGGCAATGGCCATGCTACACACAGCAGGCATGTCTAAAGGCTTCTGGGAGCATGCTATGAGCACTGCGGTACACATCTATAACCACTCTCCCACCCGTACGCTCAAGTGGCGCACACCTTATGAGCTCTGGTACTCTGGCAAGGTACCGGATGTCTCTCACTTACGCATCTTTGGATGCAAGGGGTACATGCACGTACCTGCTGATAAGCATCGCAAATTGGATGCAAAAACCATTGAGGTCATGCTTATTGGGTTTGAGCCCAAATCTAAGGGCTATAAGCTCTGGGACTGCTCAACCTGCTCTGTCCATTTGTCCAGGGATGTGACATTTGACGAGAGTAGCTTCCCGTCCCTACAGGTGTTGAGCCACACCCACCCTTCTCAAGTGGTCTCACAGCCACTACCTCCACCAGTGATTGCTGTACCTAGCACGTCGCGTTACCACCACAGCGAGCACCCTCCCCTGCACACTCAGACACCAGTGAGGAGGAGGATGTTGAAGACATTCTAGACCCAAAACAAGAGCACCCCCACACACCACCACCACCTACACCACCCACTCTTCCTGTTACACCTAAGCGTGAGCAACCCACTCCCACTTCTCCACCGCCACATCAGGTGCAATGCGCATTATGCGCCATGTCCCTCCTCCCTCACCAATATGCCTGGAGGATTTGAGGACTGTGCACAGTGTAGCAGCTGCTGTGCGAGATGGACAATGCGCCTAGACGCTCTGCCCGTGCACCTGTGCCCAACCCCCGCTACTTCTCAGCAGATAACATGGCCATGTGCGGCAGACGTTGGGATATGCGGAGCTGTTGGCTGCAGCTTATATAGGAAGAGATCCTGCATCTTACGCAGAGGCCATGCAGTCTGTGGATGCAGGTGAATGGACAATGGCATGCCAATATGAAATGGATGTGCTCGCCAAGAATGGCACATGGAGTTAGTAGATCTCCCGCCTAATTGTAAGGCTAAAATCCAAATGGTCTTCAAGCTCAAGGTGGATGGCCACTACAGAGCTTGCTTGGTGGCTAAGGGATTTATGCAGATCCCTGGCATAGATTTTGATGAAACTTTCTCTCCCATCACACGATTTGAGTTGCTACAATTACTTCTGGCATTGGCCGCACTGGAGGACTGGCACATCCATCAGATGGATGTCAAGTCTGCTTTTCTCAATGGTGTGCTTGACGAGGAGATATACATGGAGCAGCCACAAGGTTTCATCACCACTGGTTCAGAGACGAAGGTGTGTCACCTAGTCAAGGCGATATATGGTCTCAAACAAGCCTCCTGTGCATGGAACTTGCAATTCCGTGGAGTGCTACTTGCACTTGGCTTTAAGCAGACATTTGCCGATGCTGTCGTATATGTTGCCTCAATGAGAGGGGGATGGACCACTCTTCATTATCGTTTACGTTGACGACATCACTATATTGGGTGCTTCCTTGGAGAGGATTAAGCGTTTAAAGTCAGACCTCTCTGAACGCTATGAGATGACAGATCTTGGGGAGATAGAGTCCTATCTTGGTATGCGCATTATGCGCAACCGCTCCCTTAGATGCATCGAAATAGATCAGTCTGGCTATGTCAAGGATGTCCTTGAACGCTTTGGCATGTCTAATGCCACTCCACACTCCACACCCTTGCCCGCTGGTGCTGACAAGCACCTTCATAAATATACAGGTCAGGCTACTGCCTCTGACATTATGCACTATCAGTCACTCATTGGTAGTCTGCTGTACATTCAGATTGGTACTAGACCAGACATTTCCTTCGCTGTGTCACGTCTGGCGCAGTATGCAGCGAATCCTTCACCCCAACATCTGCAGCTTGCGCAATAGTTCTGGCTTATGTAGCGTGCGACTGCCGCGCTACAGTTAAGCAAGGCGAAGGTTAAGGTGAACTGAACCGGTGACACACCCAACTTAACGCAGGAGACAAGTCACGCGCTAGATGTGCAGTCGACGTGGAGGGCGTGGAACGTATAAGACCTTTATACAAGTCTATCAATCCACAAGGATCACACGGCGGCACACTGAGTGGAGAACCAAGAGGACAAGTTAGATTGATGGAGTGTATGGAGAGTACATGGGAATACGCACCTGAGTGGAGAACCAAGAGGACAAGTTGGTTCCACTCAGGACGCTACAGGAGGGTTTATATACACTACTACAGCTGAGCTTGAACTGAGTCTAACACTATTACTAAGTGTACAGTAAGACTCCTTGACTCAGGAGCTGACGCGTCGTGTCCTATTAATAGCGCATCTTATTGTGCTGACTGATGCACATGTCATCGCGCTTACTGAGTCGGCTCCACTTGCTGAGTAAAACTAATACAGCGAGTAAGCGTATACTACTAATCATGACGTATGTATGTCTAGATCCTTCTAGAGTCTTCCATCTCCTTCCATCCAATCAGAACTTAACTAAGCGTATAAGGGACTCTTGTCCCACAGTCACGTGCACATGGGTGGCAGCCCGTGTGACTAACTTGTATCAGTACTTTGGCCCTTTATATCTTCGCAATAAATGCGTATAAATACGCAAAAATAAGGATAAAATAATACCGTCCATGACATCACCCCCCTTCTTAAGGGTCGACGTCCGCGTTGGCCTCTGTGTACTGATGAGAATGCTTGCCAAGGCAAGGACGCGTATATGAGAGCCGCTATTTTCTAGGTGCCCCGGGTTTAGGGAGTGGAACTCCTGTACCTTTTCCGGGGCAGTGAGCTAGATTCTTGGCTGGCTCCCAAGTGTCCTCGCCTTCACCATAACCCTTCCAGCGAACGAGGTACTTAAGAGTACGACCGAAAGAGTTTGCTATCTCTTATGTGGTCGACTTCGTACTCTTCCTCGCCTTCGACTGTGACGGGGTCTGGTGGAGGTGGCAAAAAGCCCATTAACTTCGTTTCCCTTGTAAGGGGAGAGGCGGTCTACATGAAATACATCATGGATCCGTAATGCAGGGGGGAGTGCAAGCTTGTAGTCGACGTCACTTAAGACTTTAGTGACTTCAAATGGGCCTAGTTGCTTAGGTCCCATTTGGACGACTGCTGGTGATCTTTATTTGCTTAGCTTGCAACCAGACTTTATCCCCGACGTTGAAGACGTATGGCTTATGTCTTTGTTCAACGTCTGTCTGCATTCGCCGTTTACTTAGGCGTAGAGCGGCCTCTGCATCCTTTCTTGTGGAAACTAAGTTCTGTAGACGCTTATCGAGCGTTGGGATACCGTAGGGCCTACCAGCAGGAATCGTGAAGTCCGGCGTATAGCCGTATAGCAGCTCAAAGGGTGTATGACCCGTTGCAGAGTTGAGCCTACTATTGACCACGAATTCCTGCTGTAGGGAGCAGGTCTGCCCAATCATCCTGCCTCTTGCTAATGAACAAGCGCAAGTAGACTTCTACTTCTTGGTTTTTGCGCTCTACCTGTCCATTAGCTTGAGGGTGATAGGCGGTGGTGAGACCTGCGTCTATCCCTAGTCGCTTGTATAAGTGCCCGCATGCTCCTTGCAGCAAACTGGGGTCCTCGATCACTGATGATCTTTCGAGGGATCCCGTGCAAGGGGAAGACTTGCTCAAAGTAGATGGATGCTACCCCATCAGCCGTAATCTGAGAAGTCACTGGAAATAGATGGATCTGTTTCGTGTAATGATCCACTATGTTAAGGATCATATCCTTTCCACGTGACATTGGCAGTGGGCCGATTAGATCGACGCCGACTAGCTGCCATGGACCCTCAGGTACTTCTTGCGGCTGAATGATAGGCTTTGGGGTGCAGATCTTTGCGATAGCGTTGGCATCGATCGCATCCTTCTACGTATGAGCTTATGAAGCCTGCCATGCGTGGCCACCAATAGTAGCGACTGACTAGCTCGATGGTTCCGTTTTTACCCGGGTGCCCTGTAGTGATTGAGTCGTGGCATGACTTTACCACGTCTCTTCGCAGGGCACGGTCGTTGGGTACATAGAGCTTTCCTCTATGATAAACGAAACCGTCTTCTTCTTCCCACAGCGCAACTCCGTCTGTAAGAGCCTTTGGAGCGGTCTTTTGTAAACTTTTAAGACCCTCTATGACTTCGGCTTCTCTTATAGACGCGAGTTTAATGCGACTGCCTAGGGAATCCACTTCTGGGCGGAAGTGGGCTTGGGCGGCATTGAGGAAATGCTTAGGTTGTAAACCTGAACCTGGCGGTTATCCTCACTATCTTTGACAGTGGTCTTTTGAGAATCTACTTAATGCGTCGGCTTGCATAGAGTCTCCTTTCTTGTAAGTGATTTTGAAGGCGAAGCGACTTAATATAACGCCCAGCGAGCTTGCCGGCGATTTAAGTCTTTCATGCTTGCCCACCATTCCATATTCTTATGGTCGGTGATCACTTCAAAGGAGATGCCTTCGAGGAAATGTCTCCAGTCCTCTAAGGCGCGGATTAAGCCGAGCATTTCTCTGTCGTAGATCTCGTAGTTGCGTTCTTCTTGCTCATAGACTCAGAGCGATACGCAACTGGGTGCCAAAGACCGTCTGGGTACTTCTGAGTGAGTATCCCGCCAGTAGCAAATCCAGAGGCATCGGTTTCGACGCGCGTGGGGAGGTTTGGATCGTACACCTTAAGATAGGTTCTTGTACGAAACGCTCCTTAAGCTTGTCGAATGCAGCCTGCTGCTCCGAATGCCAGTGCCATGGAGTGTCCTTCTTCGTAGAGGTCATGTAAGGGTCGGGCAATGGCCGCGAAGTCCTTAATGAACCGACGATAGAAGTTGGCGAACCCAACAAACGCTCTGACCTCTTTAAGCGTTGTAGGTGTTGGCCACTCCCTTACTGCAGAGACCTTGCCAGGGTCCATCTGCACTTCTCCAGGACGGATTATCATCCCTAAGTACTCCATCTCTTGCCTCTCAAATTCGCACTTCTCAGGTTTGAGGATAGAGGTCGTAGTCCTGAAGACGTTTGAGCACTTCTCGTACTATCTGACGATGTGCTCTAAGTCTTGGCTATAGATGAGGATATCATCCATGTAGACTGCGACTTCTCCTGAGGCGATGAGATCGGCAAATACAGGCGTTCATGAGGGCTTGAAAGGTGGCCGGGGCTGTTGTCATGCCAAAGTACATTACTTTTGGCTCAACAGGACCTCGGTTGGTGACTATAGCACCTTTCCATTCGTCACCAGGCTTGATGCGAATGTTATGGATAGCCCCATCTGACGTCGAACTTGGTGAAGTACTTGGCTCCCATTCAACCGGATTGACAGATGTCGGCTGCGAGTGGAAGTGGATAGCGGTTCTTGATAGGTGATCTTATTGAGCCGCCGTAGTCCTGCACTAGACGTAACTTTCCGTCTTTCTTCGTTATAAAGAATACTGGTGAGGCCATCGGTGACTTAGATGGGACCAGGTATCCTTTAGAAATGTGTCTCTTGCAGGAACTTATCCAATTCCTCTTGCTCGTTAACCGACATGGGGTACGACTTGACCTTCCAGTGCTTGACTGCATCTGGCTCTAGGTCATATGGCGTGGTCCACGGTGGTGTTCGGGGAGCCTCTGGGATTCCTCCTCAGAGAATACTTTGCGAAGTCTCTGTAGTGCTCTGGCACCATTCTTCGAAGGTTTTTCTTAGGTTTAGCGGCTGTGGCTTTCTCGGCGATCTGTTGAGAGTAGGTGAAGCCTGCTAAGCAAAACAACTTCGTCTTGGGCCGTGTCGAGCACTTTCTCCGCAAGGAGACGGCGCGTTCCATTCGGTTCGCCATAATGCGCGTCACCTCTACCTCCAACTCTGTTGCGCTATTTCAGCGGTTGAGTTGAGGCGCATAGTGCCTTCCTGCCAATCTATGTTGGGGTTCCTCAGTCTTAGCCATGGCAGTCCCAAAATGACGTCCTCTGGGCCCAGTGAAGTGACTAGGAAGTCATGACTAGTCTTCAGTGGGACCGACTTTCAGAGTAAGTCGAACTTTATGGGTGATACTGCCAGCTTCATTGAGCGTTCCATCAATATTGTAATAAGGTGATGGGGTGCTCTAGAGGAACCTGCAACATCTTGTGGCGGTCAGCGTACTTTTTGTCTAGGAACAACGAAGTTGCCCCAGAATCTACCATTGCTGCTACTTTTACAGTACGATGACGTCCTTTTAAATACACAGAAATAGTGAAAGTGTGATTTTTTATCTTTAGTTTCGGGAATAATAGTTGAAGACAGTGCTGCATCAGAAATCATCACGTGCTGGCGCTGCTTCGGAGAAAGGGTGGAGAGCAACAGAAACACTACTAGTATTGTTCATCTCCGAGGCAGATGTAAATGTGGAGGGACCGGGAAGACAAGAAACGGAACCGACACTACTATCTAACTTACAGGCAGAAACTGTGTGAGTACGAATTACAGGAAATGAGTCCGAAACACGAGAACATATGGTACAGGTACATAAGTCCGTCTCATCTACTGTTAAGGGGCCGGTCGCAGCTACACGCGACCCCTTAATCAAAAAGCCGCCTTGAGAGCTTCCAATGCTCTTGCTGGCGGGTTACCATCTCCATCAATTTGGCTACGTCTGCCTGTGACGTCTTTGCCGGAGTGGTGCTTGGTGAAGCGGCAGCTACCGCAGTACTTGACGAGGATGGTGGGCTCGGGGATTCCGTGGTAGTGGCCGCTACTTTGGCCTTCCCTGGTTTCCCCATTTCTTGAGCTGACAGACGGTGGACCTGTCCAACCTTTTGACAGTGGTTGCACACGTCCCGCTCTGGTTTCCATCCTTTTGACATGGTCGGGTGATCCACACCCGTAGCACTTCCCTTCATCCAGCTCTGGTATTCAGCCTTGTTTTAATATGTCCCCTTTCTTCTGGTGCCTTGCTGACGCGTGGCGTCTACTTGCATGGCGTTAGGGTCGGGGGACGAGGTTTGATTTGACGAAGTCGGTTTCCCGACTTCTCAGCTCTTCGCTGGCGCATACGCTGATCAATGGTCTGCGCCGATTGCTTGAGCTCTTCGTAGGTCTTGTAAGGCTTCTCTGACCAGGCCAGGACGTCCTTGATGTCCTCGTTGAGTCCATCGTAGAATCGGGTGCGAGGTCCTCCTTGGACCACCCTGTCTGTCCTGAGTACTGCTCGAATACCGACATGTATTCCGAGACTGGCTTCTTTCCTTGTTTTGTCTTTTTGAGTTCCTCGCGTGCTATCTCTTGCACGTTGAGGGGGCTGAACCTGCGGTTAAACTCCTTGACGAACCTGCAAAGGTTCCGCCGAAGGGAGTTCCACCTGAATTGGCCTCTTCCAGGTATGGGAGGGCCCAGGTTTTTGCGTCTCCTTCCATCAAATTAGAACAGCCGCTATCCAGCTGTAACGCCACCACGGGGCGTTAGGTACGCGTGTACCACGTTAAGTCAACAGGATCGGAAGAGCGCGAGTCGGTTAAGACTCAGTTCAGTGATGCACAAGTATCACTTGGTTTCCCTGGAACCGAGGACAATAGAGGGAGAGCAAGGCTCAAGCGCACTGGCGAGCAAAAGTATAGACTCAAGCGCAAAGGCGAGTCGAGGGTCGTTCGTGAGGCAAAGACGATGTGGTATTACACAAGAAGTCAAGTCTACCATACAAGCTAGGTAGGGCATGACTTATATACTAGTACAGGGTGTTTGTACAGGACAAACACATGGCGTGAGCCTATCGTGATCGTACAAGAAGGGAGACAAAGGGAATGGCTTTATGCAGTACAAGGGAATCCCGCGGGACGATGCGTGCCTTAGAAATGGTCAGCGGACGAAACCGAGCGTAAAACTGGCCATCCTATTGCCGAGGCGCAGGGCGCGGAATGGAAGCCGAGAAGCGCGAGTCATGGGAACGTATCGTAAAAGTACAGTAGTCCGAAGGTGCAAAATGAGAGACAAGGCAATTCGTAACATTACCCCCCCATCAGAACTGAAGTCGCCACGACTTCAGCTTAATCGCTGGTGTATGCGTAGTCCTCCTCTGCAGGGATGTTCGCGGGGACAGGAGAAGGGGTGCGGGGGCAGGTGTGTCGACGCAGGAACATGAAACGCCCCCTCTCTCCACAGTCCCAACACATCTCGTACATGGGGCATTTAATTTCTTCGTGGGTGGCATCGTATCATAGACACTTCCCGCACCACCGAGGGCGGGAGTCTGGGTCTACATGTGCAGGTGTCATGGGAGAAAGCCGCCGAATGAGGCAAACATCAAGCCTATGCGCTCGACTCCCGCACCATTGACACGGCTCCCTCGCTCGTCGCTCTGGGCACTGGGCCACCAGGTGTTCCGTGGACTTGCACTGGAAGCACTTGCGCTTACGCCCGCCACCCTCCCCATGAAGGCGGGGCATCTCGCTAGGTCCAGCGTCACGGGGAGCGAGGGGGGTGTACTCCGTGAGCCTCGGGGACACACGGGCTTCACATGGAGCTCGGCGTACTTGTCGGCAATGAGAGGGATGGCCCGAGCGTACTGAAGGCGCTTCCGGACCGACGAGAAGTCCAGTCGAGATGGAACTGATCCCGTGTCAGCTCCGTCTCCAGACGCCGGATGTCCGCCTGACGGGTACAGATAGCGTCTCGGCGCGTAAGGCATTCGCGGAGACAGGACACCTCGGCATGAAGGCGGGGATTATGAAGTTCAATTAACACCTCGTTAAGAACAATGGCGCGAGGGTCATGAGGTGGAACATGTTGAGCTGGTTGTCGGTGATGTGTTGTGCGAGCTGACTGGTGTAGACTTCGTTGAGAAAGACCTGGGATGCGTAGCAAGGGTGGCCCCTCCCCATAGTCCCGACGACCTCCTGGTAGTTGTGACGATAGTAGATGTACCGTGCCATTTGCTTAACGGTGCCTGTCTCTCCGACCATAAGCGGAAAGAAGGTGGGGGTTGTGGGGTCGTTGAGGAAGAAGGGAATGCCAGGGTCTTCGTTCTCCTTGTCCTCCTCATCATCAAGGAGGGCGAGGGCAGGGTCGGGCTCGACCATTCGAGTCTGAGGATTGGCGTAAATGTGTGATCCATTCCAGCGGGGAATGGTGGAGTCGGAATGGAGGTAGCGAGAACGGCGGTAGGCGAGAGCGGCGGTGGTGGAGTGATGGAGGTGACGACCTCGGGTGGGTAGGTGGGCGTGACGGGGACTGGACAGTAATTGGTGTGTCAACGGAGTGAGAACGACGAGGTTGGGGGATGTTTGGTCGTCTCAGTGGGTGACGGGATTCTTCTGCTAGTGATACTAGGGCGGAGACAGCGAGCGCAAGGACAGGGCGAGGGGAGAGTCAGGAATCACGGAGTACGGCGTACGACCCTCCGGCTCGGAGGGGACACCAAGATCCTGTGAAGGCACGGTTAGATTTTCAAGGATGATCTCGACAGGGCGGCGGTTTGGATAGTAGAAATCACGGGAGTGGTTGTCATGGTTTGAGCGAAGGGCAGTGGGGATGGGGCGATGGTGCGGTCAGAGGGGCGATGCTTTATATCTTCGTCCAGCCCCTTCGGCGGTAGGGTTTAAGCGATAGAAGTCGGTGATAAGGTCGGGCGCGTGTCGAACGTGTTCAAGGGGTTCCCACGTGCTATCGCTTATTGGGAAGCCCTTCCATTGGACAAGGAATTGAAGTTTGCGCCCTCGTCCATGTGATCGGACTGAAGGATGCGCTCCACTTCGAACTCTTCTTCTCCATCAATCAAGTCCGGGGGTGGGCGTGTGAAGTTTACGCCGTGTAATTCCGTCTCCTTATATGGCGTAAGGTTGGCATGGAAGACTGGGTGGATCTTCCATGCGTCCGGGAGTTCTAATTCGTATGAGACGTCTGAAAGAACCCACTTCACCCGGAACGGACCGTGACGTTTTGGGGCGAGTTTTGTGGTGGGGTAGAAAGTTCGGAGGTTCGTGCCTTCCAACCAACCATTGCGCCTTCTTGATAGGGAATGAAGCGCGTCTTGCCCCTTTTTGCCATTTCTTGCGTGTTTGATGCAGTCCTGCGCGTGTTGTCGTCTGATGGTCATATCTTCTAGGCGTTGCTCCACTGACGGGGATGTCGTTGGCTTCGGTGTCCACATGGTACGTGGTTCCCATCCCATGATGAGCGAGAAGGGAGTTTCTTTTGTGTTGCATTAGGCCAGGCGTTATGGGCGAATTGCGCCACTGGTAATGCCTCGGCCCAGTTATCCTGTTGTACGTTACTCCAGTGTCGCAGATACTGTTCTAACCACTGGTTCGTACGTTCAGATTGTCCGTCAGTTTGTGGGTGGTATGCCGACGATATGTTTTGAATTCCGAGGACCTTGCAGAGGTTGGTCATGAATGCGGATGTGAATCGGGGGTCTCAGTCTGTGATAATCTTTCGGGAATGCCGTAGTGGGGTATACGTGACGGAGGTAGAGGCGTGCTACTCCTTCTGCTGTGATTGACTCGTTACATGGGATGAAGATTGCGGCCTTCGAGCAATCGTGATCCGTGATGGTGAGTATGGAGTCGTATCCGTTGATAGAGGGAGTTTAGTGATGAAGTCCATCGCGACAACCTCAAATGGTTCGGCGTTCGGGTCTGTGGTGATGGGGAACAGGTGTGGTTTTTGACGGTGAGGGTTAATCTTGTTTGCCTGGCATGTCGCGCATCCTTTGACATAGTCTTCTACGTCTTTGCGCATGTTGGGCCACCAGTAGTCGCGTCGTAATAACTCGTAAGTATTTGCGATTCCCGGGTGTCCCATGGCAGTGTATCGTGGAAAAAGGTGATTACCCCCCGTTTAAGGTCGTTGTCGCCCACGACAACTAACCGTCATTCTTCCACCACAGCCCCCCCCCTTTTTCAGGTTATGGGGCTCGACCCATCGCAATACGTCCTTCTTGTCAAGGTTTTGCGATATCTGGGTCCAAATGTCCATGTTGCATGGACATTTCCGTCGCTCGAAGGAAGCGTTCTGCAGGGAGGACAATAATGTCATTGTTGTCCTCCTCGTGTGCTGCGTAGTCCGCTCTTCGTGACAGGGCATCCGCGCGGCTGTTTTTACTCCGGAGACATGTTTCAGGAGGAAGTCGTACTCCGAGAGTTCTAGGAATTCGCGCGCGACTCGTCTGCTGATTTTTCTTGGTTCCTTCCAGTACTGGAGATTGGCGTGATCGGTGTGGATGATGATTTTATGGGGGGAGCCAACAAGGTAGGTACACCATGTTCGTAGGGCTTTGACTACGGCCAGTAACTCTCTATCATAGATGTCGTAGTTGCGTTCTGCTTGGCTGAAGGATTCGGAATGGAACACATGGGGTGCAGCTTTTGATCCGGGCCGAGCTGGTTGAGCACGGCTCCGATGGCGACATTGGATGCGTCGACCTCTAGTTCAAATGGCTTTGTGAGGTCGGGGAACAGCAATGTGGGTTCGCGCTGGATGCTGCGTTTAACATTGTCGAATGCGTCTTGCTCTCGTTGTCCCCAGTGCCACAGGGTGTCTTTACGGGTTAAGTCGTGGAGTGGTCGTGCGAGTGTGGAGAAACCTCGGATAAATCGCCGGTAGAAGTTGCAGAATCCAAGGAATGCGCGTACTTCGCGAAGGTTCCTTGGGCTGGCCACTCTCGGATTCCTCGTACCTTTACGGGGTCCATCCGCAGATTTCCATGGGCCTATGATCAATCCAAGGTACTCGACTTCGAGCACTTCAAATTCGCACTTTTCTGGTTTGATGTAGAGGTCATGTTCTTCGCACAAGCGGAGAACCTCGTGTACTACGGCTCGGTGGTGGGGTAATTGAGGGGGTAGCAATTAAGATGTCGTCCATGTAAACGATCACTTTGTTTGTGAGGGTGAGAGGTCGGAACGTGTCGTCCATCATCGCTTGGAATGTAGAGGGGGAGTTGGTGAGTCCGAAGTACATAACAAGGGGTTCATATAGTCCTTGGTTGGTTTTGAAAGCCGCTTTCCACTCGTCTCCGAGCTTAATTCGCACGTTATTATACCCCCATTTAACGTCAAGTTTTGTGTACAGACGCGCATTGCGTATCCGATCAACGAGTTCTGGAATCAGGGGGATGGATAGTGGTTTCGGACTGTGAGTTCGTTCAACCGTCTGTAGTCTTGGACAGGGGCGTAGTTTCCCGTCCTTCTTCTTGATAAAGAAGAAGGGGATGCGTATGGTGATTTCGATGGGCGAATATACCCCTTCGCGCGCTGTTCATTCAGGAAGGTGGTTAGTGCTTCCTGTTCGTTTTGTGCGAGCGGGTAGACTTTGCAATCTAATGAGGCGGGGGCGTTAGGAAGGAGGTCTATGGCTGATCCCAGGGACGAGAGGGCGGGAATCGATGAGACGCCTCCTCATCAAAGATTTTCTTGTGGCGTCTGTACTCCTCGGGTATCATTTCTTCGAAGGTACGTTTCCTTCTTTTCGCCGCTTCTTGCTGCGCTAGTTCAGGCGGTCGTAGTTTTTCGCAAAAACGCGATCTGGGGCTCCCGCTCGTCATCCATGAGCTGTTCCCACGCTTCCTCGTCAAGTTCGTACGTCTCCAACGCCCGAATGGAAGCTTCCATGGGCGTGGCTTCGTCTGACAAGTGAAGGCTCGAGACTACGACCGGCTGGAACTCTTCGCTCAGCGTCGCATCTCCCCACTTGATTGCGGGCTCAAAGGCCGTGAACCAAGGGTATCCTAGGATTACTTCGTCCCTTCCTAGGTTGGTAACCAGGAAGCGAAGCGTCCTTTCTTCTTTCCCCGTTCGTACGGTAAGATCCGTGTAATGCGTGATGGCACCGTCCTGATTATGGGTGCCGTCTACATTCCAAATACGGATGGGGTGTGTTACTTCCCTCGTCCCGATTTGGAGTCGTTTCAGAAGCGAGGAGCATATGAAATTGTCGGTAGCTCCTGAGTCGATCAAGACTTGTCGTTCGGCCGTTGCGTGTGCAGATTTGAACAAAACTGGGATTCGCATGGATCGGTATCTGCTAGTGTACACGTTCAAGTTTAATGCTCTAGCCCAGGCCGCCGGGTTCAAGCGTCGAGAAAATCCTCTCGTCCAAATAGCTTCTCTACCATGAGATCTGTACTTCCTGAGTTTGCGCCTTCATCGCTGCGATCTGTAGATCCGCCTGCTCTTCATTCGATAGTATGCGACTAGATTGTATGGCGAAAGAAGAGATGGTGGGAGTTGGTACACCTGAACTCGTGGAAGCCGTGGTTGGTGATCGCGGGGACATGGGGGTTGGCGCCACGGCAGATGTAGTGGCAGCCACTCGCAGGCCCTTTTGAGGACAGTTACGCAGATGTGCCCTTGCACGACATCTAAAACATCGTCCCTCCTTTTGAAGGGGGCTTTGTCGGCATCGGTGAGAGCCACGGAGGCTCTGGCGTGTCCAACGTCCATGGCGTTGGGGTCGCGAGTTCCTTTGAGGGCTTGGACCCACTGCTCTCTGCTCTGTCCGCCCTTTTTGCGCTGGGGCTTGCCTTTGCCGAGGCGGTCCTTAAGAATGAGGTATTCAGCCTGCTGCAATCGGGCGGCCGCCTTCCACTGCTCCCAATTGACAGGGTGCTGGAAGCGGACAGCGTTGACTACTAACTGGTTTGGTAGTCCGTCTTGGAATAACTCCAATGTCGTGGCTTCGTCAGGGTTGTACCCTGCCTTCGTGACGAGGTTTGGAATGTTGCGACGTAGGTGTCGATATCTCCTCCCTTCATCGTGAGGGTTGGAGTGCTTTGCGTGCGTTGGTTTGTTCATGTGTCGGTGTAGGCCTGTACGAACCGGTCTCTGATGGTAGTCCATAAAACTTCGTTTTGTCGGAGGACTCCTGCCGCAATTTGGTCCTCCAACCATTGTGCTTGTTCATCAACCCAGTCGTTTACTAACGGGCCTCGGATGTACGACAGGAAGGTCATGGCTCGCGAGGCCGGATCGCTAGTTGATCGACGGTGGGGTTCATCTCCTTGTAGAGTCGAAACGCTCGCAAGAAAGCCTTGCTCTCATCTCTGACCCAGTAAACTCAGGAGGGGGGTTTCCTCCCAGTCGTCCGTTTCCTCCGGGGGCTGGCACTGCTGGCGCTGCTGGCGCTGCTGGCGCTGCTGGCGCTGCTGGCGCTGCTGGCGCTGCTGGCGCTGCTGGCGCTGCTGGCGCTGCTGGCGCTGCTGGCGCTGCTGGCGCTGCTGGCGCTGCTGGCGCTGCTGGCTCTGCTGGCGCTGCTGGCGCTGCTGGCGCTGCTGGCGCTGCTGGCGCTGCTGGCGCTGCTGGCGCTGCTGGCGCTGCTGGCCGCTGGCGCTGCTGGCGCTGCTGGCGCTGCTGCGCTGCTGGCGCTGCTGCGCTGCTGGCGCTGCTGGCGCTGCTGGCGCTGCTGGCGCTGCTGGCGCTGCTGGCGCTGCTGGCGCTGCTGGCGCTGCTGGCGCTGCTGGCGCTGCTGGCGCTGCTGGCGCTGCTGGGCGCTGCTGGCGCTGCTGGCGCTGCTGGGCTGCTGGCGCTGCTGCGCTGCTCCTCCTGGCGCGGCGCCACCGCCACCGCCACCGCCCGCCACCCGCCACCACCACCGCTACCAGATGTACGGTGCGCTACCACTAGGCGGGTTGGTGCTCCTCCTCCTCCAGCGCCACCGCTGGTGAGAGTCTACTGGCCGAGGCTTGCTGGGTTTGGGACATCGCGTGAGTCTGGAAATGTGTCGTTGGGTTGGGTAGGTTTGTTGTAGGTACAGAGACACTCGGTGATGGGGAATCGTCGTCGACGGCATGCCGGAGTAGTGTGAGTCGTAAGGGGTCCGCTCCGAGTGCCTGTGGTACTATGCTAATAGTGTACCACTGGCCTTTCTTTGTAGAATAGTCAATGTATGCCCACTGCCGTAGTTTCTTCAAGATAGTGGACCTGTCGTATTTCTGGGTGTTAGGATGGAAGAGGAAATATCCTTCCACTCCCTTCGTGTTCCTTCCAGATGACGGCTCCTTTGACTTATCGGAAAGCTTGTCGTCACTGTATCTTTCGATATATTCTGCCTGAAACTGGATCTGGAGCGACTGTGAAGATTCGCCACTGTGAGAGACTTGACTTAATGTAACGCCACACAGGGGCGTTAGGTACGACGTGTACCACGTTAAGTCAACGGGATCGGAAGAGCGCGAGTCGGTTAAGACTCAGTTCGGTGATGCACAAGTATCACTTGGTTTCCCTGGAACCGAGGACAATAGAGGGAGAGCAAGGCTCAAGCGCACTGGCGAGCAAAAGTATAGACTCAAGCGCAAGGCGAGTCGAGGGTCGTTCGTGAGGCAAAGACGATGTTGTGGTATTACACAAGAAGTCAAGTCTACCATACAAGCTAGTAGGCGTGACTTATACTAGTACCAGGGTGTTGTACAGGACAAACACATGGCGCGAGCCTATCGTGATCGTACAAGAAGGGAGACAAAGGGAATGGCTTTATGCAGTACAAGGGAATCCTGCGGGACGATGCTGCCTTAGAAATGGTCAGCGGACGAAACCGAGCGTAAAACTGGCATCCTATCGCCGAGGCGCAGGCGCGGAATGGAAGCCGAGAAGCGCGAGTCATGGGAACATATCGTAAAGTACAGTAGTCCGAAGGTGCACAAATGAGAGACAAGGCAATTCGTAACACCAGCGGTGTTCGTCTGTATACCAACTGCTTGTGGTGGTATCCCACGTATTCATAGCGTCTCCTGCTGCTCCTGCCCAGTTACGGAAGGCGGCAAGGAAGTGACAGGCCATCTGTGGAGTTGCCTTTCCCATCCCAGGCTTTGGGGCGGGCCACTACTTCCTTTTGCTTTCCGGACGAGGGGCGACTCGAACTGATGGTCACTTGCGTGGTTAGGTCTGCGACCTGTTTGTGCAAGTTGGCCCATAGCGAGGCCCAGTTGGTTTATGAGTGCTAGACAATCGTCTAGCGTAGGTGGTGGGGCGGGGGCAACGGGGTTGTTGAACTTCCAGCGGGTTGGCTCATCCTGTCTAATTCTCTTTGTCTTTCTTCTCTCTCAGCTTTGTCCTGCGCCCTCTGGAACTCTTGTAGGAGTTCTAGTTGTTTGTCAGGGGAGATCTCGTCCCAGTCTTGGATACGAGATATATATTCCCTTTCTGCTTTAGTGGGCGGTGGAGGTGGAATTTCGAGCGAGCTCCTTGAGGATACTGGGCTTGAGCTAGACGAGCTGTCTGCTTCCCTTTCTGCGGAGGAGCCACGTTCGGAGGGAGGGGAGAGAGGTGTGGAATTAAAGCTGCAGCGGCTGCTACAAGCTGGGGGACAGTGAAGTCTGTACCGTCTTACTAGGTACTGGAAGCCGTAGAGTTCAGGAGTCCATTGACAATCCGGGCTCGTGATAGATCGCCTGAACGTATTGTTCGGCAAGGTTACGTGGGGGGTTTTTCTACTGGAACTCTGGACTCGGACGTTGACACTGTCTTCGTCTACGAAGCTTTCACCTGACTGGGCGAGTGTCTCGTTGGAGGAGGAGTGGCGGAGTGGAACGACTCGGCCGATAATGTACGGGAACGGGATGTAAAAATGGGTGAAGGAATCCGGTCTTGTTCGACTGGAATCCTGTGTACGTGAAGCGATGCCGAGGCAGAGGCTTGGGTCTGGGGTGGTGTGATTGATGCTTGTCTCCTCCTAAAGAGACGGCGTAGACGGGTGCGAATGTTCTCGAATAAACAAGGCAGTGTGGAAATGTGTGTGGGGATGGGTGTTTACGTGACGACTGATACGACAAGCGCGAAACGCTAACTCGAAGATGATATGAGAGTCCGATCAAGCAAGACCAATACACAGTGATTGTTTCACACTGCGC
>JANSJP010000124.1:0-201942 GCA_024734325.1 Lactarius hatsudake
TGTTGTCATCATCATCATCGTCAACAGGCGACAACGGCGACAACAAAGTGACGAAGACAATGGCAATAACGACGATCACGTTGGGGGCATCCCCACTGTAACGCCACCACAGGGGCATTAGGTACGACGTGTACCGCACCAAGTCACACGGGATCGGAAAAGCGCGAGCCGGTTAAGGCTCAGTTCGATGATGCACAAGTATCGCTTGGTTTCCCTGGAACCAAGGATAATAGTAGATAGGCAGGGCTCAAGCGTAAAGGCGAGCGAAAGCGTTGACTCAAGCGCAAGGGCGAGTCGAAGGTCGTTCGTGAGGCAAAGACGATGTGGTATTACACAAGAAGTCAAGTCTACCGTACAAGCTAGGTAGGGCGCGACTTATATACTAGTACAGGATGTTTGCGAGGAGCAAACATATGGCGCGATCGTGAGTCAAGGGTCCTAAAGTGTGAACAAGGGAAAGACCGCATATAGTACAGATAGATTCCGCGGGGTCATGCGCCCCTCAGAAATGATCGGCGGACGGAAAGGAACGTAAAACGACCAACCCTATCGCGAGGCACACGGCGCAAGATGAGAGTCGAAACACGCGAAGCATGGGAACATATCGTAATCGTATAACCAAGTCAACAGGTAAAATCGTAACACCCACTACGTTACCATTTTTGTTTCAAATCGAACTTCGTTTTATAACTTCATCTGGTTTCTTCGCCACAGAGAATTCTCCATCCCTACATTGACTTGAGGTTTTCGAGAACAGAACGCGTCATGAGTGGCATCCCTCTCCTGCGCCACGTCAAGACTATCGTCATGGCCTTGGAACGACCTCACTGATTTACCGACACCAGGTACAGAGCAGTATACTCGGTCGTTCGAACCAGCTTTTGGCAAGAGCTTATGCCCTACAGCTGAGCTCTGTTGAGACACCTATCCTAGTGCACTTCTGTCACTCCCGACATCCTGGGCACGACGGTGATGGGGACAATGGCGACCACGTCAACAGTGGGGAGCAATGACAACGGCATATGCTATGACCACCATGAGGCGATGGTTCATGACCAGCAGCAACAGTGAGGACATCGTCATCTCGTATTGTCTCTTTCCCACTCTCACATTCTTGCAGCATCTGGTTACCTACCCTCTTTTCTACTTGGCCTGTTTCTTTTTCTTCTCCACCCCCACAGAATACCACCGTACCTACACCTCATTCCTTTCTATTTCGGGGTACCCGCGTGCTCCTGTTTTACACTCCATCCCACCTCCTGAATAAATCGGACGATCGATCGCCATATCTTCCTCCTGTGTGGTTTCCCACCCAGTCAATTACAATGGAGCCGCACATTTTGGTCAGTGACATGTGTGGTGACCGATTCTGCAATGCAGAAGGACAATCAGGTTAGCAACACAGCTCAGATCCGAACGACGTACATCATTGAGGTCCGTATGCATTGCTTCATCGCGTCTTTGTAATTCCTATCACGTCAAACAGGAGCGGGGTACAGTTTGGGATGCACTGGGTGCAACAGTAGAAGACGAGGATGCTGAAGAGCATGAGTTCAGCAGAATGCGCTCCATGGGTGCTAGTCAGTGGACTGAGCACGCCTTCCATTGCCTGATGGGTCTTCCATTGCCTTGTGCCTCCTGAGCCTAAGGGAGTCCCGGCACTCCAACGACGATGCCAGACACGAGCGGGGTGGGTATTTACATCAGCCCCAAGCGATCCCAACTGCGACGGCCCAAACGCAGTCGCAAACAACCTGGACCTGGACAACCAGGCCATCAACTCCGAGGGGTGGCGGCGCGGACAGGCAACGACCACTACCAGGTGACTAATGACGATGGTGGCGGACTCTTCTTTGTCTTACCAATTCATCTGGTTCTTTGCCACAGACAACTCTCGGCCTGTCACTGGGTGATGACCTCGGTAGGAAGTGACAAAGGTGGCGATAAGGATGTGAAAACAACTGATGAGGATGCAATGACGACCACGATGAACATGCTCGATAGCGCGTGCATGAGAATTCGTGGGCAGAGGGTGGCTAAGGATGAAGGGGGAGAAGAGGAGCAGCCAGAAAAGAATGGGGAAGAGGTAGCGAGAATTGTCCTTCAAGTGCCCGCGTTTGGGCCTGACTTCCGGGACAATCACGCTGAGAGAGGGGGAAAACAAGGCGACCGAGCGCTGCTATTTCATCCAATGGGATCAGATGTGGTCAGATGTCCTCCTAGAGCCTAAGAGTGGCAGTTTAAATACAGGAGGAGTAGCTCTAGAGCTAAGGTAAAAGAGGAAAGGAAAAAGGGTAAGATAAAAGGCGTAGACAAAGGGCCATGTGGCCGATGTGATCGAGTGTGCAAATATGAACGATTTCGGGCTCAGAGGCCGAGCTACCGTTACACCTCCTGGGGGGTCAAAATCTTGACCGTCCCCGGTAGTGGTTTACAGGGCCCGGCTTGGCTCAAAAGCCCGGGCTTAGGCTCAGCTTAGTAGGGCTTGGGCCTCAGTAGATATTGAGCTGAGCCCAGGTAAAGGGCTTGAGCGTGGCTCGGGCTTGGCTCGGGCCCAGGCCAAGGCTTAAGGTAGTAGGTGACACCAATTTTTGCTAAGTTCACGCAGATTATACCTACAGTACAGCCTACTCGATACTCTGAACAAAGACATCCTCATCCTCGAAATCTTGATAGTCCTTGTCCTCCTCAAGGTCTTCAACCAAAGTGTCCCAACCTCCACCGTCTGCATCTCCCTCAGCATGGTCCTTGCTTGCCACTCCAACCTCTGGCTCAGAATATGTGCTTGGTTCTTCTCGGAAGATCAGATCACAACGGTACATGCACTTGAGGAACTGCAGAGCCTCAACAATGTCAGGTTTCAGTCTACTCCGGCATTTGCTGATGGTTATTCCAGCCGACGAAAATGCGCGCTCGCTAGAAACCGATGATGCCATGATGGGAAGATAGTCTCGGGCCAAGGAGGCCCAGACCGGGTATCGAGTCGAATTCCACTGATACATTGTCGTCAGTACATTATCTGAGTCTATGGTACCAAACATGTAAACATACCCCCCACCATTCGACAATTGACATGGTTCCGAGTTGGTCCCTTGAATGGAGGTAAACCATTGAAGTCCTCTAGCCATGCGTCATTCAGTCAGCAGAAGCATCCTGTGCTTGTGAGTGTCTGGGTCCTCTGAGTCTTCATCGTCCGAAAGCTCCCACAGTAAGATTCCAATTTGCATGCTGTCGAACTTCCCACTTGATGTGCACTGGAGCTGGTTTACCGCGACCTGTGTACATCTCCGTATAACGCTCCTTATACTGGTTGTTACTTAGTTAAACCATCTTTGTCGGATATGAAGGTGCAACTTACAACTACTTTGGCGTCAACAAGTATTTTGTTGAGTTTGTCGATGCCCCAATATCTTCGAATGTGCTCTATCTTTCCTGAGGGATCGAGAACTGTGATTACACATATGTTAGCGACTTAGCGTGAAGAAAGACTTGGCTAGTATTGATACACACGCATGGCAAAAGTGTACGCTTCCAGACTCTGCAGTTTGGGTTCGGTCATACGTACTCTTCAATTTTGGCCAAGGCTGCATCCAGGGCAGCAATGAAGCCCTGATACTTCACACGACTACGCCAAGAACTCCAAGCCTTATGTAGTGCTTTCAAGTGCGGGTAGCGTGAGGTGCAGGGTAGGTGTTTGATCCGACGAGAATGCATGTTGGGCATTGTCCGCATGCTAAATGTGACAAACAATCAGCAATGATGAAGACATAAGGAGTCCTGGCTACCGCAAGCAGGTCATTGAATAGTTTTAGTTCTTCCCACTCCTCGGTATCAAGCCGTAGACGATCTATTTTTTCACGCTTCACAAGGTCTTTCTCGTCCCTTCCGATTTCATACACAAAAGTATTGATGATGGTCTGTTGCTAGTCATCAGTCGATACAAAGAGCGTGATAACAGTCAGCGCACATCACCCATTGACTCAGCCCGTGAAGTCATGACATATGTTGATGACCAGCGAACAGGCATGTCGATCAACATTTGACGTATTGGCTTCATCTCGGCGTGTAGCTGAAGGTCTGCGAAAACCTGTTTTGCGTTTTGCTGACGAACGTGCCTAGATAGAAGTCATCAGAAACTGGGTCCCGGTGAAAGTGTATAGGTTACCTTGATGCTAATGGCCCACACAAGGCCTACTACATCACGCCCACTGTCACCTATGAGGTCAGCGTCGGGCTCAGTTGGATTGTAGTGCTTCGATTTGCTATGCTTTGAGATAAATGCCTGTGTTGCGAGGTTGATGATATGGGCCAGACATCTAGGAACCATACTGGTTAGGGATAGAAGACGGAGCAGAGGTGACACATGTACCGAATGCGATTGGCTTTGGGATCAAATATCCGTCCTGTCTGCGCGTGGACCATGATTCGCAAACTCTTGGAGCATGGTGTTGTTGTTTGAGGCGTTGTCGCAAGTTACATGGCCGATCTATGCCCATGCATGAGGGTTGGTACAGGATTTACAAGTGTGACATACCTTATGCGCGATTCCCAAGCGCGCGACAATCTTGAACAAGGCCTGACCAAGTCTTTCTCCGTTATGCGCATTGTTCAGCTGCGTAAATCCAAGAATTGTGGTCTGAAGTTCCCATCAGCCATTTATCTCCTCTACCCAGGAGCCAGTAACCACAAAGTAGCCATCGGTATTTGAGGCCTGCCACGCGTCCACAGGTCAAGCTAACTTTGCCGTCACTCTATGGGCATTGATCAGTGAGCCGAGGTCCGGAATACAGTCGAATAGGACTAGCGTACTGTAAAGTCTCTTACGCAGTGCGACCAGCTGCATCTTGAAGGTGTCGATGATTGCTTGGCGAGTTCGACGGCCATCGGGAATCTTGACACCACTTGTTGCCCGTGCAGGCAGTGTGGATCATCTTTTGGAATGATGGTGTGATTAAATGCTTGGATCGGCTGTAATGAAAGTTGTACGGGTATTACTGGATGATAGAAGTGCCACTCACCTGGTCAGATCGAGGGTACCAGCCACTCTACTGCCGCTTCGCAAAATAGCTCGTCTGTGTATGGTATTACTCTTTCCCTAGGTAGCTTCTCTTCAAGGTGGGAATAGAGTCGTTGTTGGGTGTCCATCTAGCCGCCTGACAACGATTTTTGGCATCCTTCGGTAACATAGATTGGACGTCATTTTCAGCGGCCCACTTGAGATACAACCCCTACAGTAGAATGAAGCGCTTAATGACGCAGAAATTTGAGGGAGGATAAGCGTACTTTGTGAAATGATTCCATGTGTCGCCGGCAGGTGGTCACATCCGCAACAAGAGACACCTGATGGTCTAGAGATTTTCCTACTGAAAATCCAGGCACAAGTCAACGAAGGAATCGTTTCCATGATAATATAAACACTCACGAGCATGTGCGGACAGTTACGGTAATTTTTATCTTTCTTGACAAAAGCCAGTGTGAAGAAATGATCAACATCGCAGCTTCGATCCTTCAGTGATACTTTGGGGCCATCAGAAAATTGACTGAACATCCACATCGACGCGAAAACCATCTTCGTCGACCGCATCCGATCGTCGGAAGTGCATCTTTGCTACCTGGTGAAAGATTAGGGACCGGTAACGTGGTTCGGTCTATGATCCGAATCACAACAGCTTACCTGGCTTTGGTAACTTCCGGTCTGTGATGCGTCATGTCTTTCCTTGTCGCTTTTGTCGACCACGATTGAGTTCCGTGATTTTTTGCTCCCTAAGCTTCAGTAATCAGTTATCGTAGGACGGCCCAAACAAACATACAACGTACGATGTCTAATCAGGTTGTGATCGCCCGAGTCACCATCAGACTCTATTGTTAGGTTGGCACACTTTGAAGGTTGTGGGCGGTTTCCAGTGATGAGGCTACAGTCCGTTTGTGGCGTCCGCGCCGGTGCCAGTGATTGGTTATCCAGTCCAGATGTTTCTGATCTTGATCTATCGTATGACTTTATCTTGGCCTCTAGCAGCCTCAGCAGCGGCAGCCAGACGTCTTGCATTGATAGCATCTTTATGAGAGCGTAACTCAGCGTCTGCAACGTTTGCTGGGTCAATGACTTTGCTCGACGGATATTGTGTCCGCTTTGAACGAGGCGCTGGCGGTGCTGACTCCACTGGTGAGTCTGCTGACAGAGTGGCCTTCGCCATCAAAGGTTACCTTGTGCTTGGTCCGATGTTCCTTTTTGATCATGGTGGCTGAAAAAACTGTACAGTTGGTTAGCCGTAATGAGGTGAGGACGGAGAACAGGCCCAAGTGTTGTCGGCGCTGAGGGGCCAAGGGCTGGAGAGCACCCTGGGTAAAGCACTGGAAAACGAAGAGAAAAAAGATCACGAACCAGTTCAGCATTACTCTCAAATACTACGCGTTGAGGACCTTGAGGTGTGAACGACATTGAGAGAAGACGTCGGGGACCAGGGTCACGGTTTGGAGGGGCTGCATGAAAGGCTTTGTTATCCACCCGCCACCGCACAGCATGGTAAGTTATTGGTAAACAGGACTAGGCGCAACTACCAGATCTGCAGGTCCGTAAAAAGTACACACAAACGTTGCGCGAGCTAGCCAACGTCCAAAGTCAGCGTTCTCCTACACCGGCAGAAGGTCGGAAATACGCACAGGCGATCACGCACACTCTGTAGTCCAGTGCGTGCGAAAACTCGCACTCGACACCTCGTGTGCAGCCGTCGCGATTGTAATACTGGCAGGGAAAACCACTTCCCCAGTGATTTCAATCACTCGAGTCCGATTACGGACTCGAACACCTTCCCTGGATCGGGTGAGCGACGGGCCAACGACAACCTCCGCGACGGACTCATCCTCTTCACTATCGCGCTTACTAATGAAGGCGAATGTCTCATCGAGCGCCTTCCTCGCTTCGGTCGAGTTGGGATCTTGCTCGAGGACGGATGTTGGATACGGATTTGTGGGGAGAGGAAATTCTGAAGTAGCGAGTGAGCGAGACCCTGTTTGAACCATGGCCAGGCTAAAGCGGAAACTCACAATTTCACAAACGGGAGTCTGCCCGCGGCAGTGTTGGTCATATCGTGAATTCGTGAAGGCGTTCCCGTCGGGGCGAACTACTCAAGTCCAAGTTGAGCGATGGACACGTGCCTCGGCAAGTATTCAAACCCGTACCCGTACACGGGTTTCCCGCGGGTAATGTGCATACACTCGTACGCCATCAACATCGCTTTTCCCCCCATCACCTCGTACATACACACGCTCTTCCTCTCCCCCTCCTTCTCCCTGGCTCACCCTTCCTTTGTCAAACCCACATCACCGACCCAAACACCTCGCAAACGGTCCCTCGGCATCCTTGTCGGCATCTGACGATGACGTCCACCCTCTCCCTTTCCCTCACCAACTTCCGAAGACGCAAATAGTACGAAGCAAGTTTTTTGCTTATTTCTTTTTCTTGTTCATCTCTGACTGGTTAGTGTAGGCTGCAGGACAGCCTCGTCATCGCCTTCGCAACGGCCCTCCTCCCACCACCTTCACACCTCACGGCATGCGAGCGCCCAACCCGTCGCACCTGTTGCTCCCACCCTCAACCTGTCGCTCACGCATGTGTATGCAGGCCATCCCGTTGTCGCCGTCTTGCGGCACTTGGCCCCACTCAGATGAGTTTTATTTTTTCACATTTTTCTTCTTACTCATTTCACCGGGCAGGACCTCCCGCTCCTGCGAGCGGAACGCCTTCGCCGCAACCTCAACACCACCACACCCGCACCCCGCACGCACTGCTCCCCGACCCTGAACCCTGCCACCTCGACATTGCCGCGACACCCCTCGACCCCACCGACCCGGCCACGACTGTCGACCACCACCTCGACCCCGCCACCTCAACACGGCCGCCACGCCCACCCGACCCCGCTACGACACTTCCACCAGCACTGCGCACCTCGACTCGCACTGGCGCCATCTCGACACAGCCCCCACCGCCACTTCGACGCCGGTGCCACCTACCCGTTCACCCCACCTCGACCTACCCCATCGGCACCGTTTCGACACCACCTGTCAACTTCCATGTCGTCCTTCACACGCGATTCCCAGTCAAGTTCATATTCCCTGTAGTACCTGTAGTATGTATATAAGATCAATAAATTTGATGTGTATGTGTACAACCCACACATGACCCGAAAACCCAGCACGGTTTCGTACCCAAGTGACCGTCTGAATCCACACCTGAACCCGAGAAAACCCATACCCCTCATCACAGGTACGGGTTGCTCCAAAAATACCCGGGGGTGACCCGAGCCAATCACTAGCAAGTACAGCACCTTATTCGTTATTCCATTACCTTTTTTAGGTGTCACATGTACAAATCTCAATAATGACAAATCTAGCTACTGAAAGCCCGGGCTCAAGGGCCTGGCTCAGGCTTTCTATAGCCCAAGCTGAGCTGTAGGCCCTCTAAAGCTGGATGCAAGGGCTCAGCTGGGCTCAGGCTTTGAGGGCTTGGCTACCCAGGCTTTAGGGCTTCAGGCCAGGCCTTGTAAACCACTAGTCCCCGGTCAAGCTACATCTAAGAAAAAAATCGGGTTTCGACGTCGAAAACAAAGAAAACGCGAGCCAAAACAATAACTGGAAGGGTAACATCATGCGTGAAGAAAAACATCACCTCGCGTCTTCATCAGGCGTCGCCGAGCCCTCGTGAACCGGCTCTGACTCGAACACTACACCTCCGGGGTCGAAATCTGTGAGATAGTCGGTTGGAACGGGAATGGGAAGGCTGGTGTCGTGCATGTGATGAAGGCCGTTGGGTGTCTTTGACTTGCGCTTGCGAACGTCTTCATGTGCTGAAAACTTGAATGGTTGAACTTGAGACTGGCCTCCGGGGTCGAAAACGAGGCGGGTGCCGCGGGTCGTGAGTTGTCCGAGTCGAAGCCGATGGACGAGGGTGTTGGATGAACCGAACCGAGTCTGACTGTTGCCGATGTCTTCAATCTTGCTCTGAAACTTGCGCGCGAAGGTGGAAACGATTGCCGAAATGTTGAGTATCGAAGCTAGAACTGCCACAGTGACGAGAGCGAGTGCGAAGCCGAAACGAGCAGGAGTACGTCGAGGCGAGCCTGAGGAGTGGAAGAGACTGGGATGAGGGGCGAGCGCCGGCGGCTTGATCGACGGGACTTCGTAGACTTGCGGGGATTTCCATCCGAGTCGAGGGATTGACGAGGCAAAGGAAGGTGTAACTTCGGGAATGGAAGAAGCCGAGCCGATCAACGTGACTCCGGGAGGTCGTTGCGATGGCGTCAAATGGGGCGAAATGGGAACAGTCATCAATCCGAGTGGCGGGCAGGATGGGAAAGGGTTCATGTAGCGACGACATGGACTCGAACATCTCCAGTGAACTCAGCGGCACGATTTCGACAGTAGACAAAGGGGTAGGGAAAAACTCAAGCTCGAGATCGCCAAGCACGAGAGGAGGTGGCGACGCCGATGACAAATCGCTAGACGCAGAGAGGGGGGGGTAAGTCAAACTTCGAGGGCGATAGTGTAAGATTCGCAGGGAGGTCACAAAGACGCAGAGACAGGCCTGGGGGCGAAGACGAATGGTGAGGGAGCGATAGCCTGAGCGCGTGTAGGGATGGATCGAGCTTCGAGACTGGAATTTCAGACACCGACGCGGGCTCGGACTCGTGCTGACAATGTGTTGCCGATGTCACCGGGGAGGATAGGAACGTGGACGATGTCGGAGACAAAGAAGGGAGCATGGACGCGAAGGCAGACATCACAGGTCGGATACTAGACGTAGACGTGGCCTCGTGCTCGGACTGGGCTGATTGTTCATTTCCGATCGCATACTGACAGGAGGGTGCAGGAACGTGGATGAAACCGAAGACGGAGAAGGGGGTGTGGACGACAACGTGGGTGCGGGCTCGGGCTGATCGACCGTCGCCGAGGGCAGGTACTCGAAATCAGACGTCAGGATGGAAAGTAGTGCAGGCGTGGTCGAAGGCGAGGGGAATGTGGACAAGATCTCGGGGATTTCTTTGGCAGCCGAGTGTGCGAGTGAGTGAGAATGAGACAGGTAGGAGAGACTGAGGGTAGCAACGTGGACGTGGTGATCGGAAACGTGGACGCGAAGATGGGGTCGTTGTCAGTAGCCGAATATACAAGTGACGGGGTATGTGACTGAGTAGCAAATGAGGACGAGGGGAGCAACGTGGACGACAACGTGTACGTGGGCTCGGGTTGATCGAGCGTCACCGAAGGCGCTTGCGTGTGCTGAGATTCCGAGACAGAGGGCGAAGACGAAGAAGAGAGCTGAATGTCATGCGACTGTGAAGATGGAGGAAGTTCGTCTGGGATGGTCGTCGTCTCAGCGTTCGAGACGACAACGCGTGTCACTGCTCGGAAACTGTAGGCGTCTCGAGGGGCGGGCTCAACAACGGGCTGCTCGCGTCTAAGGCTCGGGGGCTCGACCTGCTTCGCATGCGACCAGGGCGACGGGAAGTAATCGTCGTATGCAAACGCTGCACGCGCGCAACGGAAAACGTCTTCGAAATGGAAGGGAACGTCGGGCAGCTGGAAGGGGTTCTTGTTGAGAAGACGAGGTTGAATGGCTTCACGATCCTCCGGGTGGAATCCGTACCAAAACGCAACGTCGCGTTCTTCCTTCTTTCGACAGGTGACCAGCGTGGACTAGAGGAAGACCGAAGCAGATGAACTGTCTGTAGTACCGTAGCACGTCGTCTTCGCAGTGCATTCGCGTTCTGGAAGTCTCTTGAATACAGCTGTGCAGCTTCTGCCTCATGACCTGGTGCCGTGGGGTGGTATTTCCGAAGATGTTGACGAGGGATTGTCGGAAGAGGTGCCAGTCGCGCGAGTGATATCCACTGAGCGATCTCCAGAAGTCACGAAGCGAGGGGTCTACATAGCGAATGATCACGTCGACTCGCTGCGGGTCCGTCAGTGCGCAGTCATACAGAAGTCTATTGCACAACTCGCCCAGTTGCAAGCCTGAGGCCTTTCCATGGAAAGGTCACGTGATCATTTAAAGCGCCTATAAAACGGTAATCTCCGACGCGTCGCTTCTTTTACCTCATCTCCCATCAAGGTTCGTGCCTTGCTCTGTCATTTCTAACCATCCATTCTAAATAACTTCTTGACAGCCTATAGCTGAACATTTCTAACCTTATCTAAGATTTTTTCATCATCTAAGAGCCCCTAGCACGGCAAAAAGGTGAGTTTTTCACTAGATGACCATTTTCGAAAAAATTTACAGTTCACCCAAAAAAGGAAACACGCTTATATAAGCTACATCGGTGCAACACAGTGAGTCTCTCTCAATAATCTAAGCATTCCTCAGTGCTAATGAGTTACAATTAAATTGCGAAAAATATCGGATTTTTTTTTGGCCAATCCCTGCCCTATAACCACACAAAAGTGAGTATCTTTTATCCTATTGATGTAAAAATGCTCATAAATTCCGAAAAAAATACTGATTTTTTTTAGGAACCTTGCCAACAATGTCTTCTACTTCTGCACCCTCTGCTGCTGGGCCTTCTACTGCTCCCCCTGCCCCTTCTTCTACTGCTTTGCTCATTGATTCCAGTTACTACTCTACTTTGCGGGATCAAAAGTTCTATATTGGCCATGTGCTCATCCCAACTGAGTCTTTGAAAGTGGACCCCAGCCTTCAGCGCCAACTTGATCCTGATCATGCCAAAGACATTATGCCAATGTACTCCAATGATGTTGACTTACGCACTCATGACCCACTAGAGTGCATTGTGGACATAGGTGATAAGGACAAGGTGGAACAATGGATAAAGGAGCAAGATCAAAGCAAGCTCACTACAAGTTTGCTGGAGGACATGCTTGTGCTAGATCTTTCTGATACATTTTATATCATTGTCAAAGGCCAACATCGCTACAGGGCTTACTGTCAAGTAATGGAGGAGGCCAAGCTCCCTCAAGGTTTCCTTCATCCAGGCTGTCTTGCTGTGAACCTGTATCATTCAGGTATGTGTAACCAGGTGTATTTATGACTGTACTAAATATTTTATAGATCCTAGTGACCCTGAACGTCATCGACTTTTTGGACTGGCTGTTCGTGACAACCTTCCCACTGTCAAAAAGGAGGCAGATATTCATAGCTTGGGTCAATGTGTTATGCGCACCTCATGGGCTGCAATCAGTGGTGCTCTCTCTCAATTTCATGACCTTGACTTCCATCATGACCTAGGTCGGAAAATGAAGGCAGAGCTTCATGTAATTTTTCAGATATCTCAGACACCAAAGGCTCAATCATCAAACAAGACTGGAGCTTCAGATAGACGTTTTGTAGCAGGTTGGGCTGCCTGCAAAATATTCTTGGATCACACCTTGCTGGAGGCCCTCATTAAACTCAATGACAACTCCTTTGGTCAAAACTTCTTTATCACAGTGGCAAGCTTAGAGTGCTTGTTCCATAAAGTGGAATGGTTACCTGTAAGTCCTTTTCTAAACTTGTATTAGGCTTTTGCTAATGATAGAGCATAGTTCTTGGTGCTGCTATTTCGTGACATCTTTGAGGTTGTCAAAGACTTTAAAACTCCAGAAGGGGGTGGCCCATCTAAGGGCTTGTTAAATGACCTCTCTAAGGCATACTCTAGCAGAAGATTACATGTGGACAGGTGGCCCAAGTTTGATCTTAAAGCCTGGCTACAGAAAGCCAAAGAGTTTCAAGAACATTGGTTTGATTTCAAGGTAAATGGTGCTTTGAGCTGCTTTTTATCAATACTGACTTGCTAAAAACCAGCATTTGAGCTATAATGCACTCATTGGGTCGAAAAAAGACTTTATAATTGCAGCTGATTGCTTCAGAGTGGTGCGTCTCATGTGTTAAACAAGCAAAAGATTATTTTAACATTAAACCCATTAGCTGGCTGTGCTTTTGTCTGATGATGGGCATATCTGGAACAGAGCTACTGTTCTAGATAATGACCTCAAACAAAAGAAGGGTGCAACTTGCCATACTCATGTTCACTGGAATTCCTGCCCTGAGGGGGTTCTACGCAATTACATCTACAACAAATTTGTGGGGTCACATGACTTTGAGGACAATACTCACTACTGTCTAATCAAAGATGACAAAGGAGTTGTACAAGACAAGGTGTCTGAGGTATGCCTTGTGATATGCCTCTGTCCTTTGTCTTATGATTCCTCTTCTAGGTTGTCTCCTTCATATGGAGTCAGCGCTTCACACTCAAGCTTCCCTCTCAGTGTGAAAGTGACAAACCATTCTGCCTTCTGGGTGTTGGGTCAACAAAACTTTCAGCTACCTATTCAATTAACCCTGAACCTTACAAGGACTTTATGGTTTCTCTCTCTGAGGCAGTCTCCTCTTGCACTCAATGGCATCACCTTCTCAAAGATGTCTTGGGCTGTAGTTCTGAATTGCCCTGTGGGATTGTTGCTGATTTGCAGAAGCTAGAGATTCCCATGCCTCCTTCCCCATTGTCTTCTTGTCCCTCTTCTCCACATCGTCAAACTTCACCTTTGCCTTCTACTAGCAGACAA
Organism: Lactarius hatsudake; assembly: GCA_024734325.1. Classification (NCBI taxonomy): domain Eukaryota; kingdom Fungi; phylum Basidiomycota; class Agaricomycetes; order Russulales; family Russulaceae; genus Lactarius; species Lactarius hatsudake. Next base: position 13,552 of record JANSJP010000124.1, read on the forward strand.
AAGCCTGCCACCCTTGACTTAGCTTCATCTCCAAAGCCTTCTTCCCCAAGCCTAGCTACTTCTCAAAAAAAGGCAAGATCATATATTGGGCAACTACAGCACAAAACATCTACATCTGCCAAGGTGGCCCCTCAACAGAAGCAACGTAAGCGACGTGCAACACCAATCTTCTCTAGTGATGAGCCTGAGGAGGATGAGCTAGCAAAAGGTGAGTTGTTTATCTTATTAGAGAGTTTGTACTTAAATTTATAGAAAACAAAGCATCTGAGCCTGAGCCTGAGTCTGACCAAAGTGATAAGGAGGACGACAAGAGTGACAAAGGTGGGGAGGAAGAGTCTGAGGAGGATGAAGAGGGTGAGAAAGGTGAGTGCTTGCTATTTCTTTGCTTATAAAGTGCACTCAGCTTTTATAGCATCTTGTCAGCCTAAGGATATAGAAGAGGAAGAGGAAGTGCATCAAAAAGAGCAGGTGGATGAAGAAGGAGGTAAAAAGCCTGAGGGTGAGATGGAAAAGGAAGGTAAGTCTCCTTTCTTCTTCTTGTATGAGGACACACTGAGACTTTCAAAGATACATCTGAGGATGAGGGCGCAGATGAAGAAGGTGAGAAGGGCAAGAGTAAGGAAGGTCAGTGCCTTTTTTTTTTCTTGTGTGAGGGCATACTTAGCTATTATAGTAGCTTGCCAGCAAGAGGGTGCACCTGAGCCCATGGATGAGGATAAGGAAGAGCATGCAGGAGGTGAGGAGGCTGAGAAAGGTGGGTGCTTGCTTCTCCTCCCCTTTTATAAGGATGCACTTAGCTTTTATAGTTGCTCAGCAGCAAAAAGATATGTCTGAGGGTGAGGGTGATAAAGAAGGGCAAGAAAAAGGTGAGTGTAATAATTTTTTTCTTCTTGTCAATTCTCAGCTATCATTAGAAGTCACAAAAAAGCGTCCAGTGTCAACTGAAGGAGGTGCTAGTAAGCGTGCCAAGTTTGACCCTCCAGCACCTTCTGCACAGCAACAAACTCAAGAGAGCTATGCTGGTGAAGCTACACAAGGTAAGCACCCTACTTTGTCTTGATGAGGAAGTTTTTTAACTGATAGCTTGTTAATAGAGCCCATTTACTCTATTGATGAGCTCAAAAAGGCTGAATCTCCCCACTGCATCCCATACATGGATTGGTCAATGCCAGAGGAAGATATCAGGGAGTATCTCAATTCATTTATCAATGACAAGAGAATTCCTGCCCAAACCCTCTTCAATCTTTTTCAAACATCAATCAAACTGTATAATGTTGGTGGAGGCTCTAGGAAGTTGGGTATTTGGGACTATGACCCTGAAACACCTAGAGAAAACCTTACAATTGAACATATCTTCAATGGTACTAACATGGTATGTATAAGTGATATGTTGAGCAAATCTTGCTTACCATTTGTATAGATGTTTAATCCTGAAGAGATAGGTGGCAGAACATCAGCCACTTATCCAAGTGAAAAAGAAGATGTAGAGATGAGGGATTTAGACAGCAGCTCTGCAGGTGGCTTAGAAGGTGGAGAAGAAATGGGTTCAAAGTAAAATATAAAACAAATTTGTTGACATGTCTTGGAATCAAAAAGGGCTTGTGATTGTATCAAACTGTGTGCTGTCTAGTGATTGGCATGGGTAATCTTTAGTGAATGTCACAGGTCTGGGTAACCTGCATGCAGTGATTTAAAGTTGTTATGATTTTCTGCTTCCATTATCCCTGTTTAGTGTTTTAAGGTCCAGTCCATAGGACCGAAAAAAGACCGTCAACCCACCGGACCAGACCAATGGGCAACCAGACCAGTGGTTGCGGTTGCATGACTTTGGGAGCAAGCCTGGTTGTGGTTGCATTTTTTTTGAGTATTCTTGCAAGTGACTAAAGACCAGTTGAGACCAGTCTTTATATCAACCAACTTATAAAATTATCTAGCTATCTACTGACAATGTACTGTAAAACTACTGGCTACTAGTACATTATTGTCGCCATTGACCTTGCCCAGCCGTGGACTCGGATGCCATGGTGCTGCATCAAAGTTGTAGTCTCACAGAGCTGTGTTGACACCATGGGCTTGTGGTGCTGCGTCAACACTGTGGGCTTGTGGCTCAGCGTCGGAGTTGTGGTCTCGCGGCTCGGCATTGGAGTCATGGTCTTGCAGCGTGGCATTGACACCATGGTCTCACGGTGCTGCATCAACTCTATGGTCTTGCGGTACCATGTCAACACTGTGTCAGAATCATGGTCTTGCATGCTGCATTGATGCTGTGGTGTCGCTGTGTTGCAGCACTGCAATGGTGTTGTCATGTCGTGGGACCACATCGATGCCATGGTCTTGTGGGACCACGTCAACATTGTGGTCTCACAGGACCATGTCAATGCCATGGTCTCGCAGGACCACGTCAACACTGTGGTCTCATGGCACCATGTTGGAGTCATGGTCTTGCGTGCTGTGTTGATGCCGTGGTGTCATTGTGTTGCGGCACTGCGTTGGTGTTGTTGTGTTGTGGCACTGCATCAACACCATGGTCTTGCAGTGCCACATCAATACTAAGGAGTCGTGGTGCTGCGTCAGAGTTGTGGTGTCGCAGCGCTGTGTTAATCCCATGTCATGGTATCACGACATGTTATGGCAACTTGGCATCATGACCAAATTGTGGTGGTATGTTTAAACCTAGAAAATAACAAAAATACTACAGATTGATTTGAAGGGCAAGGATCAGGAATAAACACTCAGCCATTTCCCTAGGTGTTACGGTTCCACCTTCACCAGCACATGACTTGCCATGTGACCTGTCCCTGACCGCTGACATCCCCATTGTGGATTCTACGTGCACCCCTACAGACCCTTGGTGGGACTGCCAATGCGAGGCTTGGCCTCAAGATGATGCAAGAATTGATGCAGCGCTAGTGCAGCTGCAGGACTATATGTATTCAAGACATGCAGTGAGTGATCGATCCCCCTCCCTGCATGAGAACCACTATGTTATGATTTTCCCCTCATTGTGTTTTCTCTTGCATCTCCCTTATCTTGTCTCATGTGTTCATTGTACTTTTATGATACAATCCGATTCCATGTGCTTCTTGGCTTCTATCTCGCACCTTGCACCTCGGTGATATGATGGCCAGTTTTACACTCTGTTTCATCCACTGACCACTTCTGAGGCACGCGTCATCCCGTGGGATTCCCTTGTACTGTATTCGGCTCATCCCCTTGTTCATGCTTTAGGACTCTTGACTCACGATCGCACCATGTGTTTGCTTATCGCAAACACCTTGTACTAGTATATAAGTCACACCCTACCTAGCTTGTACGGTAGACTTGACTTCTTGTGTAATACCACATCATCTTTGCCTCACAAATGACTCTCGACTTGCCATTGCGCTTGAGTCTACACTTTCGCTTGCCTTTGCACTTGAGCCCTGCCTTCCTGCTATTATCCTCGGTCCCAGGGAGGCTGAGTGATACTTGTGCATCACCGAACTGAGTCCTAACCGACTCACGTCTTTCCGATCCTGTTGACTTAGCAAGGTACACGTTGTACCTAACACCCCTGTGGTGGTGTTACATTAAGTCAAGTCTCCCACAGTGGCGACTCACAGTCGTAGCCAATCCCAGTTCCAAGCGGAATACGTTGACCGATACAGTGACAATGAGCTTTCTGACAAAGTACAAGGAGCAGTCATCTGGAAAGAACACAAAGGAGTGGAAGGTTACTTCCTCTTCCACCTGAACACCCAAAAATACTGACAGGTCCATTACCTTGAAGACCTACGACAGTGGGCATATATCGACTACTCAGCAAAGAAGGGCCAGTGGTACACTATCAGCATAGTACCCCAAGCTCTTGGTGTTGAACCCCTTACAACTCGAAACACTCAAGGCATCACTGTCAATGACAACTCCAATTCACCCAGCATCCCTGTACCCATGACAAACCTACCCGATCCGACAACATATTTTCAGACCTACACCATGTCTCAGACCCAACAAGCCTCAGCTAGTACGACCCTCACCAGTGGTGGAGCTGGAGGAGGAGGAGGACCCTCCGGAGCATCAGGTTCAGGAGGAGGAGCACCAAACCCGCCCAGTGGTGGTGCCCCGGTACCATCTGGTGGCAGTGGTGGTGGTGGTGGTGGTGGTGGCGGTGGCAGTGGCGGTGGAGCCATGCCAGCAGGAGCCACACCAATAGCACCGGCTCCTGGAGGCAATGGGTGGCTTGGAGGAAACCCCCCTCCTGAGTTCACGGGGGTGAGAGACAAGAGCAAAGCCTTTCTGCTCATGTTTCAATTGTACAAAGGAATGAACCCCACCGTCAATCAACTCACCGTCCCCACCTCACGGGCCATGACGTTCCTATCCTACATCCGAGGCCTGCTAGTGAAAAACTGGGTGGCGGAACAAGCACAGTGGTTGGACGACCAAGTCGTGGCCGGAGTTAACCGCAACAACGAGGTCTTATGGACTACCATCAGAGATTGGTTTGTACAAGCCTACACCAACACCTCGGAACAAACCAATGCGCATAAGGCGCTTCACCTCATGGTAGAAAAGCTATTCGGACGGGAGGATTTTCTCGACACTTGAACCCAGCGGCCTGGGCTAGAGCTTTAAATTTGAACGTGTACACTAGCAGATACCAATCTATGCAAATCCCAGTTGGCCGAACGACAAGTCCTCATCAACTCAGGAGCTACTGACAATTTCATATGCTCCTCCCTTCTAAAATGACTCCAAATAGGGACGAGAGATGTCACCCACCCTATCCGCATTTGGAACGTGGATGGCACCTGTAACCAGGACGGTGCCATTATGCAATACATGGACCTCACTGTATGAACAGGAAAAGAGGAGAGGACACTTCGCTTCCTAGTCACTAACCTAGGAAGGGACAAAGTGATCCTAGGATACCCTTGGTTCATGGCCTTTGAGCCGGTGATCAAGTGGGGAGACGTGATGCTGAATGAAGAGTTCCAGCTGGTCATGGTCTCAAGCCTCCAGTTGTCAGACGAAGCCACACCCATGGAAGCTTCCATTTGGGTGTTGGAGACGTACGAACTTGACGAAGAGGCATGGGAGCAACTCATGAACGATGAGCAGGAGCCCCAGATTGCGTTTTTACGCAAGACTACAACTGCCTCGGAATTAGCACAGCAGGAGGTGGCAAAGAGGAAAGAGCATATGTTCGAAGAAATGGTCCCAGAAGAGTACAGACACCATCGTAAAATCTTCAGTGAAGAAGCATCCCATCAATTTCCCCCTTCCCGCATCTGGGACCATGCGATAGACCTCCTACCCAACGCCCCCACCTCATTAGACTGCAAAGTCTACCCACTCGCACAAAACGAACAGGAAGACCACCTTCCTCACCGAACAACTCGAAAAGGGGTATATCTGTCCATCCAAGTTGCCATACGCATCCCCCTTTTTCTTCATAAAAAAGAAAGACGGCAAACTCTGCCCCATCCAGGACTACCGCTGATTAAACAAACTCACTGTCTGCAACCATTACCCGCTTCCCCTTATCCCAGAACTCATCAACCGAATACGTGACGCGCGTTTATACTCAAAGCTCGACATTAAATGGGGATACAACAATGTCCGAGTCAAACCGGAAGACAAGTGGAAAGCCACGTTCAAAACCAACCAGGGACTGTATGAACCCCTTGTCATGTACTTCAGACTTACGAACTCCCCTTCTACGTTCCAAGCTATGATGGATGCAATTTTCTGACCCCTCGTCCTCACCAACGAAGTGATCGTCTATATGGACGACATCTTGATCGCTACACCCCTTGACTACCCCCATCACCACGCAGTCCTGCACGAAGTTCTACGCTTGTGCGAGGAACATGACCTCTATATAAAACTGGAGAAGTGTGAGTTCAAAGTATTAGAAGTGGAGTATCTCGGATTGATAATTGGTTACGGGAACCTGCGTATGGACCCCATTAAAGTACGGGGCATCTGGGAATGGCCAGCCCCAAGGAACCTCCGCGAAGTACGCACCTTCCTTGGCTTTTGCAACTTTTATTGGCGGTTCATTTGTGGATTTTCTGCACTCGCGTGCCCCCTACATGACCTTACCCGTAAAGACGTGTCGTGGCATTGGGGACAAAAGAACAAGACACCTTTAACAATATTAAGCATTGCATTGAATGCGAACCTACGCTACTATTCCCCGATCTCACAAAACCATTTGAACTGGAGGTCGACGTGTCCAACGTTGCCCTTGGGGCTGTACTCAATCAGTTCGGCCCGGACCAGAAACTACATCCCATCGCGTTCCACTCGGAGTCCTTCAGTCAAGTGGAATGCAACTATGACATCTACAACCAAGAACTACTAGCCGTCATCAAAGCCCTACGTGCGTGGCACACATACCTAGTTGGCTCCCCTCACAAAATCATCATTCATACCGACCATGCCAACCTCCAGTATTGGAAAGAACCCAGAAAGATCAGTTGATGAGTAGCTCGCAAATTTTTGGAACTTTCAGAGTATGACTTCCTCCTGAAACATATCTCTGGAGCCAGAAACAGTTGCACGGATGCCTTATTGTGATGCACGTAAGGCTCAGCAAACAGACAAGTAACCCAGGTTGGGTTGATACATCCGGAAGGAACGTAACAATCTTTGCACCATCAGTCAGAGTTGTGCAAGGAGTCATCATGCAGCTTGCACCACTGCATGCCACATGCTGCATGTGTTGTCACATGGGGCTCACATTGGAGTGTAGTGTTTTAAAGTCCAGTCTGGTCTAGTCTTTTGGCCACCAATCTGGCAACTGGGACTTGGACCGGTTGCTACTATTTCTAATTTGGGGGGAAACTGGACCAAGACCACAGTCCATCTAGGACTGGTCTATTTTGGGCTCCAGAATTCATTAGGACTAGTCTTCAACTGGTTGCAACCGCAGTGTAATAGTGTATTTTCAATTAGCTACAAGTAACACTAGTTACATTGTGCACTAAATCTAATCTAACTACTGTCTGTGAGGGCCCACCACTGCCACCATCATTGCACTTGTCATCATTATCACTATTATGTCTTTATCATTGCTGTGCTTATTGCCTTCATCACTGTTGTCATACAGGTCACTGCAAACCAAGTTTGAACCAAACAGCTGGCCCTGTAGCAGTTCACCCATTTGCCAAATTTGGATGAACCGCAACCAGTAAAATTCTCAGGCTGGATGAACCACAACCAAAGGTCTGGTTGCTATCAGCAGTCTGGTCCAGTCCCAGTATTTTTTCAGTTCATGAGACTGGACTTTTGAACACTACTGATAGTGCAGATGGAAGTTAGGACTCTGTAGGGAAGTGAAATGCATGTACTGTCGTCAGTGGTGACTGGAGCAGTTCAAGTGATGCTAGCAGTGATGTGAAAAGAGTCAAAACCTCATGAAGTGGTTCTATGAGGGATGCAGCACGCTGCCATGCAAGAGCATATAAAGTGGCATCGTAAATGGCTTCAGTGTCATATAGGTTGTCAGGAAAATGGTCTAAGAACTTGCACTCAAGTTGGGTGTGAACAGTGGTGGCAAGGAAATGCACGAAGATTGTGGGAAGGTGGTGCGCTTGCACCTGTATAGAAATGTAGCCCTTTGCAATGAGGAAATGTGAAATGATGAGGAACTCACAGTAGCATGACTCCACAACACCAACACAGTGCCACACAGACCTCCTCAGGAGACAACAAGAAGAATTTGCTTGTACAGCAGAACTCGATGATATGCCTGCCAATCTCAAAAGGGTTGATGGATGAAGGTTGTTGCAGTTTGCTCTTGGACACTTTATGTTCAACAGATGATTAATGCTACAGCACTGCATTTCTTCTCCAGGCATTCGATGCATGCTGACGTTCAGCAAAGTTTGATCAGATCTCACCTGTCCTGATCAAGAGGAATCCACCCATGTGTCTACATTGGCAAACATCAACCAATTGACCCCTACTACAGTTGCCTGTGATCATGTACAAAGATTGTCCGATCCAGCTTGCACTATGCCAACGTTCAGCAAAATTTGATCAGATCCCACCTGTCCTGATCAAGAGGAATCCACTCATGTGTCTACATTGGCAAACGTCACCCAATTGACCCCTACTACAGGTTGGCTGTGATCACGTACAAAGATTGTCCGATCCAGCTTGCACCATGCTGACGTTCAGCAAAATTTGATCAGATCTCACCTGTCCTGATCAAGAGGAACCCACCCATGTGTCTACATTGGCAAATGTCAGCCAATTGACCCCTACTACAGGTTGGCTGTGATCACATACAAAGATTGTCCGATCCAGCTTGCACTGTGCTGACGTTCAGCAAACTTTGATCAGATCTCACCTGTCCTGATCAAGAGGAATCCACCCATGTGTCTACATTGGCAAATGTCAGCCAATTGACCCCTACTACAGGTTGGCTGTGATCACTTACAAAGATTGTCCGATTCAGCTTGCACTGTGCTGACGTTCAGCAAAATTTGATCAGATCTCACCTGTCCTGATCAAGAGGAACCCACCCATGTGTCTACATTGGCAAACGTCAGCCAATTGACCCCTACTACAGGTTGGCTGTGATCACTTACAAAGATTGTCCGATCCAGCTTGCACCATGCTGACGTTCAGCAAAATTTGATCAGATCCCACCTGTCCTGATCAAGAGGAATCCACCCATGTGTGTACATTGGCAAACGTCAGCCAGTTGACCCCTACTACAGGTTGGCTGTGATCACTTACAAAGATTGTCCGATCCAGCTTGCACCATGCTGACGTTCAGCAAAATTTGATCAGATCCCACCTGTCCTGATCAAGAGGAATCCACCCATGTGTCTACATTGGCAAACGTCAGCCAATTGACCCCTACTACAGGTTGGCTGTGATCACATACAAAGATTGTCCGATCCAGCTTGCACCATGCTGACGTTCAGCAAAATTTGACCAGATATCACCTGTCCTGATCAAGGGGAACACACACATGTGCCAACCTCAGGCAATGTCATCCATTGCTAGGTGGGCCACTGCATGCAGAGGGGGCATCCAGAAGATCATGCGATCCAGCCTGAACTGCTTTGACATTTGGCAATATTTGGCCACAGGTGCCCACTTGAGGCCATTCTGCATCCACCTGTGTGCCTGGATTGGCCAACATCAATCATTGGCACTATGGTGTGCATCACCTGCCCATGCAGCACATGTGATCAAAGATTCTCCGATCCTGCTTGAGCCACTTTGATGATGGATACAATGTGGCCAGATATCACACCACTGGATCATGTTGCATCCACCCATGTGTGTACATCAGTGAACATCAGAGGTGTCAGAGGCATCACACCACACTCCCTAGCCAAAATGGTCCCAGAGCAAAGATCATCCGATCCAGGCAGAACCATTTTGACGTTTGAGGTGGCACAAGCACAAGCAGCATGGGCACAGGGTAACTGGCCACCCTGCCAGCTGCACTGCACCCACAAGGACCTTCCATATAAGGGAATTCACCAAAGATCATCCGATCCTGGCATGAGCATGGTGATATTTGGTGATATCAGGCCAGATATCAGCCTGCTGTCAGAGGCCCATGCTGCCCGCACCTCAATTTCGGTGGATATCAGAAAAAGCTGCAGCAGGGGGCCCTACTGCAGGGAAACAATAAATAGGGTACGAGGGCGACCCCTTCGGGGTCGCGACGTAGTTTCCTCTTCCCTTCGGTTGACCCCCACAGGAATCCCTCACATTCGTAAGTCCCCTGGGCGGAGTGAGGCTGGTTTCAAACTCCTCTTGAAAGGTACCCTGATGAGCATATAAGCGAAAGGGTCAGTGCTGGGGTAGCTCCCACCACTCTTGGTACCTTTCGCCCGCTCATTAGCCCGCGCCTGCCTCGCTCCGCTCGGCAGTAGTTACTTCCTCCCTAAACCCTGGGTGAGGGCGCTTCGTTGTAACTCTGTAATAATAACATGCTATCAATCGTTGTGAATTCCAGTGTCAGTCCGCACAAGTTACAACATGGCCAAAGTAGTGTATACCAAGGGTTTCTGAACCCGCACGGGTACAGCCCAAGGGTATGGGCGGGTATGGGTATGGGTTCAGATTTTGTGACCCTCATGAAACCTGTACCCTTGTCACAGGTTCACGGGTTTTTTGTGGGTACAGGCTGCTGGGCCAGACGTTGTCAGCATGTCAACACTGACCGCTATCGTGCCAACACGACGACATCCAACACGACGACAGAAGTACTGAAGTACTGAACCCTCAAGCTAAGTAGTTCTTTTCCTTTCTTCCTTTTAACTAACTAATTACAATTTCTTTCTTTTTTCCTTTCTAGGTTCTCAGCGCTGCCTCAGTACCGCACGCAAGCCTGTCACTGCCACCACCTCCACCTATCACCTCGGCATACTGTTGCTGCGGCGTGGCAATGCTACAACAGCGACAAGGCATGGTGACACTATGACGGCGACATGGTGTGGCGATGCTACAACAGTGACACAGTGCGACGACACCTCAACAGAGATGGGGCATGGTGACGCCACAACAGCAACGCAGCATGGTGATGCAGCGTAGTGACACTACGACAGCGACGCTACGACAGCGACACAGTACAGAGACGCTACGACAGCGACGCAGTACGGAGACGCTACGACAGCGACGCAGTACAGAGACGCTATGACAGCGATGCAGTATGGTGACGCTATGACAGTGACACAGTACGGCGATGCTACAACAGCGATGCAGCACAGCAACGCTATGACAACAACGCAGCATGGCAACGCTACAACAGTGACGCGGCATGGCAACGCTACAACAGTGACACAGCACGGCGACACTACGACACCAACACAGCACGGCAATGCTATGACACCAACGCAGCACGGCAATGCTATGACACCAATGCAGCACAGCGACGCTACAACACCGACACAGCACAGCGACACTATGACAGAAACGGAGCACGGCAATGCCATGACGGCAACGCAGCGCAGCAGTGCTATGACACCGATGCAGCACGGTAACGCTACGACACTGATGCAGTGCGGTAATGCTACAACACCAACGCAGCACGGCAACGCGATGACACCAACGCAGCACGGCAGCACTATGACACCGATGCAGCACGGCAGCACTACGACACCGATGCAGCGTGGCGATGCTACGACATGGCATGGCAAAGCTTCAACACCGCCACAACACCGAGACAGTCCGGCACCATGTCACTACGACACCCACGGCAGCAAGGCAAGCAGTGAGGTTCAGAGAGGTATACAATTTTGTAGCCTACAAGTAGTACGGTAGCTCTGTAGCTGTATACAATGGGCTAAGTAAAATGAAAACCCTTCTATGAACCCCTACAGGTTTTCTGTACCCACTGAACCCTGGGGTACCCGTACCCTAACCTGCCAATACCTGTACCCCTGTGGCAGGTGGCGGGTTTTGACGGGTACAGGTACGGGTCAAACAAATTTTACCCGAGGGTTACCCGTGGAGAGCACTAGGCCAAAGTAAGAGCACTTGTAGACTCGGGAGCTACGGACAGCTTTATTAGGCCTGCGTTTGCAAAATGAATGGGATTGGGCTACAAATGCTGGATGTTCCCAAAAAGATATGGAACATCAATAAATCAGAAAAAAAGCAGGACTCATCACACACTAAGGTAGCAGACACCAGGAACGGGCACCCCTTATATAAGCAGGATTCGCCTTCTCCTTGCTGTCTCAAATGCTCTCCTACATCCTCAAAACTCAGAAATGTATCAAGCAAGATTTGTAGTACTTAACTGTAGCTACAATTCATGCTGATTTTTTTTCCGGAATTCTGAAAATTGAGGGAGAAATTAACCCCCAAAGTTCTTTCATTAAAAATGGGTGTTTTCGTTCTCTCCGCATGTTTTCACAAAACTTCACAAAACGTGCAGAGAAATTGGTCCAGCTTATATAAGCCATCACGTGACTTAAACATGTGCGTGCAGTGCAGAGATTGGGACGGCGTGAGCGTTATATTCACAAAAAGAAATTATACACAGACAAGACAGACACAAAGAATATGGGAAGGAAGTCAAAACAATATCGTGCCAGCATCAAAACACTTGAACTTGCACAAAGGAAGAAGAGTGAGGCGAGACAAGGAGGTGGTGTTGCTGGTGGGTCCACACGCGTGTTGTTGAGGGTCAGATTAATGGACGATCTTGAAAGTAGAAACGGAAAGCTACTTCGCAGACAGTAACCCTGACCCAGAGGCTGAAGAAGAAGTCAGTGCATCTGTGGCGATTGAAGTGGATGATGAAGACGAACCTAACCAAGTTGAAACTGAGGACGCCGACAGCGATACAGATCTTGACGATGGCCCCGAGCGACCCGATGTGGAATGGTTTTCATCCATGTTGCAAGAGGCGCAGCGCCTGGCTGTTCAAATAGAGAAGGATGAGCAAGCGCAAAAACGAAAGACACCAAAGACTTACCATGGCGACTCCAAAAAGACCCAGTATCGCCGCGAAAAGGCTCGGAAAGACCTTGCTTCAAAAGGCTTTCTCGACCTTGTGTCCTTCATGGCATTGAAGAAGAGGGAGAGGGAGGAGGTCAATGCGCAAAACGTGCACGAAAGTGCCGATTCGGACGTGCAGGAAGTCGACAGGCACGGCGGGGACTCTGCACCCTCTGGGACACCGGGGTTTCCTGTTAACGCCCTATCCGGGAGAACCTGTCACAGAGGTGTTGCGCTGGCGGAAGAAGAGGAGGAGAGCTCACCTGGATCCGACTCAGAATCGGGTGCCGGCACGCGTGAAGTCGATTGGCACGGCGGGGCCTCTGCGCTATCCAGAACACTGGGACTTGCCATTACTGCTTCATCCGGGGGATCTGGGAACGGTCGAGAGAACATGGTACTGGCGGATGAAGAGATGGGCTCACCTGGGTCCGAGCCAGAACCGGGTGCCATGGCGCGCGAAGTCGATTGGCGGTGCGGGGGCTCTGCGCCATCTGGGACATCGGGGCTCGCCATTGTGACTCTATCCAGGAGATATGGTCATGGGAACGTGGTGCTGGAAGAAGAAGAGGAAGGCTCACCTGAGTCCGAGCCAGAACTGGCTGCCCACTGGCCCGAGTATCTGCACAAAGTTGGTTGGCGCAGTCAGGGCTTTGCCCCCTCCGTGTCAACTGGGTCTTCTGTAACAAGAGGAGCTGATGATGAAGACAGCTCCTTGGAAGATGAAGAACAGCACGCACCGAGCGTTGGATCAAGCAGGCACGAGAGCTTGGGACTTGAGCCTGGGAGTGACCTTGGCGACTCGCAAAGCGAACTGGCCTCGTTGCAGGATGCTGAAGGGTCTCTTTACAGTGGGCCGGAAGACTTGGATGGCCTGGGGGGTGGCAATGGTGACAGAGAGGTATCTGTGCAAGCAGATCAGGGAGCCAAAGATGCAAAACGCACCGTAAACGTGATTCTTGAGGCCCTCTGCTGTGGCCGAGACCCTACCTATCTTATCCCAAAGACACCCTTCAACAGAGCCTTGGACCTCTGGAAGGACCGAGAAAGGCTCAGAAAAGCTTGCACATCGCTCACGGCCAAGAGCAAAGACCTGCGCCTCAACGTCTTCCTGCGGACTCGCCTCACTGGAATGCTCGGTGTGCTGAATCTCTACCTTAACCCAGCTCTCCGATATATGTGGAGGGAGGCATCCTTGGTTGTTGCGAGGATCCAGGGAGGTGGCGAAAAGCGTGCGCGCAAGTTGCGCCAGTGGGTTCTTGACTTTGTCCGCATTGGGGAGCTCCCATCACACAGATACGGACAGGCTCACTGGATGATCCTGGAAGATGAAGACATAAAGCAGACTATTCAGCTGCGTTTATTGGAACGCACCAAGGCCGGGCACGTCACTGCTGGTGACATCGTCGACATTGTGTCCACACCAGAACTGCAGGAGAAATTCTCACAGGCTGGGATTACAAAGCCAACAATTTCCGAACGCACGGCATGTCGCTGGCTCTCAAGGCTTGACTGGCAGTATGGTCGTCCTCAGAAAGGCATGTACATTGATGGGCACGAATGCGAAGACGTTGTTGAATATCGCAAGGCTTTTGTCAAGAGGTGGAAAGAATATGAAAAGTGCTTCCACTTGTGGGATGACAATGGTGACCTGCTTCCTCTTCCGAACGGCTTCCCGGTTCCTGAGGCCCATGGCCGTTTCCGCCTCATCCTTGTCACCCATGATGAGTCCACATTTTTTCAGAATGACTTGCAAAAGACTCGCTGGGCACACAAGGGTGATAAGCCCACCCCACAGCCAAAGGGAAATGGACAGTCCCTCATGGTCTCTGACTTTCTCACTGCTGATTGGGGTCGCTTATGTGACGGTAAAGAGTCTGTGTGATTTTCTCTCAGGAGGCTTGATGTGTGCTAACCATTCTTTTTGAGCAGAGAAGCCAGGATTACTTTCAAACCTGGTCTGAATCGGGACGGGTATTTTGATGCAAATGACCTGCTTCAACAGGTTGATGATGCCATTGACATCTTTGAGGGCAAAACAAAGGGCAATGTACAGGGACTTTTCCTTTTTGACAATGCCCCTTCACATCAGAAGCGAGCCCCTGATGCCCTGTCTGCAAGAAACATGGCTAAAAGTAATCTCTTTATTTTGCTTACTTTTAGATATCTGATCACTGCCTTGCAGATCCCAGAGCTCACTGGACACCTTTCAAAGATGGGCCAAGGATGCGCCATGGTGTCCACCCTCAAACTAAGGAGCCCCAGTCTTTTTACTTTCCTGATGACCACCCTACCATGCCAGGCTGGTTTAAAGGGATGGAGCAGATCATACAGGAGCGTGGTCTTTGGCCAGAGACTGGTTTGCCTGCTGAGTGCCATTGCTTCAAATGCCCTGAAGGACAGACAAACTGCTGCTGCTGCCGCCTTCTCTTTAATCAGCCTGACTTTATTTCTCAGAAGTCACAGCTTCAAGAGCTTGTTGAGAACCGTGGCCACATCTGTGATTTTTACCCCAAGTACCACTGTGAGCTGAACTTTATTGAGCAGTATTGGGGAGCTGCAAAGCTTCGATTCTGCCTTGCTGGTAGGGCTGCCACCATGAAGCAGTTGGAGGAGAATGTGAAAGCAAGTCTTGATGATGTACCCCTTGTTCAAATTCGTCGGTGAGCACAATTGTTTCTTTCTGTAGTCCTTGTATACTCAATGGGTCTATAGGTTTGCTAACCGCTCAGCACGGTTCATTCATGCATATGGAGAAGGCTTAACAGGTGCACAGGCTGTGTGGGCAAATAAAAAGTATCATGGCCATCGCACCCTTCCACCAGATATGATCAAGGAAGTCAGGGCTTCTGTACTCTCATAATGACATTATTTACTTTTCCCCAAGTCTCCCCCCTCTCCCCATTTAACAAATCTGATTTTGTGATGTTTGGATGATGGAATTGGTCTTGCTTACATAATACAAACCCTAGGGTTTAAGGCTTATATAAGGGGTGCCCGTTCCTGGTGTCTGCTACCTTATGCAGATCTTGACGTCTAAATGAAGGGAACTCACAAAACCATGAGGTTCCTCATCATGGATACTGGAGATGAGGACATAGTTCTAGGCTACCCCTGGCTCGCTGCTTATGAACCACAGATCAGCTGGCAACACGCTGTTATCAAGGAAGATGCCTACCCAGTAGTACTGCGAACCATGCACCCACAAGAAAGGGAAGTAACCATTGCCTTCGCTCCAACAGAAATGGCGGAGCTCACAGATGAAGAAAAGTGACTAACCATGCAAGAACTCTACAAGGAGTGGGAAGAAGTCAAGGCACACACAATGGCCATGGATCTGGGCCTGTATACGCACAACACTGCGATACTGGAGGAATATACGGACTTTGCAAAGGTATTTAGCGAAGAAGAATCTCACTGCTTTCCCCTGCATGACCCTGGGACCATGCCATCCAGTTCACAAAGGACGCGCCAGCTGCAATCAACTGCAAAATCTACCCAATGTCAAGGGAAGAAGACGACTCCCTTCGGGAATTCCTAGATGAACAACTTAAAAAGGATTATATCTGTCCATCAAAATCCCCTTACGCATCCTCCTTCTTTTTTGTCAAAAAGAAAGACGGAAAGTTAAGACTGGTCCAAGACTATCGCAAAATAAACTCCTTCACCGTACACAACCAATACCCCTTACCATTGATACAGGACCTTATTACTGACCTGGGGAACGTGGACATCTATACCAAACTCGACGTCCAATGGGGGTACAACAACATCCACATCAAAGAAGGCAACGAAGAAAAAGCTGCCTTCAAGATGTGCTATGGCTTTTTTGAACCACTTGTTATGCCATTTGGACTGACAAACGCACCCACAATGTTCCAGGCCATGATGGACTACGTCTGCGGCCCGACCATCCTCAAACACGAAGCGCTAGGCACAACGATCTGGGTCTACATGGATGACATAGGCATCACCTCACGCAATGGTAAGAAGGGGCACATCGCGGTCATACAGGATATCCTCCAAATTGCCCTGGACCACGACCTCTACTTCAAACTGGAGAAGTGCATTTTTGGGGCACCATCCATTGATTACCTGGGGGTAATCCTTGAAAAGGGGGTAACTCACATGGACCCCGTCAAAGTCGCCAGCATTCATGATTGGCCTACACCCACCATGGTTAAACAAGTCCGATCCTTCCTTGGCTTCTGCAATTTTTATCGCCTCTTCATCAAAGGCTTTGCCACGCATGCGCAACCACTCAACTGATTAACAAGAAAGGACACCGAATGGCGCTGGGGCCCGGAGGAAGACACTGCCTTTGCCAAACTCAAAGACCTAGTCACAAGCGAACCAGTACTTGCACACCCAGACCTCGCAAAACCATTTGACCTAGAGGTGGATGCATCTGGTTTTGTGGTGGGTGCCATACTCCTACAATGAAAAGAGGATGGCAAACAACACCCCATAGGTTACTACTCGGCAACACTGAATGAAGCAGAATGAAACTACGACATCTACGACCTCAAATTACTGGCCATAGTTAAAGCCTTCCACCACTGGCGACCCCTACTTGCTGGATCGCCGCATAAAACAAGAGTATTCTCGGACCACCTCAATCTACAATACTGGAGGTCCCCACAACGCATAAGCAGGCGCATCACAAGGGAAGTACTTGAACTCTCAGAATACGACTTTGAGATTCACCACATCAAAGGTACTGCCAATGGGAGAGCAGATGCCTTATCCAGGCAACCTGACTACGATTGCAGAGACAGCGACAACCAGAACGTGACCATCCTCCTGGATGCACTGTTCATACGAGCTATGAGAGTGGAAACAACCATGCCCAACACCCTAACCATTGAACCCAACAAAATGGAGCGGCCAGATGCTGCGTACCATCAAGACGAAGACTACCTCAGACCATGGATAGACCCGCACTGACTGAAGAAGATCGAAGGGACTTGGTATAAGGATGGAAAATGAGTAGTAACTGGCGGATTATACAACAAGAGAAGTATCATTTCCGCTCACCACACACTGGCAGTCTACAGACATCCAGGTATTAACAAGACCGTGCAGCTGGTGAAACGATCATATTGGTGGCCCAACCTCATACAAGATGTATTAGACTACATCAAGGGATGCACCAAGTGCCAAAGACACAAAGCAAACAACCAACCAACTTGGGCACCACTATCGCCAATTTACCCAAATCCCAAAGCACTTCCCTTTGAAACTATCGTGCTTGACTTCATCACCAAGTTGCCTACATCGCAAGGATATGACTCGATCCTCACCGTCACAGACCACGACTGCACCAAGGCTGTGGTATTTATCCCCTGCTGAGAAGAGATCACGGCAGAAGGAACAGCCACCCTATATGCTAAGCACGTCTTCCTACGATTTGGACTCCCCTCCAAGGTGATCAGTGACAGAGACCCACACTTCGCATCCAAGTTTACACAGGAGTTATGCAAATCCTGGGAATCTTGCAGAATGTGTCAACTGCCTATCACCCCTGAATGGATGGACAGTCCGAATGGACCAACCAATGGCTAGAACAATACCTCCACTTCTGGACCAACAAACGGCAAGATAACTGGGCTGCCTATCTCCCTATAGCAGAATTCACACATAACAATTGGCCCCATGAAGTCACAAGGAAGTCCCCCTTCTACCTTCTAATGGGGTACAACCCACGTGCTGATTGGATCGATAGGCCATCCCCCATTCCCCAAGTAGTGTTAAGAGTGGACTGTCATGGATGCGTATTATTTTCCTTATTTTTGCGTATTTTTACGCATTTATTTAGTGAAGATATAAAGGGCCAAAGTACTGATACAAGTCAGTCACACGGGCCGCCACCCATGTGCACGTGATCGTGGGACAAGAGTCCCTTATACGTTAATCAGTTCTTAATTGGATGAGAGGAGATGGAAGACTCTAGAAGGATCTAGAATGTACATATGCAATGATTAGTAGTATACGCTTACTTGCTGTATTAGGTTTTACTCAGCAAGTGGAGCCGCTCGTAAGCACGATGACATGTGCATCAGTAAGCACAATAAGATGCGCTATTAATAGACACGACACGTCAGCTCCTGAGTCAAGGAGTCTTACTGTACACTTAGTAATAGCGTTCAGACTCAGTTCAAGCTCAGCTGTAGTAGTGTATATAAACCCTCATGTAGCGTCCTGAGTGGAACCAACTTGTCCTCTTGGTTCTCCACTCAGGTGCGTATCCCCTTGTACTTCCATACTCCATCAATCTGAACTTGTCCTCTTGGTTCTCCACTCAGAGTGCCGCCGTGTGATCACCGCAATTATAGTCTTGCATAAAGACTTACATGTTTTGCATCCTCCACGTCGACTGCACTCTTGGCGCGTGACTTGTCTCCGCGTCAGGTTGAGTGTGCTCCCAGTTCGGTTCACTTCTACCCTCACTTGACTTGACGTAGTGCGGCAGTCGCACCGCTACATGGACCAATTCAAAGAAGCAAGGGTGGAGGCAAAAGCACTCTTTATCAAGGTGCAAAAGTCATGGGTTAAACACAAGGATACACCCAAATACAAGGAAGGAGACCTTGTGTGGCTGGAAGGACATCACCTGTGAACCAACCAGCCAACCGCGAAGCTTGTGCCCAAAAGACACAGCCCTTTTTAGATCATGGAGGTGATGTCCCCCATCAATTACCACCTAGAACTTCCCACGCAGTGGAGCATCCACCCAGTGTTTCACACCAACCTTCTCACCAGATATCATGAGACACCCACGCATGGACCCAACTACTTGTGCCCACCACCTGATTTGGTGGACAGCGAAGAGGAATACAAGTTCGAGAAGATTCTAGATTTGAGAAAGTTCGGACGAGGCCAGAAGCTACAATACCTAGTCAAATGGAAAGGGTATCCAGACTCGGAGAATCAGTGGGTTGACTGGAGTGAAGTGTTTGCTGACGAAGCCATGAGGGAATTCAAGGCGCTAAACCTGGACAGAGAAATGCATATAAGGAGCATGGATAACAAGCTGAGTACCCCAGCAATTCCTGCTAACCATCGCCATCCTGTCTCACCCCACTCGATGTCTTCTCCCATCCTCTCCTTCTCAACCATTGACAGAGCCATACAAAATGTTGGCATTACTCACGAGGACGCCGCCGCAGTTCTCCTCTCCTTCCCCAACCCCACGATCTGAGGAGTCGCTGACTCCCTCAGCGCGCAACCTTGCGCTGACGAGACGGGGCTCGTTGAAGAGGCAGAGCATGCCCTACTCAAGGGCAAGGCACCAAATCGCCTTGTTCAACACACTCACAGACACAGTGACCTTGAACCTGTCCAAGTACCACACCAAATTTGGGCCCATGCGGCCCTGGAAGGAGATTGTGAAGGAATGGCGGGATGAGCAGATATGGAGGGCACAGCTGCAGATGCAGCGGATGAGGCACAGGAGGCTGCTGGTGATGATGAATGGGGGCTCAGGGAGGATGCAAACGACGACTACATAGCTGCGCACCCCCTCATTTGCTCCACTACATGTAACACCACCACAGGGGCATTAGGTACGACGTGTACCACGCTAAGTCAACGGGATTGGAAAAGCGCGAGTCGGTTAAGACTCAGTTCGATGATGTACAAGTATCACTTGACCTCCCAGGGATCGAGGATAATAGTGGAAGGACAAGGCTCAAACGCAACAGGTGAGCGAGAAGGTGGACTCAAGCGCAAAGGCGAGTCAAGATCGTTCGTGAGGCAAAGACGATGTGGTATTACACAGGAAGTCAAGTCTACCGTACAAGCTAGGTAGGGCGTGACTTATATACTAGTACAGGATGTTTGTGAGTAACAAACATATGGCACGATCGTGAGTCAAGAGTCCTGGAACGTAAACAAAGGGAGAAACCATGTATAGTATGAGGGAATTCCGCGGGGTCATGCGGGCTTCAGAAATGGTCAGCGGACAAGGAGAAGCGTACCACGACCTATCCTATCGCCGAGGCGCAAGGCGCAAGACGAGAATCAGAAGGTGCGAGTCACCGGGTTGTATCGTAATTGTACAGCTAAGTCGGAAGACAGAAATCGTAACACTACAGACACTGATGACCTGCAGGAGACCCCATACTCCCTCAACACCGACAGATCCCCCATGTACAAGTGGGAGCTCAGAGTGATGGGAGCAGAAACTCACCAATCCACCACCACCATCAACACACGTGTCCCGGTGGGCTTCAAATGCAATGCTGGGGCAGACTACATTCTGTTTCGCATCGTCTCCCCCGATGGGGTTGAGCATGAAGCTCGCTATCACCAGGTCATCATGGGACCTGACCCCATCGTGGTGGGGATCATCGAGGAGTCGGACAAGGTCTACACCCATCCCCTTTACGCCATGCCATGCTACAACTACAGCAGCAAGCCCATCTACCAAAACACTGACATGGTCCTCTTTACAGAGGGCTTTGAGGACTGGGCACGTGTCAACCACTGCCTCAAGGGGCTCCATGACATCTCCCTGTTGGGGGAAGTCACCTGCTATCATCATGCTGACCGGGAGCTGCAGCACCTCAATCAGCACATCGATGACCTCATTCCCATGGTGGGGGAAGTGCAGGGTAAGGTGGCTGCGAGCCGGCGTCAGTTGGAGATGGCCAATGTGATGGAGCACATTGAGAATGAGGCCAAGACCATGGTCGACTACAAGCTGACAAGAAGAAGACATGCAGGGGGCGGAAGATTGCACAGGAGGCGATGCGCACTAGAATTTTGTACGCAGAGGAGGGTTTCAGAGTGTTGGGATGTCGCACCTGAAAAGGGGGTGATGTTATGATCGGACTCACAGTACACATGGAGTAGTTTGTGGGGTTCTGACTACCCTACTATTAGTCAGGGACATTCGTCATGTCGGACAAGGTTTCTTATCTCACAGAGTATCACATGTCTAGTAGTATGGATGAGTGACTCATTACTAGGACAGTCGTTGTAGGGATTGAGCTACTTACGCTACTAGTAGTCTTACTTTCGGGAGGAGCTTCAAAGCTCCTCATCAACTGTATAACTACCCACCTTCGTGAAGACCAAGCTTCTCAGCTTGGTCTTCTTGAATCATTTGCGTCTCAGATCTACTCCTCTGCTTGATAATCCTAAGTCACCTTCTCTCCCTCTATACCTGCCTCACCTTCATCAGGGAGGTGGTCGATCAACTTGGACGCCTGGTGGAACTAGCCCCAGTGCTACTCAAAGTCATGTTCCTGCTGAGGACACATACTGATACGATTTGCCTTACTTTCTGGTTCGCGTTCTCTACCTACTGTACTTTTATGACATGTTCCAATTGTCCATGCTTCTTGGCTTTCATTCCGCACCTTGTGCCTCGGCGATAGGATGGCCAGTTTTACGCTCCATTTCATTCACTGACCATTTCTGAGGCACGCGCCCTTCCGCGGAATTCCCTTGTACTGGATATGACTATTCCCCTTGTCTCCCCTTTTGTACAATCGCATCAGACTCGCACCATATGTTTGCACTGTGCAAACATCCTGTAATAGTATATAAGTCACGCCTTACCTAGCTTGTACGGTAGACTTGACTTCTTGTGTAATACCACATTGTCTTTGTGTTGGAATGTGATAAGTATGTAAGGACCTTATCTATAGCAGTTACGACATTACAGTAGTATGTTTACCTATTATGGTAGTTGGGATATGTACTACAATGGGCGCAATATGCATTCCATGAGAGAGAAGCCCTATGCCTATCTCAAAGTGGTAGTTTACATCAGGCGTGTGTAAAAACACGATACTGTGGACACCTGTACTCATCATATTTACGTGAATGGTCAGGGTAGGACCATAGAGTATAAAAACCCTCCTATGGGGAGGGAGGCAAATAGACATTTACTCTCTTTCTCACTTGTGCACCCTCTCCACACTATAGTCTCTCAACCTACTCTAAAGGTGAGAACACCATTCCTGTTTGCTGCGTGCATTGCTGCGCAACACTTTGCCTCACGACCTCCGTTTGACTTGCCGTTGTGCTTGAGTCCCAACCTTCGCTTGCCTTTGCACTTGAGCCTTGCCTTCCCACTACTAACCTTGTGTCCCTGGGAGACCAAGTGTTACTTGTTCATCACGATACTGAGTCTTAACCGACTTGCGCCTTTCTGATCCCAAATGTTACAGTCGGCTCAGGAAGTGGACACTGACATCAGGGAATGACACCACATCAGCAGTATATCGTCATGGACTTGTGGATCAGTCAGCCGGGTAAGCTCTGGCGCATGTGATTGTACAATACATGTGATAGTTATCGGATTGGATCATGACTCGATGTGACTCATTGTAACGCCACCAGCGGGGTGACGTCCAGGGTTCAAGGCACCTGCAGCAGGCTTAGCGGAAGACGGCTTTGGCATTGTCGACAACAATGACAACGGAGACTGAGATCGGTCAAAGGCACACGCTCGAAGAGGCGAGGCGAGAACGGTGATGCACAAGATAAGCGGAAAGGAGCTTAGAGTGAGGCAGAGCAGGGTTCCCAAGATACTAGCTGGTATTGCTAAGTAACTCAAGTCTGGAGACTTGAGGACGAAACAGCACTGGTATATATACATGCAGGTACATAAGGTTCGTACCCAGCTAAGTCCGCTCTCTTGGGTTCTGTGGTCCGTGCGCAGATGCGGAACCTTCTAGAAAGGTCACGCGGTCGATTGCGCCATCTATCGTCATTAGTCCAGGTCAGCCTAGTCTTCGGTCACGTGATCGGTGACATCAGAGTCCAGAGCTTTCCGGAACTTCTCCCTAGCACGCCTCAGGGTGCCACTGCCGGCATCCTCCGAGCTCTCCGGGCCCTGCGCCAGGTCCCCGGCAGTCGGCGTGGTTGGAGATCGTAACACTCATACTAGGATAGCTGTACTAGGGTTTGCTCTACTTATGCTATTGGCTAGTACTTCTTGGAGCGGCACTTTAAAGCCCGTGCGTAACTGTATAAGTAGTATGACTCGAAGACCAAGGATCGACATCTTGGTCTTCTTCCAATACCACTATCAGCTCTCTTCTCTACAGGGATCTCCCCCTTGAAGTGAGTCCTCCAGCATATCCCCTGAGACCAGGGATCACTGTGAGCTTATCCCAAGTTCCCTTCATGGGCAGTGGATCAATATCCTATCAGATCCGTATTCCATCGCATCCATCTCTACCTCAACAAATGAGTCACCAGACCTTATCAGATCATATATGTCATCGATCATCCTTCATGGACCCTTGCCATCTATTTGGAACACCCTCCTAGCAATGTTCCTCAAGCAGAGGACTTACACAGTTTCATCGCATTGAACAGGGATCTAGCCCTGCACCCAGCTGAGTACCCTGAGGTCCTCACCAATCCCCTGTACTATCGACCACTTAGGATCACCGCACCCAATGAAGCCTAAGTCAGGCAAACGTCCATGGTAGACGTTACATTAAGACCAAGATCCCACCATGGCCAATCCTAAAACTACCAAAGACTATTGGGTACCCTTCTGCCCACACTACATTGACAGAAGAGGAGATCGCAACGTACCCAAGAGATATCTCAACTCAGTGTTTTGGAAAGACGATGCAGAACATCCCGGCTACGTCACCTACTACTACGACGCCCAGGAAAGACAATACATCATCCCCATCGAGTTCAACTTTGACTACACCTGTTGGATGGAAGTCAGGTGGAGCGAATCAAACAACAAATACCAAGTAACTAGGCCGGCAGCCTCAAATCTAGGACTAGACGTCCTCACAAGCAATGTAGTTCCACGATCAGTGGGGAACACTAGACAGAGAAACATAAGAACTGGCCAGATCCCCAACTCTCAAGACACCAGCACCATCCCCGTCGCTCACTAGCAACCCTGAAGAAATTTGTATCCTGAAAGATGAACAGGAAGAAGAGGAACTCGAACTCATTGCTAAGTCTATCCCCACTATGAGCATCACAATCACCCAGGAAGAAATGCAGATCTGAACGGCTCTCTTCGCAGAGCGATACCCAAAACATCCCAGCGACCCACCTCCAGGAGGAGACCCAGAGGACAGAGGCGGAGGAGGTGGTGACAGCGGAGGAGCTCCTCCCACCGCACCAGGCACCGAAGGCCTGACCAACAGATTTGTAGGCAGGGAACCACCCATCTTCAAAGGAGAGCGAGACAAAGCAGAGGCCTTCCTATCCCAATGGAATCGATTTACGAAGGTCAACGCATTCAACAGGAGTCTGCGGCACCCCTATACAAAGGCCATGATGTTCCTCACGTACATACAGGGGGACCTAGTCGATGAATGGGCCACCAAGTCCCAGGAATGGCTCGACAAGCAAGCCAACCCAAACGATTCATGGCTCTGGAGTGGGCTAGAAATCGCCTTCAAGAAGCAGTTCTGCGACAACCTGGAACAGGAAACTGTGCGGCTCGAGCTCGACAAGGGAGTCAAGATGATAGCCAGCAACATTGATGGCTATGTAACCTGCTTTGAGAAGCTGATCCAACTAGCAGGGTACAGTTTGAATGAACCACTTGTCCTCGACAAATTCACCAGGGGAATACCCTTCAACCTATACCACAATGCATACCAATTCCACGATCTCCGCACCTACTCCCAATGGAAGGTTGCAGTCATCAAGCAACAAAAGAAGTACCTGCACATGCGGGCAAGGCAAGAAGGACCAAACCAACAGCCGCAACAAGGGAGACCCAAGCCTCAACAAATGCGCTTCCAACCTCCCCAGAGGACCAACCAACCTGGCTGGCAGCAGTATCACAACCACCCAGACACAATGGACACCACCCCAGGCAGAATCAGAGCCCAAGTAGCAGAAGTCGGTGACGCAAATCGCCCGGAACTCAACCACAATGACAATCGCCCCCATTCCCAGCCCAAGGAGGGTTTATTCAGAGGGGACAGGGAGGACGCGGAATATTCAATGCTAAGGATGTCACTTGCTATAACTGTGGACGAAAAGGCCACTTCTCACAAGAATGCTTCCAGCCTCGACAGCAACAACAAGGCCCTCCATTTCAAGGGAGAGGTGCCTTCATAGAAGACGTCCCAACTGCACCACAAAGCATAGCGGGGGAACCGCTCATTGACCTAGACAAACTGGTCCAAGCCAATCGGGGAACCACGTCTCAAGTGGAGGATATTATGGGGAGAATTGCAGAACTGCAGGAGGAGGCAGGGAAGATCATGAAGGATCAGGATTTTCAGAACGCCTGAACCCAACAGCCTGGGTGAGGGCATCTGTTGCGTACGGACGTGAGATGCCCAAAGAGTTCTGCGACAGAGACGAAGTCCGCGCGTTCAGTGCCAGAACCGAGGAGCATTGGCGCGCGTGGAAGCACATCGAGGCATGCTTCCTCTCTGACGCACAGTACTGAAGATCAAAGATGGCCGTCACATGACCCTGGCACGTGACCTGCCCTAGACCCTGCTAGAAGAGTCCAGAAGGATCTGGATGAGCTTGAGCCCGGATTGACCTCATGTTTGTGACTGATGTGACCGCTGACTTGTACGGACTCTGATTGGCTTGTGACTACTTGGCATATTAGGATTCGTGGCTGTGATATTAGGGTTGCTGGGCTTCAAAGCCCCAACCATTGTAGTATAAGTAGTGGACGCTGCCCACCTGTAGACGGCAGCTTTGATATCTTGAAGAACTCCTTCCCTTGTTCGCCTTAGCTCCCTCTATTGTGTGTTGCCCTCTTGTCGTTCACCGCTCCCTGCTATAAGTTGCTCGACTTCTTGTTATCATCATCGACTTCATTCTCGTTCT
Organism: Lactarius hatsudake; assembly: GCA_024734325.1. Taxonomy (NCBI): domain Eukaryota; kingdom Fungi; phylum Basidiomycota; class Agaricomycetes; order Russulales; family Russulaceae; genus Lactarius; species Lactarius hatsudake. Next base: position 39,817 of record JANSJP010000124.1, read on the forward strand.
TGTTCTTTGCCTTGTATATATTGGTCACGCGCTGCGTATCGCCCTAGCTGTTGCCTACGGGATACTGAAGACTTGCGACGTTTGGACTCGGCAAACTGGTTACTAATCCAAGTCGGATTGATACATCCCGAAGGAACATAACAGCATCCACTTGTAACTCTGTGTTTATGACTCGTGGCTATCGATCTATGCATGTCCCAGTTTCGATTCGCACAAGTTACACAAAGGCTGACAAGAAAGCACTGGTGGACTCAGGAGCCACCAACAACTTCCTACACCCCAGCTTTGTCAGAAGCATGGGGCCGGGATCCAAGGAACTAGAACGCCCCCGAAACATCTGGAATATAGATGGCACCCAAAATAAAGGGGGGAAAATCACTCATTACACGGATCTAAACATCCAAACTGACGGGAAGGTCAAAACCATCAGATTCCTAATAACGGACATAGGGTGGGAGGACATAATCCTCAGATACCCATGGCTTGCAATCTTTCAACCCCAAATCCACTGGGCTACCGCAACTATGGACACCAAGCAGTACCCCATTATCATCCGAACTACCAACCCCACTCAACCCTTCAACATCACGACCGCAGTAGCGGAACTATGGCAAATGATAACACAACTGGAACAGGAAAACAGGGAGCAAATCATCCAAGAATTGGAAGAAGCATCCTACCCTATCCACCTATGAACCACGGCAATGGAACTAGCAATCTCGGCACAACAGTACACGGAGAAGAAGGAACTCCCAGAGGAATATAAATGCCACGCCAAAATATTCAGTGAGGAAGAATCACAACATTTTCCCCCTTCCAGACCATGGGACCACGCCGTAGAACTCAAACCGGACGCACCAGACACATTTGATTGCAAGATCTATCCGATGAGCCCAGCCGAAGATGAAGCCCTCAAGGAATTTGTGAAAGAGCAACTGGCAAAAGGATATATTCGACCCTCTAAATCCCCATATGCATCACCCTTCTTCTTTGTCAAAAAGAAGGATGGAAAACTACGCCTGGTACAGGACTATTGAGTGCTCAAAAAATGGACTATACGCAACCAGTACCCACTCCCCCTAATCCCAGAACTCATCGCAGACCTTAGTGGAGGATGGATATTCTCCAAGTTTGACATCAAATGGGGATACAACAACATCTGCATCAAAGATGGAGACAAAGAAAAAGGGGCCTTCAAAACCAAATACAGACTTTACGAACCACTGGTAATGTACTTCAGCATGACAAACTCCCCGTCCACCTTCCAAGCAATGATGAACTGGATCCTGCGACCACTTATCGAATATTACAAGCAGAAGGGTACCATCATACGTGCCTACATGGACGACATCGGCATCGCAACCTCGACTACAGAACAAGACCATACCAACGCAGTACACACAGTCTTGGACTTGCTGGAACAACACGACCTATACCTGAAGCTGGAAAAGTGCACCTTTCACTCCTCATCCCTCAATTACCTGGGGGTAATCATTGAAAAGGGGGTGATTCGCATGGACCCCATCAAAATTTTGGGCATACGGGACTGGCCAACACCCAAAAATGTCAAACAGGTGCAATCATTCCTAGGCTTCTGCAACTTCTACTGCGCTTTCATTCGAAATTTTGCCACACACGCACAACCACTCAACAAACTCATATGCAAAGACACAGAATGGACATGGGGAACCGAACAACAACAGGCATTTGACAAGCTCAAGGAACTAGTAACACAAGAACCTGTACTCAAGCACCCAGAACTGGACAAACCATTCGAACTAGAGGTAGATGCATCAGGGTTTACGGTAGGAGTGGTACTCCTCCAACGAGCGGCAGACAACAAATGACACCCAATTGCCTACTACTCCAACACCCTCAATGCGGCGGAATGAAACTACAACATCTACGACCTAGAGCTACTAGCCATCGTGAAAGCACTGCGAAACTGGAGACAGTACCTCGCGGGATCACCACACAAGATCAAGGTATTCTCGGACCATATGAACCTCCAATACTGGAGGTCACCGCAGAAGATTAGCAGACGTGTAGCCAGGGAAGTCCTTGAACTCTCCAAATATGACATAGAGATTCACCACATCAAGGGGATGGCCAATGGGCGAGCAGACACACTCTCTAGACGACCAGATTATGATCAAGGGGAACATGACAATGAATAAGTCACTGTCCTACCTGATCACATATTTGTCAGAGCCACGGAGGTTGATACAACAGACAACCCCACACGTACTGAAAGCATCATCGGGATCACGGAGATGCAACTCACGAAACCAGTATACACCCAAGACAAAGAACTGATCAAGAAATGGGTAGACCCCCACAAACTCAAAAGATCAAGGGGACCTGGTACCAGGAAGGCCGACGCGTAGTCACAGGAGATCGATATGAGCGAAGACACCTGATACAGGCACATCACAGATCACCGGTACATGGACACCCCAGGATCAGCCATACTATCAAGATGATCGAAAGATATTACTGGTGGCCCAGACTCAGAACCGAGGTACAGGACTATGTCAAGGGCTGCGCTGACTGTCAAAGAATCAAGGTCAACAACCGCCCAATTGTAACGTCTACCACGGACGTCTGCCTGACTTAGGCCTCGTTGGTTGCGGCGATCCTAAGCGGTCGATAGAAGAGGCGATTGGTAATGGCGTCTGGGTACTCAGCTGGATGAGGAGCTAGATCTCCGTTTAGTGCGATAAAGGCGTGCAAATCCTCCGCTTGAGGAACGTTGGCCGGGGGGTCTTCAACTGGGACGATAGTTCTCCACGAGGGGTGATCTACAATGTAGATGTAGCCGTATGGCCTAGCGACTCGTTCGTTATGATAGAGAAACACTCGGTGATACTGCGATCCGATAGGATAGGTGTCCACTGCCCGCGGAGGGGAACTCGGGATAAGCTCACGGGGATCCCTGGTCTTAGGGGATATGCCGGAGGGGACTCACTTCAAAGGGAGGAGAGCCCTACAGAGGATAGAACAGAGAGGATGGTGGTATTGAAGAAGACCAAGATGGCGATCCTGGTCTTCAGCGTCGACTACTTATACAGATACTTGCGGGCTTTCAAGCGCCGCTTCAAACTAAACTAGCCAATAGCGTAAGTAGAGCAAACCCTAGTACAGCTATCCTAGTATGAGTCACATCGATAAGAGATCCGAACCGTTATCGTACACAATCACATGCGCCGGAGCTTACCCGGCTGACTGATCCAATAAGTCCATGACGATATGCTGCTGACGTGGTGTCATTCCCGAGCGTCAGTGTCCACTTCCGGGCCGAAACGTAACATCACCCCCTTTTCAGGATCGGGCACCAGACCGACCGCGGCAGATCTCCTCTCGGAGGCGCGCAATCCGGGCTCCCTCCTCGGCTCCGGGGCGATAGGAGTCCCTCTCGTCCTCGATACGCTTGATGGCGTTGGCACGTTGGAGACGAAGCACGCACTCCCGTCGCATGCGTCCGATCTTGTCGAGCTCGTCGATCTTCTTCCTGAGCTCCTCCTCCTTTGCTGTGTAACCCGCTTGGAGGCAGCGGTAGCGGTGAACCTCCGCCGTAATCGTCAAGTCGCTCATGGCCATGCAGGCCATATCGACCGACTCGCGGTAGGTGCTGTCCTGGTCTAAAAAGACCAGGTCGTCGTCGGTGTAGGTGGGTGTGGGCTCGTCGTAGTTGGGGGCGGCGTGCACCGACTTGCCGTACTGCTGGTCACTGCCTCGTCTGTAGGCGAGGACGAAGGGGTCCGCCGTAAAGACGAGCTGCGTATACCGAGCTGGGTGCAGCCGGCCCTGAGCGTCGCGAATCTGGAAGGGGATGAAGTGTACTCCCCTGTTGTGATGGAACCTGCGCGGTGGCGGAGTTTCCACGCGAGATCGGGAAATTGGACTGTGTTCCTCCGGACGGTAGAGGCGGCGCTTCTCGGGTCTTTCCGATGGGGGAGAGTGAGTGGTTCCCCGTCCGTGCTGCATAGCGGCGGGGTTTCGTCGTGAGTAGTGGTGAGGTGAGTCCCATACGTGAGATGTTGGTTGAGGGGGCAATGCTCCTGGGACAAGTACCGGTCGTAACTGCGATCTTCTTGTACTTGAGCCTCGTCTTGACGGGACGGAGGTCTCGTGGGAACATAGCCTTGCGGAGACGGGCTTCGTGTGCCCGCTGCTGTAGGTATTGGCGAAGGAAGAAGGGATGGAACGGGGGTAGTTGGACGACTGGGGCTGGGTTGAACGGACTGGGCAGGCGACAGGGATGGTGATGGCGGGGCGTTCTGAATGATGACAGTGGGCTGCACTGAGATGGGGAGCAGGTCGTCGAGGACATAATGTACTTGGACTGGGGATTGGGACATGAGTAAGTGGAGGTGAGAGAGAGGGAGATGGGGACGTCTCTTGGGAAAGCCCTGCGCTTATATGCGTTTCTCTGGCGGGGTTTGAACGTTTAAACTCCCTTATCGCTTCATCGGCGAATACGTCATCCTTCGAGACCCATTGATTATCGGAGTCCGGGTATCCGCGCCATTTGACCAAATACTGTAGTTTCTTTGTTCTGCCGAAGCGCCGAGAGTCTAGAATCTTCTCGACTTCGTATTCTTCTTCGCCATCAATCAGATCTGGTGGCGGGCGCTGATAGTTGGGGCCGTGTGTGGGAGTCTCGCGATAAGGAGTCAGGAGGTCCGTGTGGAACACTGGATGGATGCTCCACTGCGTGGGAAGTTCTAATCGGTAATTGACTGCGGACATCACCTGGATGACTTTAAAGGGGCCGTGTCTTCTGGGCGCAAGCTTTGTGGTTGGTTGGTTGGTACGTAGGTGGCGTCCTTCGAGCCAGACCAGGTCTCCGATTTGGTACTTGGGCGTATCTTTGTGCTTGATCCACCCCTGCTGCGCTTTTCTCATCAGTTCCTGGGTGCGCATTCTAGCCTCTTTGAACTGTTTGACGCGAAGTGCTACTTGAGGGATGGGGGAAGGTCGATCGATCCAGTCGGCGCGTGGGTTATACCCCATGAGGATGTTGAAAGGGGACTCCTTCGTAGATTCGTTGGGCCAGTTATTGTGAGTGAATTCCGCCATTGGGAGATAGTGGATCCAGTCGTCCTGTCGTTCGTTGACCCAAAAGCGTAGGTATTGTTCTAGCCACTGGTTGGTTCGTTCCGATTGTCCGTCCGTTCTAGGGTGATAGGCCGTGGAAATGTTCTGTTCGATCCCGAGTATTTTGCATAGTTCACGTGTGAATTGGATGCGAATCGTGGGTCTCGATCGCTGATGACGCGCGCTGGTAGTCCGAATCGGGAGAAGACGTGTTTTACGTACAGGGCTGCGGTTCCTTCCGCGCTTATCTCTTCCAGGCACGGGATGAATATGGCCGCTTTTGAACAGTCGTGGTCCGTTACTGTCAATATCGTGTCGCATCCGTCTGCTTGGGGTAATTTTGTGATGAAGTCCAACGCTATGGTCTCGAATGGTGTGGCTTCCGGTTTTGGGAATATGGGTTGTAGTGGCGCGCGTGTGGGGCGGTTGTTGACTTTGATCCGTTGGCAATCTGCGCATCCCTTGACGTAGTCCTGCACTTCTTGTCGTAATCCTGGCCACCAGTAATATCGTTCGACCATCTTGATCGTTCGGCTGATTCCCGGGTGTCCATGTACCGGTGGATCGTGATGGGCTTGAATGAGGTGTCTCCGTTCGATCTGGTCTCCCGTGACTGCGCGTCGTCCGTCCTTATACCATGTGCCTTCGATCTTCTTGAGTTTATGGGGGTCTACCCATCTTCGGATGATCTCTTCGTCTTGCGTGTATACCGGGTTCGTTGGTTGCATTTCCGCGACGGTTACTGTGTTTCCGAGTCGTGTTGGATTTTCCGTGGTGTCGATTTCTGCCGCTCTGACGAAGATGTGGTCGGGTAATACCGTGACTTGTTCGTTATCGTGGTCTCCTTGATCGTAGTCCGGTCGTCTGGATAGTGCATCTGCTCGTCCGTTGGCTGTGCCCTTGATGTGGTGAATCTCTATGTCGTATTCAGAGAGTTCGAGTACTTCCCGGGCTACACGTCTTGATATCTTTTGGGGGGATCTCCAGTATTGCAGGTTCATGTGGTCCGAGAATACTTTGATCTTATGCGGTGATCCCGCCAGGTACTGTCTCCAGTTGCGTAATGCCTTGACTATGGCGAGTAGTTCCAGATCGTAGATGTCGTAGTTTCGTTCGGCCGCGTTGAGGGTGTTTGAGTAGTATGCGATGGGATGGCGTTTATTGTCTTCGCCTCATTGAAGTAGTACTGCTCCTACGGCGTATCCTGATGCGTCGACTTCTAGTTCAAAGGGTTTGTCCAGTTCTGGGTGTTTGAGTACCGGTTCTTGCGTTACTAGTTCCTTGAGCTTGTCGAATGCCTGTTGCTGTTCTGTTCCCCATGTCCATTCCGTGTCTTTGCGGGTAAGTTTGTTGAGGGGTCGTGCGTGTGTGGCAAAATTTCGGATGAAAGCGCGGTAGAAGTTGCAGAAACCTAGGAAGGATCGCACCTGTTTGACGGTTTTTGGGGTAGGCCACTCGCGTATGCCCGAAATTTTGATGGGGTCCATGCGAATCACCCCCTTTTCAATGATTACCCCCAGGTAATCGAGGGAGGAAGAGTGGAAGGTGCATTTCTCCAATTTCAGGTAGAGGTCGTGTTCTTCGAGGAGGTCTAAGACTGCGTGTACGGCTTCTGTGTGATCCTGTTCCGTTGTTGTCGTTGCGATACCGATGTCGTCCATGTATGCCCGTATGATAGTCCCTTTGCGTTCGAAGTATTCGATAAGTGGGGCGATGATGTAGTTCATCATGGCTTGGAAGGTGGCCGGCGAGTTTGTTTGTCCGAAATACATGACCAATGGTTCGTATAGCCCGTATTTTGTCTTGAACGCCGCTTTTTCCTGGTCGCCGTCTTTGACAAGTATGTTGTTGTATCCCCATCGTACGTCAAATTTGGAGAAGATGATTCCGCCGCTTAGGTCTGCGATGAGCTCTGGTATCAGAGGGAGCGGGTATTGGTTGCGTATGGTCCACTTGTTGATTACTCGGTAGTCCTGTACTGGTCGTAGTTTTCCGTCCTTCTTTTTGATGAAGAAGAAAGGGGATGCGTACGGGGATTTGGAGGGTCTGATATATCCTTTTGCCAGTTCTGCGTCGAGCCATTCTTTGAGTGCTTTGTCTTCCGCTTGGTTCATCGGGTAGATTTTGCAGTCGATGTGATCGGGGGCGTCCGGTTTGAATTCGATAGCGTGGTCCCATGGTCTAGAAGGTGGGAGGCGGTGTGATTCTTCCTCGCTGAAGACCTTAGCGTGCCGTTTGTATTCGTCTGGGATTTCCTTCTTCTCCGTGTATTGTTGTGCCGTGATTGCTAATTCCGTTGCCGTGGTTCGTAGATGGATGGGTAGTGAGTCCTCTTCTAGTTCTGCGAGGATGTGCTCCTTGTGTTGGTCCATACACTGCTCGAGGGTTTGCCGTAGTTGTTCCACTGCTGATCGTGCCGTGAAGGGTCTGAGTGGGTTGGTCGTGCGTATGATGATAGGGTATTGCTTTGTGTCCAGGGTTGCGGTAGCCCAGTGAATCCTGGGTTGGAAAGTGGCCAGCCAGGGATATCCAAGTATGACGTCTTCTCCTCCTACGTCTGTGATGAAGAATGGGATTGTCTTGACTTTTCCATCTGTTTGTACGTTCAGGTCGGTGTAATGAGTGATCTTTCCGCCTTTGTTGTGTGTCCCGTCGATGTTCCAGATGTTACGGGGTCGTTCTAATTCTTTGATCCCGATGCCCATCTGTTTGGCGAAGTTGGGATGCATGAAGTTGTTAGTGGCTCCTGAGTCCACTAGTGCTTGTTTGTCGGCCATTGAGTTACTCGTGCGGATCGAAACTGAAACATGCATAGATCGATAGCGCGTTATGAACTGCGAGTTACATTGAGAAGCCCTCACCCAGGCCGATGGGTTTCAGGCGTCGGGAAAATCCTTCCTCATCCACTCCCCCATCTGGTTATGAAGCTCCGCCATTTTGCCCATCATCAGGGTCATCGGCGTTTCGGTCTCTTGAGGTGGGGTGGTCGGCTCATCTAGGTTGATGAGTGGTTCTTCTGCTACACTTGGGGGTGTGGTTGGAACCTCTTCGATGTAGGCACTCCGCCCTTGGGGAGGCCCATTAAACCCTTGTCGTGGTTGGCGAGGCTGGGAACAGTCACGTGAGAAATGTCCTTTGCGTCCGCAATTGTAGCAGGTGACGTCCTTAACGTTAAAGACACCGCGTCCCCCGTGTCCGCGTTGGATAAACCCTCCCCTTGGTGGGAATGGGGGGCGGTTGTCGCGGTGGTTGATCTCTGGGCGATTTGGGTCGCCTACTTCTGCTATTCGGGCTCGGATTCTTCCTGGGGTTGTGTCCATTGCGTCGGGGTGGTTTTGATACTGTCGCCACGCGGGTTGATTGGGCCTTTGCGGTGCTTGGAAGCACATTTGCTGCTGTTTGGGACGCTGTGGTGCGGGTAGTCGTCCGAACCCATCTTGTCGAGCCTTCATATGAAGGTATTTCTTTTGCTGCTCGATCACGGCCGTCTTCCATTGCGAGTAGTTCCTAGGGTCGTGGAACTGGTAAGCGTTGCGATAAAGATCCATAGGTAGTCCTCTCGTGAATTTGTCGAGGACCAATTGATCATCTAGACGGTAGCCAGCTAGACGGATGGTCTTCTCAAATTTGGTTACGTAGCTGTCAATGTCGGACCCCGTCATGCGGAAGCCCTTATCCAGCTCTAAGCGAGCGTTTTCTTGTTCGAGGTTGTCGCGGAATTGCTTTTTGAAGGCGATTTCGACGCCGCTCCAGAGCCATGGGTCGGCCTGGTCTGGTTGTTTGTCAAGCCATTCTTGAGTCTTGGTGGCCCATTCGTCGACAAGATCCCCTTGGAGGTAGGTGAGGAACATCATTGCCTTGGTGTAAGGGAAGTTTATGTTGCGGTTGAATTTGTTAACCCCCGCAAATCGGTTCCATTGGGCTAGGAATGCTTCGGCTTTGTCCGTTCTCCCTTGAATACGGGTGGTTCCTTTCCGACGAATCGGTCGGTGAGTTGTGGAGGCATTGGTATGCCGGGGATTCCCGTCGGGTTTCCTCCGGGGTCGTCGCCTCCGCCTCCGTTTCCGCCGTGGTTGTTTTTGTCGTCTCCGGGGTCTCCCCCGGGAGGTGGATCGGCGTGGCGAGGGTATTTGGTGTCAAATAGGGCGGTGCCTATGCGCATTTCCTCGTGTGTTACTGTCTGTGTTTGGCTCATGACTGGAATGGACTTAGCGATAAGTTCCAAAGCTTCTTCCTCTTGTTCGTCTTTGAGGATGTGGATTTCTTCGGGGTTGCTTGCGAGTGATGGAGATGGTGCGGGAGTTTTGGGAGTGGGGGATCGAGCTGGTTCCTCTGTTTCTCCGTCGATGAGTCCCCACTGGTCGCGGGTTACTACTTCGCTTTGGCGGATGTCGAGGTTAAGTGCGGATGATGCGGGCTTTGTAACTTGGAATTTGCCGTTGGCGTCGCTCCAACGGATCTCGGTCCAACAGGTGAAGTCGAAGTTGAACTCGACTGGGATGGTGTGTTGTCGGTCTTGTGGGTCAATGTAGTAGGCGACGTATCCAGGGATTTCAGCGTCGTCCTTCCAGAAGGCTGAGTGAAGGTATCTTTTAGGGACGTTACGTTCTCCTCGTCGGTCGATGTAGTAGGGGCGGAATGGCACCCAAAGGTCTTTGGTCTTAGGATTGGCCACGGTGGATCTTGGTCTTAATGTAACGTCTACCACGGACGTCTGCCTGACTTAGGCCTCGTTGGTTGCGGCGATCCTAAGCGGTCGATAGAAGAGGCGATTGGTAATGGCGTCTGGGTACTCATCTGGATGAGGAGCTAGATCTCCGTTTAGTGCGATAAAGGCGTGCAAATCCTCCGCTTGAGGAACGTTGGCTGGGGGGTCTTCGACTGGGACGATAGTTCTCCACGAGGGGTGATCTACAATGTAGATGTAGCCGTATGGCCTAGCGACTCGTTCGTTATGATAGAGAAACACTCGGTGATACTGCGATCCGATAGGATAGGTGTCCACTGCCCGCGGAGGGGAACTCGGGATAAGCTCACGGGGATCCCTGGTCTTAGGGGATATGCCGGAGGGGACTCACTTCAAAGGGAGGAGAGCCCTACAGAGGATAGAACAGAGAGGATGGTGGTATTGAAGAAGACCAAGATGGCGATCCTGGTCTTCAGCGTCGACTACTTATACAGATACTCGCGGGCTTTCAAGCGCCGCTTCAAACTAAACTAGCCAATAGCGTAAGTAGAGCAAACCCTAGTACAGCTATCCTAGTATGAGTCACATCGATAAGAGATCCGAACCGTTATCGTACACAATCACATGCGCCGGAGCTTACCCGGCTGACTGATCCAATAAGTCCATGACGATATGCTGCTGACGTGGTGTCATTCCCGAGCGTCAGTGTCCACTTCCGGGCCGAAACGTAACACAATGCACACCCCTCTGCAACCAATATTCCCTAAACCAGAAGCAACTCCATTCGAGACCATTGCTCTGGACTTCATCACCAAGCTACCCAAAGCAGGTGTTGCGATCGGACTCATCGGTACGGACTACGGACTCGTGGGGTTCTGACTACCCTAGTATTAGTCAGGGACAGTCGTATCAGTCAGCAGAGTAGTGGGTATCACATGCATCGGACTTTACTCATACCTAGGATAGTTGTAGTAGGGTTCGAGCTACTATCGCTATAGGGTACTTTACTTTCGGGAGGAGCTTCAAAGCTCCTCGTCAACTGTATATCTACTAGGCTGTACGAAGACCGAGCTCCTCAGCTTGGTCTTCTTGAATAACCAGCGTCATTCTCGCACTCCTCTTAGTCGTCTCTCTCATTCTCTCTCTCTGTCTCTCACTGCGGCTTGCCTTTGTTCGGCGGCTCGCGCGACAACGTATACGCCTGGTGGACTTTTCCCCAGTGCTGTGGATGATCGCGTTCCTACTACGGACGTGTATCTACTTTTGCTAAGTCACTTCGCACGCCCACTTGCCACTGTATCTCGCTCAAGTCAAGCACGTTAGGACTGGCCTAATGCAACATTAAGACCAAGCTCCAACTCTAGAACACAGTGGCACCCACGACAGCAGACCGGTGGGGCTGGAACCAGGTCCAATCGTACACCATCCCAGAAAGAGGGGAACGGAACGTCCCCACGCGCTATCTGAAAGCTGCCCGGTGGAGGACACACAGGGGGGAGACCGGATACTTTGTCGACTTCCCCAATCGACCAAGTCGATACTACCCAGTTGAGTTCAATTTCGAACACACTTGTTGGTGCATACTCGCAACAAACAACACAGGAGTGTGAACGGTAGTCGGGCCAACCACAAGCGCATACCGGTGCGACATCCTAGAGAGCGAAGTAGTTCCCTCTGCAAGAGTAGGACCAATCGACGGCACACCCATCGCCAGCACTACAGAAGAAGAAGAGGACTCCGAGTCGGAACGGAATAGCGAGGAAGAAGACCACCTCTCTCAAGTAAACGCGGAGGAAGAGGAAGAACTAGCAAACCTCGCACGCGGAATAACGCTAAACGAGGAATCACAAGCTGAGCAGATCATCGTCCACTCACCTGTTGAAATGACGACCACCCAATTAGAACCAACCTATGCACTCCAACTCGACCCCCCGCAACTACCACAAGACGGGGTCCCAGAAGAACTACTCCCTATCAACCCCAGCACAGGACATCGAATGACCGCTGATGATGCGGCCCTTATGAGGGCAATCGGCCCTGACGAACCAGACCCCCCAGGAGGAGGAGGAGCCGGAGGAGGTCATCAACCAGGAGGAGGAGCCGGAGGAGGTCACCCACCTGGAGGAGGAGCCGGAGGACCACCCGGAGGAGGAGGAGGGGGCTTCCCTGGGCTAGCCCCCGCCGCTAACCAACCTCGAACGACAGACAGGTTGCAAGGTAACCCACCTCAGGTGTTTAACGGCGACCGCACCAAGGCCCTGCAGTTCAGAGTGCAATGGAACCTGTACCAGGGAATCAACAGCACAAGCGACATCATGCGCAACTATTATCGCCGATCCCTGTTGTTCCTCGGATATATCCAAGGGGAACAAGTCAACGAATGGGTGATGTACATGACCGACTGGCTAATACGCCAGATAGACTCCGGGTTCCCCGAGCACACCCGACACCTGTGGGACGAAACTGTTTGCGCATTCACCAGGCGATTTGCCAATACCATGGAAAAGGAGCAGGCGCAAATGGAACTGCGCAAGGGCGTCCACATGAAGGATGGGGACATCGACAGCTACGTAGCAACCTTTGAACGACTAGCTCGCCAGGCTGATTACCACCTCGACGCCCCTCAAACACTGGATCTATTCACGGCAGGGTTACCACGGGCACTGTTCACCAAGGTATACGAACAATACGAACCCACCACATTCGAGGCATGGAAGCAAGCGGCGTTGAAGAAGCAGCAACAATATATGCATCTACAGGCACGTCTCAACTCACTTAAACCATCCCAACCAAAAACTACCCCACGCCCTAGCCAATGGGGAACCCCACAAAGCAGATGGGCACCACGAAACCTTCAATACCGCGATCCAAACGCAATGGATACCTCTGCCGACCGAGCACGAGCCTGGGGAGGACAAGCGGAGGACACCCAGGTAAGACTCGCCGGGGCAGAATACATACTCGATCGACAAAGACCACCGTACCCCCCACGAGGAGGGCCAAGGCAACGAGGAAGGGGACCCCCCCGAGACCCAAGGGGAGTGACCTGTTACACCTGTAGTCAGAAAGGACATTTCAGTCGTGACTGCCCACAGAACTGTAACAACGTGCAGAGCAGCAACAACCAAAGGACCGACACCGACTACTACGCCCAAGAACCTAGAGTAGAAGCACGCGCCGCAGTCACACCACAGCAACAGGCAAAGGAATGGCTACAAGGGGTGGCCGGAGCACCGGATGAAGTAAAGGACCTAGTCCTCCAAGAGCTATGGGGAAGAGAGGATTTTCCAAACGCCTGAACCCGACGGCCTGGGTAAGGGCACTCCGTTGTAACTCTGTAATAATCACACGCTACCGATCATTGAGAATTCCAGTATCCGTTCGAACAAGTTACAACATGGCCGAAGTAAAAGCATTAGTAGACAGTGGAGCTATGGATAGCTTCATCAAACCCACATTCGCGAAACGGATGGGGATCGGACTAAAGGAGCTAGATACTCCAAAAAAGATATGGAACATCGACAAATCCGAAAACAGAGCAGGACTGATCACACATTGCGCAGACCTCGAAGTCGAGACCAAGGGAACCAGCAAAGTGATGCGCTTCCTCATCACCGACACCGGGGACGAAGACATCGTCCTCAGATACCCCTGGCTAGCCGCCTACGAGCCTCAGATTAGCTGGCAACACGCCGTCATCAAGGAAGACGCATACCCGGTAGTCCTCCGAACTACACACCCCACTAAATGGGAAGTTACCATCGCATTCGCCCCAACTGAACTCACCGAGTTCACCGACGATGAAAAGCAGCAGGCAGTGTACCAGCTCAACAGGGAGTGGGAGGAAGTCAAGGTGCGCACCCTTGCCACCGATCTAGCCATACAAGCACAAAAACACACCAACGTCACTACCATCCCAAGGGAATACGCAGACTTCGCCGACGTATTTAGCGAACAGGAGTCACACCGATTCCCGCCTCGACGACCCTGGGACCACGCCATCGAGTTCGCCAAAGACGCCCCGACCACTATAGAATGCAAAATCTATCCTATGTCCCGCGAAGAAGACGACGCAATCCGGACCTTCCTGGATGAACAACTACAAAAGGGTTACATCCGTCCGTCGAAATCCCCCTATGCTTCGTCCTTCTTTGTTACGTTTCGGCTCGGAAGTGGACACTGACGCTCGGGGATGACACCACGTCAGCAGTATATCGTCATGGACTTATTGGATCAGTCAGCCGGGTAAGCTCCGGCGCATGTGATTGTGTACGATAACAGATCGGATCATGACTCGATGTGACTCATTCCTAGGATAGCTGTACTAGGGTTTGCTCTACTTACGCTATTGGTTAGGATAGGATGAAGCGGCGCTTGAAAGCCCGCGAGTATCTGTATAAGTAGTAGTCGTGGAAGACCAGGATCGCCATCTTGGTCTTCTTCAATACCACCATCGCCTTTGTTTCGTCTTCTCTGTAGGGCTCTCCCCCTTGAAGTGAGTCCTCTCCGGCATATCCCATTAGACCAGGGATCCCTGTGAGCTCATCCCGAGTTCCCCCTTGTGGGCAGTGGACACATAACCTCTCGGATCAGTTTACCATCGCGTATTCCTCTATCACAACGAACGAGTCGCTAAGCCTTACGGCTACATCTATATTGTCGATCACCCTTCTTGGAGAACCATCGTCCCTCTCGACGAACCTCCTGTCAACGTCCCTCAAGAGGAGGACTTACACGCATTCATCGCTTTGAACGGGGATTTAGCCCCTCACCCAGCTGAGTACCCAGACTCCATTACCAACCGCCTGTTCTACTGTTCGTTCAGGATCGCCGCAGCTACTGAAGCCTAAGTCAGGCAAACGTCCGTGGTAGACGTAACATTAAGACCAAGATCCATCGTGGCCAATCCTAAGACCAAAGACCTCTGGGTGCCCTTTCGCCCCCTACTACATCGATTGACGAGGAGAACGTAACGTTCCCAAAAGATACCTTCAATCAGCTTTCTGGAAGGACGACGCTGAAATCCCTGGATACGTCGCCTACTACATCGACCCGCAAGACCGACAACACATCATCCCAGTCGAGTTCAACTTCGACTTCACCTGTTGGACCGAAATCCGTTGGAGCGACGCAAACAACAAATTCCAAGTCACAAAACCCGCATCATCCGCACTCAACCTCGACATCCGCAGCAGCGAAGTAGTAACCCGTGACCAGTGGGGACTTATCGACGGAGAAACAGAAGAACCAGCTCGATCCCCTACTCCCAAAACCCCTGCACCATCCCCATCACTCGCCAGTAACCCGGAAGAGATCCGCGTGATCCACAACGAACAAGAGGAGGAAGCCCTAGAACTTATCGCTAAGTCCATCCCCACCACTATGAGTCAGACAGTTACCCACGAAGAGATGCGAATTGGCACAGCACTATTCGACACCAAATACCCGCAACACCCCGACGACCCGCCACCCGGGGGGGACCCCGGAGACAAAAACGGCGGAAAACGGGGGTGGCGATGGAGGCAACAGCGGAGGAGGAGGACCCCCCGCAGCAACGGCACCTATCGACCCCGCTCACCTCACGGACCGATTTGTCGGCAAAGAACCCCCCATCTTCAAAGGAGAACGCGACAAAGCAGAAGCATTCCTGTCCCAATGGAACCGATTTGCAGGAGTCAACAAGTTCAACCGAAGCATCAGTCACCCCTACACCAAAGCCATGATGTTCCTCACCTACATACAAGGGGACCTCGTCGATGAATGGGCCACAAAAACAGCAGAGTGGCTTGACAAACAAACAGACCAACACGACCCTTGGCTCTGGAGCAGTGTCGAAATCGCATTCAAAAGGCAATTCCGCGACAACCTAGAGCAGGAGAACGCTCGCCTAGAGCTCGACAAAGGATTCCACATGACGGGATCAGACATTGACAGCTACGTGACTAAATTCGAGGAAAACGGTCCGCTTAGCTGGTTATCGCCTAGATGATCAACTGGTCCTCGACAAGTTCACGAGGGGACTACCCATGGACCTTTATCGCAACGCCTACCAATTCCACGGCCCCAGGAACTACTCACAATGGAAGACTGCCGTAATCGAGCAGCAAAAGAAATACCTCCACATGAAGGCTAGGCAAGACGGGTTCGGACGACTACCCGCACCACAACGACCCAAGCAACAGCAGATGCGCTTCCAAACACCGCAGAGGCCCAACCAACCAGCATGGCGCCAGTATCAAAACCACCCGGATGCAATGGACACCACACCAGGAAGAATCCGAGCCCGATGTGGCAGGAAGTAGGCGACCCAAACCGCCCAGAAATTAACCATCGCGACCACCGCCCCCCATTCCCACCAAGGGGAGGGTTTATCCAACGCGGACACGGAGGACGTGGTGTCTTTAACGCTAAGGACGTCTCCTGCTACAACTGTGGACGCAAAGGCCACTTCTCACGCGATTGCTCCCAGCCTCGCCAACCACGACAAGGGTTTAACGGGCCTCCTCAAGGACGGAGCGCCTACATAGAAGAAGTTCCTACCGCACCCCCCTAGCGTAGCGGAGGAACCGCTCATCAATCTAGACGAGCCAACCACACCACCCCAAGAAACCGAGACGCCGATGACCCTAATGATGGGCAAGATGGCGGAGCTTCACAATCAGATGGGGGAGTGGATGAGGAAGGATTTTCCCGACGCCTGAACCCATCGGCCTGGGTGAGGGCTTCTCAATGTAACTCGCAGTTCATAACGCGCTATCGATCTATGCATGTTTCAGTTTCGATCCGCACGAGTAACTCAATGGCCGACAAACAAGCACTAGTGGACTCAGGAGCCACTAACAACTTTATGCATCCCAACTTCGCCAAACAAATGGGCATTGGGATCAAAGAACTGGAACGACCCCGTAACATTTGGAACATCGACGGGACACACAACAAGGGCGGGAAAATCACCCACTACACCGACCTGAACGTACAAACAGATGGGAAAGTCAAAACAATCCCATTCTTCATCACAGACGTAGGAGGAGAAGACGTCATACTCGGATATCCCTGGCTCGCCACCTTCCAACCCAGGATTCACTGGGCTACTGCAACTATGGACACAAAACAATACCCCATCATCATACGGATGACCAACCCGCTCAGACCATTCACGGCACGATCAGCAATGGAACAACTACAGCAAACACTGGAACAATGTATGGACCAACACAAAGAACACATCCTCACAGAACTAGAGGAAGATTCACTACCCGTCCATCTACGAACCACGGCAACGGAATTGGCAATCACGGCACAGCAATACACGGAAAAGAAGGAAATCCCGGACGAATACAAACGACACGCCAAAGTCTTCAGTGAAGAAGAATTGCATCGTCTCCCGCCTTCCAGACCATGGGATCACGCAATCGAATTCAAACCGGACGCCCCCGACCACATCGACTGCAAAATCTACCCGATGAACCAAGCAGAGGACAAAGCACTTAAAGAATGGCTCGACACAGAACTGGCAAAAGGGCACATCAGACCCTCTAAATCCCCGTACGCATCCCCTTTCTTCTTCATCAAAAGAAGGACGGAAAGCTACGACCAGTACAGGACTACCGAGTAATCAACAAATGGACCATACGCAACCAGTACCCACTCCCTCTGATACCAGAACTCATCGCGGACCTAAGCGGCGGAGTGATCTTTTCCAAATTCGACGTACGATGGGGATACAACAATATACTCGTCAAGGACGGAGACCAGGAGAAAGCAGCATTCAAAACGAAATATGGACTATACGAACCGCTGGTCATGTACATCGGGCAAACAAACTCACCGGCCACCTTCCAAGCAATGATGAACTATATCATCGCTCCACTCATCGAGTACTTCAAATGCAAAGGGACCATCATACGAGCATACATGGACGACATTGGCATCGCAACAACAACAACGGAACAAGATCACACGGAAGCCGTACATGCAGTCTTAGACCTCCTCGAAGAACACGACCTCTACCTGAAACCGGAAAAATGCACTTTCCACTCTTCCTCCCTCGATTACCTGGGGGTAATCATTGAAAAGGGGGTAATTCGCATGGACCCCATCAAAATTTCGGGCATACGCGAATGGCCTACCCCAAAAACCGTCAAACAGGTGCGATCCTTCCTAGGCTTCTGCAACTTTTACCGCACTTTCATCCGAAATTTTGCCACGCACGCACGACCCCTCAACAAACTCACCCGCAAAGACACGGAATGGACATGGGGAACGGAACAGCAACAGGCATTCGACAAACTCAAGGAACTAGTAACACAAGAACCAGTACTCAAACACCCAGAATTGGACAAACCCTTCGAGCTAGAAGTCGACGCATCAGGATACGCCGTAGGAGCAGTACTGCTCCAACGAGGCAAAGACAACAAACGCCACCCCATCGCATATTACTCGAATACCCTCAACGCAGCCGAGCGAAACTATGACATCTATGATCTGGAGTTACTTGCCATAGTCAAAGCCCTGCGTAACTGGAGGCAATACCTCGCAGGATCACCACACAAGATCAAAGTGTTTTCAGATCACATGAACTTACAGTACTGGAGATCCCCGCAAAAGATATCCAGACGCATAGCCCGGGAAGTACTTGAACTCTCTGAATACAACATAGAGATTCACCATATCAAAGGCACCGCCAATGGAAGAGCAGACGCGTTATCTAGACGACCAGACTACGACCAAGGAGACCACGACAATGAACAGGTCACGGTACTACCAGACCACATCTTCGTCAGAGCAGCGGAAATCGACACTACAGAAGACCCAACACGACTCGGAGACACGGTAACCGTCACAGAGATGCAACTTGCGAACCCAGTATACACTCAAGATGAAGAAACCATCCGACGATGGGTTGACCCCCACAAACTCAAGAAGATCGAAGGTACATGGTACAAGGACGGACGACGTGCGGTCACAGGAGACCAAACTGAGCGAAGACACATCATTTGAGTTCACCACGACCCACCTGTACACGGACATCCGGGAATCAACCGAACGATCAAAATGGTCGAACGATACTACTGGTGGCCAGGGCTACGACAAGAAGTACAGGATTACGTCAAGGGATGCACAGACTGCCAAAGAATCAAAGTCAACAACCGCCCCACACGCGCACCACTACAGCCCATATTCCCAAAACCGGAAGCCACGCCATTCGAAACCATAGCACTAGACTTCATCACGAAATTACCCCAAGCAGATGGCTGCGACACAATACTGACAGTAACGGATCACGACTGCTCGAAAGCAGCCATATTCATCCCCTGCCTAGAAGAGATTAGCGCAGAAGGAACCGCAGCCCTGTACGTAAAACACGTCTTCTCCCGATTCGGACTACCGGCACGCATCATCAGCGACAGAGACCCGCGATTCGCATCCAAATTCACACGCGAACTATGCAAGATACTGGGGATAGAACAAAACATTTCCACAGCCTATCACCCCAGGACGGACAGACAATCAGAACGCACCAATCAATGGCTAGAGCAATACCTACGATTCTGGGTTAACGAAAGACAGGATGATTGGATTCGTTACCTCCCCATGGTGGAATTCACTCACAACAACTGGCCCAACGAATCTACCAAGGAATCCCCTTTTAGCATCCTCATGGGATACAACCCACGCGCCGATTGGACGGACAGACCCTCTCCTATTCCCCAGGTAGCACTCCGCGTCAAACAGTTCAAAGAGGCTAGATTACGCGCCCAGGAACTGATGAGAAAAGCGCAGCAGGGGTGGATCAAGCACAAAAACACACCCAAATACAAAATTGGGGATCTCGTATGGCTAGAAGGATGCCACCTACGTACCAATCAACCAACCGCCAAGCTTGCGCCCAGGAGACACGGCCCTTTTAAGGTTACCCAGGTGATGTCCGCAGTCAACTATCGATTGGAACTTCCCACGCAGTGGAGCATCCACCCAGTGTTCCATACAGATCTTCTGACTCCTTATCGCGAGACTCCCACACACGGCCCCAACTATCAACGACCTCCACCAGATCTGATCGATGGCGAAGAAGAATACGAAGTCGAGAAGATTCTAGACTCTCGGCGCTTCGGCAGAACAAAGAAACTACAGTATTTGGTCAAATGGCGCGGATACCCGGACTCCGATAATCAATGGGTCTCGAAGGATGATGTATTCGCTGATGAAGCGATAAGGGAGTTCAAACGTTTAAACCCCGCCAGAGAGACGCATATAAGCGCAGGACTTTCCCAAGAGACATCCCCATCTCCCTCTCTATCACTCCCATCTACTCATGTCCCCACTCTCCAGTAGAAGTACACTATGTCCTCGACGACCTACTCCCCATCTCAGTCCAGCCCACTGTCATCATTCAGAACGCCCCGCCATCACCATCCCTGTCGCCTGCCCAGTCCGTTCAACCCAGCCCCAGTCGTCCAACTACCCCCATTCCATCCCTTCTTCCTTCGCCAACACCTACAGCAGCGGGCACACGAAGCCCGTCTCCGCAGGCCATGTTCCCACAAGACCTCCGTCCCGTCAAGACGAGACTCAGGTACAAGAAGATCGAGCATACGACCGGTACCTGTCGCAGGAGCATTGCCCCCTCAATCAACATCTCACGTATGGGACTCACCTCACGGAAACTCACGACGAAACCCCGCCGCTATGCAGCACGGACGGGGAACCACTCACTCTCCCCCCATCGGAAAGATCCGAGAGACGCCGCCTCTACCGTCCGGAGGAACACAGTCCAGTTTCCCGATCTCGCGTGGAAACTCCGCCACCGCGCGGGTTCCATCACAACAGGGGAGTACACTTCATCCCCTTCCAGATTCGCGACGCTCAGGGCCAGTTGCACCCAGCTCGGTATACGCAGCTCGTCTTTACGGCGGACCCCTTCGTCCTTGCCTACAGACGAGGCAGCGACCAGCAGTATGGCAAGTCGGTGCACGCCGCCCCCAACTACGACGAACCCACGCCCACCTACACCGACGACGACTTGGTCTTTCTAGACCAAGACAGCACCTACCGCGAGTCGGTCGATACGGCCTGCATGGCTATGAACGACCTGACGGTCACGGCGGAGATCCACCGCTACCGCTGTCTCCAAGCGGGCTACGTGGCAAAGGAGGAAGAGCTCAAGAAGAAGATCGACGAGCTCGACAAGATCGGACGCATGCGCCGGGAGTGTGTGATACGCCTCCAACGCGCCAACGCCATCAAACGCATCGAGGACGAGAGGGGACTCCTATCGCCCCGGAGTCGAGGAGGGAGTCCGGATTGCGCGCCTCCGAGAGGAGATTTACCGCGGTCGGTCTGGTGCCCGATCCTGAAAAGGGGGTGATGTTACGTTTCGGCTCGGAAGTGGACACTGACGCTCGGGGATGACACCACGTCAGCAGTATATCGTCATGGACTTATTGGATCAGTCAGCCGGGTAAGCTCCGGCGCATGTGATTGTGTACGATAACGGATTGGATCATGACTCGATGTGACTCATTCCTAGGATAGCTGTACTAGGGTTTGCTCTACTTACGCTATTGGTTAGGATAGGATGAAGCGGCGCTTGAAAGCCCGCGAGTATCTGTATAAGTAGTAGTCGTGGAAGACCAGGATCGCCATCTTGGTCTTCTTCAATACCACCATCGCCTTTGTTTCGTCTTCTCTGTAGGGCTCTCCCCCTTGAAGTGAGTCCTCTCCGGCATATCCCATTAGACCAGGGATCCCCGTGAGCTCATCCCGAGTTCCCCTTGTGGGCAGTGGACACATATCCTCTCGGATCGGTTTACCATCGCGTATTCCTCTATCACAACGAACGAGTCGCTAAGCCTTACAGCTACATCTATATTGTCGATCACCCTTCTTGGAGAACCATCATCCCTCTCGACGAACCTCCTGTCAACGTCCCTCAAGAGGAGGACTTACACGCATTCATCGCTTTGAATGGGGATTTAGCCCCTCACCCAGCTGAGTACCCAGACTCCATTACCAACCGCCTGTTCTACCATTCGTTCAGGATTGCCGCAGCTACTGAAGCCTAAGTCAGGCAAACGTCCGTGGTAGACGTAACATTCTTCTTCGTCAAAAAGAAGGACGGGAAACTGCGGCCCGTGCAGGACTACCGAAAGATCAACTCCTTCACCGTGCATAATCAATACCCCCTACCGCTCATACAGGACCTCATCACGGACCTTGGTAACGCAGACATCTACACCAAACTGGACGTCCGCTGGGGGTACAACAATGTCCGCATGAAGGAGGGTGACGAAGAAAAGGCTGCCTTTAAAATGCGATATGGCTTCTTCGAACCACTAGTCATGCCCTTCGGCCTCACCAACGCACCCGCCACCTTTCAAGCAATGATGGACTTCGCCTGCGGACCCACCATATTGAAACACGAAGCCTTGGGAACCACGATCCGAGTCTATATCAACGACGTCGCTATAGCCTCACGCAACGGCAGGGAGGGCCACATCGCGGCGGTACGTGACATACTGCAGGTCGCCAAGGACCTTGACTTGTACTTCAAACCAGAGAAATGCGTCTTTGGCGTGACCTCTATCGATTACCTGGGGGTAATCCTTGAAAAGGGGGTGACTCGCATGGACCCCATCAAGGTCGCTGGTATCCGCGACTGGCCCACACCTACCACAGTCAAGCAGGTCCGATCTTTCCTCGGCTTCTGTAACTTCTACCGCCTCTTCATCAAAGGCTTCGCTACCCACGCACGCCCCTTAAACCATCTAACACGAAAAGACACAGAGTGGCACTGGGGCCCAGATGAAGATGCCGCGTTCACAAAGCTCAAAGACCTGGTAACGAGCGAGCCAGTACTGGCACACCCAGACACCTGCGAACAATTCGAACTGGAAGTAGACGCATCAGGATTCGCGGTGGGTGCCGTACTCTTACAGCGCAAGGAGGACGGTAAACGACACCCCATAGGATACTACTTGGCAACACTTAACGAGGCCGAGCGAAACTACGACATCTACGACCTCGAATTACTAGCTATCGTCAAAGCATTCCGCCACTGGCGCCCCCTGCTAGCAGGCTCCCCTCACAAGATCAAGGTATTCTCGGACCACCTCAACCTACAATACTGGAGATCCCCACAACGAATCAGTAGGCGCATCACAAGGGAAGTCCTGGAACTCTCCGAATACGATTTCGAGATCCACCACATCAAGGGTACTGCAAATGGAAGAGCTGACGCACTCTCGCGAAGACCGGACTACGACCGTGGGGACGACGATAACAAGGACATCGTGGTCCTCCCCGATGCGCTCTTCGTACGGGCCACTCAAGTCGAAACTATAATGCCAACGGCCGCAACCATAGAACCTGAAGAAATGGAAAGACCGGATGCTACTTACCACCAAGACGAGAACCATCTCTGCCCCTGGATAGATGCACACCGACTAAAGAAGGTCGAGGGCACCTGGTACAAGGATGGAAGACGAGTGGTCACAGGGGGACTGTACGACAAGAGAAGTATCATTTCCACACACCATGTACCTCCGGTTTATGGTCACCCAGGCATCAACAAGACTGCACAGTTGGTGGGACGCATCTACTGGTGGCCAAACCTTCGCCAAGACGTCCTAGATTACGTTAAAGGGTGCGCCGAATGCCAGAGACACAAGGCAAACAATCGACCTACCAAGGCACCGCTCTCCCCAATATACCCAAACCCTGAGGCACTTCCCTTCGAAACCATCGCACTCGACTTCATCACCAAACTACCGCTCTCGCAAGGGTTCGACTCCATCCTCACAGTTACGGATCACAACTGCTCGAAGGCAGCCGTTTTCATCCCGTGCAACGAAGAAATCACGGCAGAAGGAACCACCGCACTATACGCTAAGCACGTCTTCCTGCGATTCGGACTTCCCACCAAGGTGATCAGCGACAGGGACCTGCGCTTCGCATCCAAGTTCTCGCGCGAACTATGCAATATCCTGGGTATCTCGCAGAACATCTCCACCGCCTACCACCCACGAACGGACAGGCAGTCCGAACGAACAAACCAATGGCTGGAACAATACCTCCGATTCTGGACCAACGAGCGACAGGACAACTGGGCGGCGTATCTCCCTATCGCGGAATTCACGCATAACAACTGGCCTCACGAGACCACAAGGAAGTCCCCTTTCTACCTCCTAATGGGGTACAACCTGCGCGCTGATTGGATCGACAGGCCATCACCCATCCCACAAGTGGCATTACGAATCGATCAATTCCGTGAAGCGAGGGCCGAGGCCAAAGCACTGCTTATCAAGGCGCAAAAATCGTGGATCAAACACAAAGATATGCCCAGATACAAGGAAGGAGACCTCGTATGGTTAGAAGGACGCCACCTACGTACCAACCAACCAACCGCAAAGCTTGCGCCCAAGAGACACGGCCCCTTTAGGGTGTTGCAGGTGATGTCCCCAGTCAACTACCGCCTCGAACTTCCCACACAGTGGAGCATCCACCCAGTGTTTCACACAGATCTTCTCACCAGATATCAGGAGACCCCTATGCATGGGGCTAACTATCAACGCCCACCTCCAGATCTGGTAGACGGAGAAGAGGAATACGAAGTCAAGAAGATTCTAGACTCACGAAGATTCGGAAGAACCCGGAAACTCCAATACTTGGTAAAATGGAAGGGATACCCCGACTCGGAGAACCAGTGGGTCGACCGGAGTGAAGTATTCGCCAACCAGGCAATTCGAGACTTCAAGGCGCTCAACCCTCTACGAGAAACACATATAAAGAGGACCCGGAGCGAGCTAAGTCCTATAGCAATCCCTGCTACTCACACTCATCCTGTCTTCCTTCGCACCATGTCTTCCTGCTCCCTGCCCTCACAGTCGACCATCGACACGGTGGTCCAGAGCCTCATCACTCCCCGCGGACCCGTCACCCGCAAGGATGCCATCGCGGTACTCAGCTCCTTCCCCGACCCCACCATCGGAGGAATCGCAGACTCCCCCGAGGCGCAGCCTGGCACCTACGAAGGAGACGGCGCGGAAGCGGACCGCGCCCTACTCGAGGGCCCGGTGTCAAATCGCCTCGTTCAACACGCTGACGGACATGGTGACCCTAGACCTGTCCCGGTACCACACCGAGTTCGGACCAGTTCGGCTGTGGAAGGAGATCGTCCGGGAGTGGAGGGACGAGCAACTTCGGAGGGCGCAGCTGCGAATGCAGCAGCTGAGGCACTGGCGGGCGCTGGCGAGGATGAATGGGGGCTCAGGGAGGACGCAGATGGAGACTACGCAGTTGCGCACCCCCATATTCTCTCGACCACCGATACTGACGACCCCCGCGAAACTCCCTACTCCCTCAACACCGACGGATCCCCCATGTACAAACGGGACCTCGGAGTAATGGGAGGATCAACTCACCAGCCTCTGGCCGTCATCAACACTTGCACCCCCCGCCGGCTTCACACGCAACGCCGGGGCGGACTACCTCCCATTCCGCATTGTCTCCCCTGACGGGGTCGAGCGCGAAGCCAGATACCACCAGGTCATCATGGGCCCGGACCCCATGGTGGTGGGCATCATCGACGAGTCCGACAAGGTCTACGCTCGCCCCCTCTACGCCACACCCCGCTACCACTACGGTGGCAAGCCTATCTACCAGAACGAGGACATGGTCCTCTTCACCGAAGGCTTCGAGGACCGGGCGCGCGTGGACCGCTGCCTCTCCTCCCTCCACAACATCTCACTCTCGGGCAAGGTCGCCCGCTACCGCGCCGCCGACCGCGAGTTGCAACGCCTTAACCAGCGGATCGACGACCTCATCGCCGCGGTGGGGGAGATCCAGGGTAAGGTCTCGGCGAGCCGGCGTAGGCTGGAGATGGCCAACGCGCTGGAGCGTATCGAGGACGAGGCCCGGACCATGGTGGACTACGAGTTGACGAAGAAGAAGACACGTCGTGGGCGCAGGGGCACGGCGCAGGCTACGCGCACTAGGATACTATATGAGGAGGAGGGCTTTGGAGCGTCGGGGCATCACACCTGAAAGAGGGGTGATGTTGCGATCGGACTCATCGGTACGGACTACGGACTCGTGGGGTTCTGACTACCCTAGTATTAGTCAGGGACAGTCGTATCAGTCAGCAGAGTAGTGGGTATCACATGCATCGGACTTTACTCATACCTAGGATAGTTGTAGTAGGGTTCGAGCTACTATCGCTATAGGGTACTTTACTTTCGGGAGGAGCTTCAAAGCTCCTCGTCAACTGTATATCTACTAGGCTGTACGAAGACCGAGCTCCTCAGCTTGGTCTTCTTGAATAACCAGCGTCATTCTCGCACTCCTCTTAGTCGTCTCTCTCATTCTCTCTCTCTGTCTCTCGCTGCGGCTTGCCTTTGTTCGGCGGCTCGCGCGACAATGTATACGCCTGGTGGACTTTGCCCCAGTGCTGTGGACGATCGCGTTCCTACTACGGACGTGTATCTACTTTTGCTAAGTCACTTCGCACGCCCACTTGCCACTGTATCTCGCTCAAGTCGAGCACGTTAGGACTGGCCTAACGCAACAGTCTGGGTACTTTTGAGTGAGTATCCCACCAGTAGCAAATCCAGAGGCATCGGTTTCGACATGTGTGGGGAGGTTTGGATCATACATGTCACAGCACGCGCGAAGTGGACCCTTGCTTATGGTGATGACCCCTTAGTAAGACATAATGTGTCATGGACTTAGTCGATCAGTCAGCAGTAGTACAGTATCACATGCCGATGTGGCATGACTCATTCATAGGATAGCGATAGTAGGGTTCGAGCTACTTTAGCTATTCGTCGCACAGATTGGAGAGGAGCTTTAAAGTGTCCTCGTACATGTATAAATAGTGGCTCGATAAGACCAAGATACGCCATCTTGGTCTTCTTCAATCACCACTTCCTTCTCATCTCTTTCACGTGTGATTCACTTGCCTCTTTGTGCAAGTCGTCTTATCGATCATTGGATTACCTAGTGGCACGACTTGCCCTAGTGTACAGTCAGATCACGTGCCTATAAGCGCCGTGTATCTCGTGATCCGGTCACGTGACCCCGCAAGAAGATTTCCACTAAGTCGTGAACGCCCTTTCGCAGTCCAAGTCGGACTAATGCTAGTGGTGGTGTTACAATACACCTTTAAGATAGGTTCTTGTATGAAACGCTCCTTGAGCATATCAAATGCAGCCTGCTGCTCCGAATGCCAATGCCATGGAGTGTCCTTCTTCGTGAGGTCATGTAAGGGTCGGGTGATGGCCGCAAAGTCCTTAATGAACTGATGATAGAAGTTGGCGAACCCAACGAACGCTCTAACCTCTTTAAGCGTTGTGGGTGTTGGCCACTCCCTTACTGCAGAGACCTTGCCAGGGTCCATCTGCACTTCTCCAGGACGGATAATCATCCCTAAGTACTCCATTTCTTGTTTCTCGAATTCGCACTTCTCAGGTTTGAGATAGAGGTCGTAGTCTCTAAGACATCTGAGCACCTCGCATACTATCTGGCGGTGGTGTTCCAAGTCTTGGCTGTAGATGAGGATATCATCCATGTAGACTGCGACTTCTCCTGAGGTGATTAGATCAGCGAAAACGGCGTTCATGAGGGCTTGAAAGGTGGCCGGGCTGTTGGTCATACCAAAGTACATTACTTTTGGTTCAAACAGACCTCGGTTGTGACTATAGCACCTTTCCATTCGTCACCGGGCTTGATGCGAATGTTGTGATAGCCCCATCTTACGTCAAACTTTGTGAAGTACTTGGCTCCCTTCAGCTGATTAACAATGTCGGCTGCGAGTGGAAGTGGATAGCGGTTTTTGATGGTAATCTTATTGAGCCGCCTATAGTCCTGCACTAGACGTAGCTTTCCGTCTTTTTTCTTTATGAAGAACACTGGTGAGGCCATCGGTGACTTAGATGGGACCAGGTATCCTTTAGAGATGTGCTCTTGCAGGAACTTATCCAACTCTTCTTGTTCATTAACTGACATGGGGTACGACTTGACCTTCCAGTGCTTGACTGCATCTGGTTCCAAGGCTATGGCGTGATCCCATGGTTGGTGTTCAGGGAGCCTCTGGGATTCCTCCTCAGAGAATACTTTTGCGAAGTCTCTGTAGTGCTCTGGCACCATTTCTTCGAAGGTTTTCTTAGGTTTAGCGGCTGTAGCTTTCTCGGCAATCTGTTGCGAGTATGTGAAGCCTGCTAAGCAAAACACTTCGTCTTGGGCCGTGTCGAGCACTTTCTCCGCAAGGAGACGGCGGCGTTCCATACGGTTTGCCATAATGTGCATCACCTCTACCTCCAACTCTGGTTGCGCTATTTCAGCGGTTGAGTTGAGGCACATAGTGCCTTCCTGCCAATCTATGTTGGGATTCCTTAGTCTTAGCCATGGCAGTCCCAAAATGACATCCTCTGGGCCTAGTGAAGTGACTAAGAAGTCGTGACTATCTTCAGTAGGGCCGACTTTCAGAGTGAGTCGAACTTTGTGGGTGATACTGCCTGCTTCATTGAGCGTCCCGTCTATGTTATATAGGGTGATGGGATGCTCTAGAGGAACCTGCAACATCTTATGGCGGTCAGCGTACTTTTTGTCTAGGAACAACAAAGTTGCCCCAGAGTCTACCATTGCTGCTACTTTTACAGTACGATGACGTCCTTTTAAATACACAGAAATATGAAAATGTGATTTTTTATCTTTTGTTTCAGGAATAATAGTAGAAGACAGTGCTGCATCAGAAATCATCACGTGCGGCGCTGCTTCGAGAGAAAGTGGAGCAACAGGAACACTACTAATATTGTTCATCTCCGAGGCAGATGTAGATGTGGAGGGACCAGAAAGACAAGAAATGGAACCGACACTACTATCTAACTTACAGGCAGAAACTGTGTGAGTACGAATTACAGGAAATGAGTCCGAAACATGAGAACATATGGTACAGGTACATAAGTCCGTCTCATCTACTGTTAAGGGGCCGGTCGCAGCTATACGCGACCCCTTAATCAAAAAGCCACCTTGAGAGCTTCCAACTGCTCTTGCTGGCGGGTTACCATCTCCATCAATTTGGCTATGTCTGCCTGTGACGTCTTTGCCGGAGTGGTGCTTGGTGAAGTGGCAGCTACCACAGTACTTGTCGAGGATGGTGGGCTCGGGGATTCCGTGGTAGTGGCTGCCACTTTGGCCTTCCCTGGTTTCCCCATTTTCTTGAGCTGGCAGACGGTGGACCGGTGTCCAGCCTTTTGACAGTGGTTGCACACGTCCCGCTCGTGGTTTCCATCCTTTTTTACATGGTCGGGTGATCCACACCCGTAGCACTTTCCCTTCATCCAGCTCTGGTATTCAGCCTTTGTTTTGAATATGTCCCCTTTCTTCTGGGTGCCTTGCTGATGCGTGGCGTCGACTTGCATGGCATTAGGGTTGGGGGATGAGGTTTGATTTGTCGAAGTTGGTTTCCCGGACTTCTCAGCTCTTCACTGGCGCATACGCTGATCAATGGTCTGCGCCGACTGCTTGAGCTCTTCGTATGTTTTGTAAGGCTTCTCTGACCAGGCCAGGATGTCTTTGATGTCCTCGTTGAGTCCATCGTAGAAGCAGGTGCGTAGGTCCTCTTTGGACCACCCTGTCTGTCCTGAGTACTGCTCAAATACCGACATGTATTCCGAGACTGGCTTCTTCCTTGTTTTGTCTTTTTGAGTTCCTCGCGTGCTATCTCTTGCATGTTGAGGGGGCTGAACCTGTGGTTAAACTCCTTAACAAATCCTGCAAAGGTCCCGCCAAATGGAGTTCCACCTGTGTTGGCCTGTTCCAGATATGGGAGGGCCCAGGTTTTTGCGTCTCCTTCCATCAAGTTAAGAACAGCCGCTATCCAGCAGTGTTCATCTGTATACCAACTACTTGTGGTGGCATCCCACGTATTCATAGTGTCCCCTGTGGATCCCGCCCTGTTGCGGAAGGCGGCAAGGAAGTGACGGGCATCTGTAGAGTTGCCTTTCCCGTCCCAGGCTTTGGGACGGGCCACTACTTCCTTCTGTTTTCCTGATGAGGGGCGACTTGAGCTAATGGTCACTTGCATTGTTAGGTCTGCGACCTATTGCGTGAGCTGGCCCATGGCGAGGCCCAGTTGATTGATGAGTGCCAAGCAGTCATCAAGGGTAGGTGGCGGGGCGGGGGCTGTGGGGGTAGTTGAACTTCCGGGCTGACTCATGTTCTCCAACTGTTTTTCTCTTTCTTCTCTGTCCGCCTTGTCTTGTGCCTTTCGAAAATTCTCTAGTAAGAGTAATTGTTCGTCTGGCGAGATCTCGTCCCAATCTTCTATCTGGGAGATGAACTGTTTCTCTCGTTTAGTGGGAGGAGGGAGGGCGTATTTTGAGCGAGCTCCTTGATGATACTGAGCTTGTGCTAGACGAGCTGTCTGTTTCCCCTTGCGAGGAGCCACATTCGGATGGGGGGGGCAGAGGGAGGTGAGGGATTAGAGCTGCGGCGGCTGCTACAAGCTCTGGGACAGTGAAGTCTGTACCATCTACTAGGTACTGGAAGCCGTATAGTTCGAGGAGTCCGTTGACAAAACCGGGCTCGTGATAGATTGCCTGAATGTATTGTTCAGCGAGGTTACGTGGGGGATGTTCTAGCTGGAAGGTCTGAACTTGGATATTGACACCATCTTCGTCTATGAAGCTTTTGCCTGACTGGGCAAGTGTCTCGTTGGAGGAGGAGTGGGTGGAGTGGAACGACTCGGCCGATAAGGTGCGGGAGCGGGATGTAAAAATGGGTGAAGGAATCCAGTCTTGTTCAGACTGGGAATCCTGATGTACGTGAAGCGATGCCGAAGCAGAGGCTTGAGTCTGGGGTGGTGTGATAGAAGCTTGTCTCCTCCTAAAGAGACAGTGTAGACGGGTGCAAACGTTCTCGAATAGACGAGGCAGTGTGGAAACGGGATAGGTGGATTAAAGATGACGTGTTACGATGAGCACGAAACGCTAACTCAAAGATGATAGGAGAGTCCGATCAAGCAAGACCAATACACAGTGATTGTTTCACACTGCGCGAGGCTGCAGCAATAACGGAACACTCAGGAATGGGGTAGGGATATGTATAGAGCCACAAGGCTGTCTGCCTCAGTCTTCTCGACCTGTTGGCTGCCTCTCACGCCGAAGCGCTCTCAAACTTTTCTGTTTACTATGCATACAGCTGTCGCAGGCTAGGCCTGGCTGGCTTCTCATCCAACTGCAGCTTATCTGGTGTGGTGACCAGTTCTGCAGAGGGTACCCAAACGTTCCACTGAACTCAGATGGAATGCCTATAGGCAAGCACAATCTATGCCGACTTTACAGACACTAGAATTGTACCACAATAGCGCAGATTCTGCTTATGGAGGTCCACAGGCAAAGAGTGAGGTGGGTAGTACAAAGGACTGATGGTCATCAACCACCTGGAGGGAGTAATGGAACTGGTGAGCGTAATAGGGCTCAGGAGTGTGAAAGGAACTTGTCCTAATGTAGCAGTGTGACTGCCGTGCTACGTTAAGCAAGGCAAAGGTAAGTGATGAACTGAACTGGTGACACACCCAACTTAACGCGGAGACAAGTCACGCGCTAGATGTGCTGTCGACGTGGAGGGCGTGGAACATGTGAGACTTTATACAAGCCTCAAACCACAGATATCACACGGCGGCACACTGAGTGGAGAACCAAGAGGACAAGTTTTAGATTTGATGGAGTATGGGAAGTACAAGGGAATACGCACCTGAGTGGAGAACCAAGAGGACAAGTTGGTTCCACTCAGGACATTACAGGAGGGTTTATATACACTACTGTGGCTGAGCTTGAACTGAGTCTAAACACTATTACTAAGTGTACAGTAAGACTCCTTGACTCAGGAGCTGACGCATCGTGTCTATTAATAGTGCATCTTATTGTGCTGACTGATGCACATGTCATCGCGCTTATGAGCGGCTCCACTTTGCTGAGTAAAACCTAATACGCGAGTAAGCGTATACTACTAATCATGACGTATGTACGTTCTAGATCCTTCTAGAGTCTTCCATCTCCTTCCATCCAATCAAAGCTTAACTAAACGTATAAAGGACTCTTGTCCCATGGTCACGTGCACATGGGTGGCAGCCCGTGTGACTGACTTGTTATCAGTACTTTAGCCCTTTATATCTTCGCCAAATAAATGCGTAAAATATGCAAAAATAAGGGAAAATAGTACGCGTCCGTGACACAAGCCTGGCAGCATCACAGCACACTCAGACAGGAGAGATGAGGGATGTGAGAAAGGAAGGGATAGACTCGGATAACTCAATGAGCTCACTAAGGACGATTCAAGAGATGTATTGCACCAAAGGCACTATCAGCGTGTCGCTGGCAAGGCAGCCTAGTGATGGCAGTACAATGGGTGGTATAATCCAAGAAGTCAAGCTTAGGTCTTCAGCGACCATAAGCCACTCTACTTATACAAGTCCAAGGAGGTTTGAACCCCAGCTTGGAACTCCGAAACACTAATACAGGGATCCTAGGAATGAGTCACAACAAGTCAGAGATAAGCAATCAGCCAATGGCAGTAGGGCGCAAAGGCATGAGTCAGAGATAAGGAGACACGAGTCATACAGTCAGGCACAAACCAATCAGGAGACAGTATCATATCAGAATCAAGGCACAATCAATGGAAACATACAAGTCACAAACACAAGGCAGGGCACGAGGCAGTCTGGGCCATTCCAGGCACAAGCTCATCTGGAACCATCTGGTGTGGGTCTAGCCAGGTCACGTGATGGGCAGGCGCTAAGGTCACATGCACTACTCCCAGTATTCCTGCGGCTTTTGAGCGCTTCTGGGTTCATAGTAGGGAGTGGGTGACTTAGCAGATAAGCGGTGTTCTGTCACCAATTGGGATATCTCCGCCTCTTCATCATCAGAGTTATGGGCGGTTCTCCTAATCGCAGTGTTGTGGGTGGCGGTGTGGCGTATCCGAGGGTTGCCAAAAGGGGCATCTGTAACAATTGGGCTGTTGTATCGAGTCTGTTTGGATGGTGTACATGGGTTCTACTTGGGTGGTTGTCATCTCTACTGGTGAGTGAACGATAATGTGCTCAGCTTGTATCAGGTCGCTTAATGTGATTCCAGTGGCTAGGTTTGCTAATTCTTCCTGTTCTTTGGCATTACTTGTGACAGATGGTCTTCTTCTGATTCTTCGTTGCTTTGGCCAGATGTTGATTCTTCTTTGTCTATAGTGCTTGCGATGGTTGCACCATCGATCGGTCCTGCCTGTTTGGTAGGAACTACTTCACTCTCGAGGATGTCACAATGATATTCATGAGTTGTTGGTCTGACTATGGTTTGTACTCCTGCGTTGTTTGTTGCCAGTATACACCAGCAAGTATGTTCGAAATTAAACTCAACTGGGTAATATCTACTCAGCTGATTTGGGAAGTCGACGAAGTACCCAGTTTCTCCTCTGTGTGTCCTCTACCTGGCAGCTTTTAGGTAGCGAGTGGGGATGTTCCATTCTCCTCTGGTGGTGATAGTATATGCTTGGACTTGGTTCCAGCCCCACCGATCTGATGTGGTGGTCGCCACTGTGTTGTTCATGCGTATATAGCTTGGTCTTAATGTTGCATTAGGCTGTCCTAACATTGCTCAACTTGAGCGATAACAGAGTGGCAAGACGAAGCAAGCAACTTAGCAAAAGTCTGTACGTGTCCTCAGTTGGAACACGACTTTGAGTAGCACTGGGGCTAGTTCCACCAGGCGTCCAAGTTGATCGACCACCTCCCTGATGAAGGTGAGGCAGGTATAGAGGGAGAGAAGGTGACTTAGGATTATCATGCAGAGGAGTAGATCTGAGATGCAAATGATTCAAGAAGACCAAGCTGAGAAGCTCGGTCTTCACAAAGGCAGGTAGTTATACAGTTGACGAGGAGCTTTGAAGCTCCTCCCGAAAGTAAGACTACTAGTAGCGTAAGTAGCTCGAACCCTACTATGACTGTCCTAGTAATGAGTCACTCGTCCATACTACTAGACATGTGATACTCTGTGAGATAAGAAACCTTGTCCAACACAACGAATGTCCCTGACTAATAGTAGGGTAGTCAGAACCCCATGAACTACTCTGTGCATACTGTGAGTCCAATTGTAACATTAAGACTCAGTTCGGTGATGCACAAGTATCACTTGGTCTCCCTGGGACATGAGGACAATAGTGGAAGCACAGGGCTCAAGTGTAAAGGCGAGCGAAAGAAGGACTCAAGCACAATAGGCAAGTCAAATGGGGTTTGTGAGGCTAAGACAATGTGGTATTACACAAGAAGTCAAGTCTACCATACAAGCTGGGTAGGGCGTGACTTATATACTAGTACAGGGTGTTTGTACAATGCAAACACATGGCACAATTCTGATGTAACAGTACAAAAGGGGTGAACAAGGGGAATAGTCATATATGATACAAGGAGATTCCACAGGGCGATGCATGTCTCAGAAATGGTCAGCAGATGAAAAGAAGCGTAAAACTGGCCATTGTATTGCTGAGGCACAAGGTGCGGAATGGAAGCCAAGAAACGCAAGAAAGCGGATCGTATCGTAAAAGTACAGTAGACATGTAAAGGGGAACACAGGATGAGAAGAATCGTAACACA
Organism: Lactarius hatsudake; assembly: GCA_024734325.1. NCBI lineage: Eukaryota > Fungi > Basidiomycota > Agaricomycetes > Russulales > Russulaceae > Lactarius > Lactarius hatsudake. Next base: position 74,247 of record JANSJP010000124.1, read on the forward strand.
CTAGCTGTATTCAGTCAAGGTAATGGGTTTAAATACAAGAGAACCAGTAGCTGTGAGCCAAGGTAACAAGTAAGTAAGAGGGAATGTAGTGTAGGAGAAGGGTGGCATGAGAAGCCAAAAGGGAAGCAAGAGCAGCTATGATATCGACATCTTGAAAGGGATATGAGAAATTACAACTGATATGGCAAGCCAGACCAAGACCAAAAGGATCAAAAACAGACAACTTCAGGTGTCACGATCACGTGCCACGCCACAGTTTCAGTTCCAGATTCAGATTCTCAGTTATCTCGGACATTGGCTTATCAGATGTCCTTCTGTGTTTTCCCTTGTGTTTCAGATTCGGTTATATCTGAGCATCAGCTTATCTGATGTTCCATTGTCTCATTCTGTGTTTCAGTTGTGACTCATCTCGCTTCTTTCTATGTGCTGGCATTCCACTGTATTTTCTCTGTTTCATCTCTCTCCTCGCTGGCGGACGACGCATAACCTCTGATGTGCTGGCATGAGCCAGTCCAACTAGTATACAAGACATGTAGTATACGCTGTAGTTTCCTTGTTTCAGTCTTGTTCTCAAATATAGCCCACTTCTCCCTCTCTTGTCCTTGAAGCTCGACGCTCCCGTGCTTAGTCAGCGCCCGGCCCGGTTCCCCAGACCCTTGCTCGCACGCAAGGAAGCGTCCCTTGGACGATAAATGTTATAGCACCATACAGGTCGTACAGACTCCGGCACCGTCTTGTTGAACGATCCGGGTGATCGTAAAATCAGGGCTGGAACCTGAGGGATCCTTACAGCAGTGGTAGTGGATTCCCATGGTGAAAGGTGTTACAATCTCTGACCACACTGACTACTGGGGACCTGGCGCAGGGCCTGGAGAGCCTGCAGGATGCCAGCAGTGGTACATTGGCACATGCTAGGGGAACGGTTCTGGAATGCCCTAGAGCCATGATATCACCAATCACGTGACTGAGGGCTGGGATGACCTAGACTGATGACGATAGATGGCACAACTGACTGTGTGACCTTTTTAGAAGGTTCCGCGTCTGCGCACAGACCACAGAACCTGAGAGAGCAGACTTAGCTGGGTATGAACCACCTTATGTACCTGCATGTATATATACCTGTACTTGTTTCGTCCTCAAGTCTCTTCCAGACTTGAGTTACTTAGCAATACCAGCTAGTATCTTGGGAACCTTGCTCTGCCTTGCTCTAAGCTCCTTTCCACTTATCTTGTGCATCACCATTCTTGCCTTGCCTCTTTGTGCGTGTGCCTTTGACCAATCTCAGTCTCCTTTGTCATCATTGTTGACAATGCCCAAGTCGTCTTCTGCTAAGCCTGCCACAGGTGCCTTGAACCCTGGACATTGCCCCACTGGTGGCGTTACAAAAGGTGTATGCAGCAACCATGGGGCTGTGTGCAGTGAGATGGAGGTGGGGGCTTGAGGATGGTGACACAGGGAGCACCTCTTGCAAGTGCTGGTCAGATGGCATGGTGAATGCATCATGAGGAGGGAGGCATCCAAGACAAACCCATTCTTCCAGATGCCCAAAAAGTAAATTTTTTTTAAGGATTTTCAGCTGACCCCCACCCCTGGCCTTGGGTCATGGAACCATGGCCTGGCTCCCCCTTGCAAATGTCCATGGTAGACATTACATGATCTGGGTGATTGTAACATATATTAGGGTTTATACAGCTCATTGGGAAATCTACACAATGTGGGGTCATATACAGCAGCTTTTGAATATATGAATGTACCTTTCATCATGATCTGCAGGTCTTCCTCTGATCACCCTGTCTGCAGTTAATAGTCATGTGACCTAAGAGTGTAACACAGTGTATGATTTCTATCATGTAGTAGTGTAATTTTAAGTTGAAGAGCTGTACTGTACAGCATGGATCGCTCGCGTTGCTTGCTCCCTGCTGTACAGTACAGCTCTTCAACTTAAAATTACACTACTACATGATAGAAATCATACACTGTGTTACACTCTTAGGTCACATGACTATTAACTGCAGACAGGGTGATCAGAGGAAGACCTGCAGATCATGATGAAAGGTACATTCATATATTCAAAAGCTGCTGTATATAACCCCACATTGTGTAGATTTCCCAATGAGCTGTATAAACCCTAAATTATGGTTTATATATAAACCCTAAGATAGGGTTCAGAGATACAGTAGGTAAAGGATTTATGGTAGTCAGGTTGTGCTTTGTGCCATGGTGCCACAGCATGATGCAGCACTGGGCCACACAGTGAGGGCAGCATGTGTGAGGGGTGTCCTGGATGCCCATTTCAGTGTGACCCTCAAATTTGGATTTATTTGGATGAGTATGCAGGCACGCGTACACAAAACACTTCTTGGGTTATTGGAATGGTATTTGATGTATGCGTCCATCAAATCTAATCTTATCTATAAGAGACTTGAATATCACATTTACATAGGGGTGATTAAGATGCTTTGTCATGAACAGAGTGCATAGTCACATAGTTACGCCACTAGTTGCTGTGCACATGTTATATGTATTATGTGATGCAGCACCGGTAGACCGGGCCGTGGTAAGGGCAGCATGCGTGAGGGCGTCCTGGAAGTGCATGTCAGTGCGACCTTCAAATTTGGATTTATTTGGATGAGTATCCATGCACGCGTACACAAAACACTTCTTGGCTTATGGAATGGTATTTGATGCACGCGTGCATCACATCTTATCTGATCTATATGAGATCTGAATTTCATGCTTACACAGGGGCGTCCTAGATGCCATGATATGCACAAGGCTCTTAGTCAGATAGTTATGCCACAGTTGCCATGCACATGTTATATATATTATGTGACACAGAAGTGGCACACCGGGCCGTGGTGAGGGCAGTATGTGTGAGGGCGTCCTGGAAGCGCAGTTCAGTGCAACCCTCAGATTTGGATGTATTTGGATGAGTATGCAAGCACGCATACACAAAATACTTCTTGGGTTATTAGAATGGTATTTGATGCACGCGTGCATGAAATCTAATCTTATCTATAAGATTCTTAAATATCACATTCACATAGGGTTATTCAAGATTCTTTGTTATGAACAGAGTGTATAGTTACATGGTTATGCCACAGTTGCTGTGCACATGTTATATATATTATGCGATGCAGCACCGGCATACCGGGCCGTAGTGAGGGCAGCATGTGTGAGGGCGTCCTGGAAGTGCATGTCAGTGTGACCCTCAAATCTGGATTTATTTGGATGAGTATCCATGCACGCGTACACAAAACACCTCTTGGGTTATTGAGATGGTATTTGATGCACGCGTGCATGGGATCTCATCTGATCTATATGAGATCTGAATGTCGTGCTCACACAGGGGCGTCCTAGACACCATGATATGCACAAGGTTTGTAGATAGATAATTATGCCATGGTATGCTGTATATATATTACATGCATGATGCAACCTCAGCACACTGGGCCATGGTGAGGTTAGTGTGTGTTGGGGCTTCTTGGACACCCATTATCAATGTGACCCTTGTGTGCACTACTGGGTGTCAATTAACTCTGAGATCCATCCTAAACCCAGCTGGTGAGTGCCGTAAAAAACACCCGTCTTCCAATCTTCTGACCTGCAGCTTGATCTCACTTGTCGACCCATTGTCTCTCCTCCAAAGTCCACCCCTAGGGGTACTGCAAAGTGCCTCATAACCTGTGGACTTTGTGGCTTCCAACGTGTTGTACTCGATCTGTAGTGAGTTGTACGTGTGGGCCAGCTTCTGGTATTTGAGCTGCGTCCGTTTGAGGACCTGGAGGTGGTGTGCAAACAGTAAACCATCATGCCATTGGCACAAGAATAGGAACGCACCTCACGCAGCTCAGCATTATCGAGCTGCGAAACCGATTGGCATGAAACCACGGATTTCTCAGATGGGACGTCGGAAAGGTTAAGCTCTTCCTCAGAAGACATGAACGCGGAAAGTTGGAGGACGTTGGTGGAGTGAGGTGGGTGGGGTGGGTGGGTTCTTATTGCAATCATTCTAATGAGTATTGTCCAATGAAAATGATAATAATACTCACCATTGACGAATACAAGTTGCATTTACTTAGATGTAATGATCCACGTTGAGGCGTATGAAATTCGGCTGTGAGGGTGACGATGGCCATAACACGTCAAGAGTCGCATTCCTGACCATAGGGTAGTCCAGCTGTCCAGAGAGTTAGTCAACAGATGAACGATTGGTACTTACATGACGGTCAACCAGTAATATTAGGTCATGAGAGTTGATAGGGATATATCAGTGCCAAACGTGAAACTACAGAACGACGTAAACCAGCCGCCAAAAGGACTGATGGCCAAGCATGTGACGAGCATAATACCAAGGTCACCGGAAATCTCAGAGAGCTCTTGAACCCCCTCTGATTCCGGCCTCGCGTTCTTGGATGAGGGATCCTTAATATGTTGGGTCACGTGGCAAGGTTTTGAATGGATTGATAATAAATTGATGCGTCCCTTGCTGCGAATGGGTAACGACGATGGTGCAATTACGTCGCTTTGCGTCGCTTGTCTTGGGGGATTTTTGGGGTTCTTGTACGGTGTAAAAAGATGACTTGCACATGCCTGAAAAAAAAAGAAAAACATCCAAGAATACATTACGATACCTCATTACAGCGGAGGAATAAATCCCCAGTGTGGTCAACGACGTCCATAACATAATAGTACCCTTCCTTATCGAAATCCCTGATCAGGGGAGCACCGCGAATGATAGTGCGTGCGAATATGAATTCTGTTACATCCTTGCGAGCGCAAACACGGTGCAGCCCTAGTTCACGGTCCTTGACGCGTTGTGTACTTATGGGTGCATCGAGTGGTTGTATGAGACAAACAGAATAAACGTCGTTAGTAACAGATACAGTGAAAACCAGACGAAGTTGAGCAAAAAAATGCCCATGCGTGGTGAGCACCATTATGAAGTCACGCCGCTCGTTGCCGTGAAATCTTGGGCTGCAGTGTAGGCGGTCGATATATTGCTTCTGATCAACCCGAGACTCATAGACGACCTTAATGGATTGATACTCGGTGATCTAAAAGACATCAGGGAAGCGCTCTGAAGAGTAACACACAAAACACATACAAGGTCATCAGGACTCAATACGACGGCACGAGGTAGTGGTCCAGGTGTATTGGTGGCAGCAGCCGTTCGTTCAGCAGTCAACCAAGTGGCAAGGCGGCGGTGGAAGGCGTTCCCGAATGAAGAGAGGATTGCCGGTGGTTGCCACGAGTGCAGTACAATGTGTCCATCATAAAAGACTTTGCCCCGTTGCTCTGACACGCCGCCACCCTGTATGACGCTGAGGGTAGGAGTTGACAGCATCTCTTGATTGGGTATCGGGTCGTCGGTAACTTCATCGGCGACAGTTTCATGAGAAGTCTCATCGGCGACGGATTCACGAGAGGCCACATCGAGCTCATCAATATGGTCGCGAATAAGGATCGACACGAACTTAGCGTGCTCAACCCTTAAAATCTACAAGGAGACTGTTAGTGGAAAATCTACTTATAGATATCCATACCTGTGGGGCGACATTCTTGAAATTTGTTTGCCTTGCATACATCTTCTTCAGAGGCCCATGGAGCTTTTCGTTAGGCTTTGTATTGTAATTGCGAGAAGCCCCTTTTGCCTCGATATCGTCGAAACTATGCACCAGCGCATGCATCTTCGGGAAGTTCCAATTCTTGAGCTTAGCTTCCGGCTGTGCCTTTGCAACGTCTGCAGATGCGTCGATGTACGCCTAGACAATCATTAGCCAATTAATTAGAGATGACAAGAGAGTACCACATACCTGCATATGGCGTCCGAACTTGTGGAGCTCCTGTCGTCCAATGGCAATTGTGTGTTCTGTGTGTTCCTCAAATGAGAGGAATAGATCGACGATGGTGAAGCTTCGCAGAACGCAAAGTAACAACTTTCCCACTTGCTCGCTGCGCTCCCATGGGATAATGTTGTGCGCAGCGAAAATAAGAATCTTGGATATATCCTCGAATTTTGTGCCGTCGGTGAAAGAAATTTTCATGACCCCCTGGAAATGGTTCAAACCACTCCAGCGAGGTACGGCGCAAAACCTTGAGTCAGTTTGCATAATGTATATGAGTACTAGAAAATAAAACGTACTGGTCGTCTACCTGCGCCACCGCCTGACGACCATAACCTTCGACGTGCCCTTTGAAAACTTCCCAGAGGTGGTAGCCGAAGACACCGGTGTTGTTAGAATGGAGCCTGTCGAAAGACAATGCATGGTGTGGGTCCGTGTGTTGCAACTGCCAGAATACGTTCTATTCAACACGCGTCGATTGAAGTTAGGTATGTGATATGAGAAAAGATATACGCTTACCTGGACATTGCGGAGACCAAACTTGGAGAGTAGTGCTTCACAATCTCGTGCATGCGTAAAGCTTTGGGCCTGCTGAACGATTTCTTGTGTGTGGGCAGCCGTCCTGCGGGGCCAGTTCTTCGTGAGGTCTGTGAGCTTATCATGTTTGACAAGACAAATCGGACAAGGGAAGTTTGACATCGCTCCACGGGTTAAAGACATTACACACCTAATCATCGCATGTCAGGGCTGAGTGTAGTACCATGAGAAAGTGTAGACGTACTGTTCTTCGTAATCTGCAGACAAAATGAGGACAATCGGGAAGAGCCACCGTTCTACACCATCGCCACACTCAAGCCAACAACCAGTCTTCGAGTGCGTGACGATTGACTGGATGACGATAGAAAATGATTCATGCCATATCGTTCGTTTGAGATTGATAAAGGAGGGCTTTTTGTGACCCATCGGATCCTCAGGGACCTGGAAAACACTCAGTATTAGCGAAGAGATGTAAATACGAACGTACAATCGGAAGCCATCCGACAACGCGGCCACCACCAAAACCATTGCCGTTTCGAATACTGGCAGGAAGGTTGGCGCAACGTGCAATGACCGGGTACCCCTGCTCTGTTGCAAAACTTGAGAGTCGTGTCTTGTCGGCGTATAATATAAGGGCCAAGAGGTTTCCCCCCTTCGGGGATTTGTGACTGCAATATGATGCATTGGATCATGACCTCAAGTGCAACAGATCAACGGATGCTTACCTGGGCGTCCCAGAAGGTGTCTGCTGACCAGGGCTCATTGAATACATGAACAGAAGATCCCTCGTTACACCGGAAAATCTTCTCCGCATCCCAGTGAAAGTGCGTTGCGAGCTGTGAAGACTGTACTAGATCCGTTGCCCAGTCCCAAAGTGCACGGTGGTATACATCAAACTTCAATTCTTTGCCATTGTACAATACAGACACTGTGGACGATTCAAACTACAAAGGGCGATAAGCCTGTCGCCGAGACACAGCTCTTGGACTCACAGGGGACAATTTCAAAGAAGCACGCTCCCAAGCAATATGGACCTCCGAGATCTTTGAAAGAGTCACCTTTCCCTTGCCGGCATTACACAAATCGAAAACTTTGAGGATTCTATCTGAGTATTCATTACCCAGGCTGCTCTGCAAGAATATTTCTGCAAGCAGGAAATCCTCGCGTGTTTGGAAAAAGGGTGACCAGGGTTTGGAATATGGTTGACGGGTGGAAGTACGTCGAGGGGCGTGGCTGGGGTCATCGACGCCATGGACCTTAGTGGGCCTGTGACTGTTAGGATGATACTCCGTTCGGATTTCCCTGTGAGTGGCGCTGTTGGGTACAGCAGCTGGCTCATCCAAGGGGTAGGGGGCTGGCTCGTCCAGGGGGTAGGGGGCTGGGACAAGAATGAGCATGGCGTTGACCGATTTCGCCGATAAAGGTGATGACGCACCTGTGATGTCCAGTTGGGTATCCAACTCTGCAGTTATAGAGTGTTCGTGGGCTGGCAGTGTCCCGATGGCCGTTCTGAGTCCACCTGGGACTGGGGAAAAGAAAGTCAGAGCAGAAGTAGGAAACGTGGAGTAATATCACGTACCTCCAAGCTTAGCCCGCGCCTGGTTGAGCAGATCTTTTTTGTACTCTAGTAGCCCCTCTTCTTCCCGTTTCTCCCTCTCACACTTCTTTAAGTGCGCAGCGAACACCTGAGGACGAAAGTGGCCCCCACAAATTGTACAAGGCTTTTTTCCTGCTGCTGACGACCGTTTGGTGGGTCCTGAAGATGCGACCTTTGGCATTGCAAACGTTGGACAATAGACACAGAGTGACAACGTTGGAAAAAAAAAACAAAAGGATAGAGGTACAACAACGCGGACAACAAACGAATAAGGCAACACAATACTGGATGATTCAGAATCGGCACATGACTATAAATCGGTTATAATCTGATGATAATCGTATAATCATATCTTGTAATTGGGTCCTAGCAATTAGATCTCATTGTGTTCGCTTATAATGTTAGGTACTAATTATAGTCGGTTTGACTCGATCGCAATTATATTGTAATGGTCGGGAATCATTATGACTCGGTTGTAAGGTGTCAGGAGCCGGTTATAATTTGATAATAAACTCGGTTACAACTGGGACTGATTATAACCTAGTTCCCGGATTTGCGACAGAGATATCAGCAGAGGAAACCGCCATTGTATGTCACCCACATATTTCGAAGATTCGGATTACCGGCAAAGACATCGAGGAGACTTAGACCAGTATCGTCAACACTGTAACACGCATGGGAAATGCCAATACTCTCAACGGCGAGCTACTATCGTACATGGTATAATTTCGACCGATCGTATCCTGACAACAACTTGATCAAAATCACCCCCCTTTCAAACCCAACCCAGCTACACCAGTCGTAGGATCAAGTGATTCCACATTGCTCGTTCGCAACATCCCCGTTTATATGGCTGGTTGAATATCTAGCCACGGGGATACAAGATCCCGTTCTGTTCAAGGAACACTAAGGCCCTCTGTGCGGCTGCACGCACCGCGAAGTGCTTTGAAGTGCCCACCGCTTTTCCCACAGGAATACCGTGGACTATAAGTGAGGTTCAGCCCACGAGTCGACGCACTTGATAAATTTGTATCACGATGACACTCACGTATTGCCGTTGCACCATGGACGGCCTGGTTATCTGGGTCCTCCTGGTTATTAATCTCCCATTTGAGCAAAGGGGCCACATTTCCGTGGGGGGAGCACCGTAGGGCATTAATCAGAGCGTTGACATGATCTGCTTGGACTCAGGATGTGAAACTCGGATGATATGCAGATATGCTCACCGGCTTCCGTCGCGTTGTATCCATTGTCTTCCATCGCATCGTATCCAATGCTTTTTAGCGCGTCGTATCCACTGCCTTCCATCGCGTCGCGTCCACTGCCTTCCATCGCGTCGCGTCCACTGCCTTCCATCGCGTCGTGTCCACTGCCTTCCATCGCGTCGTGTCCACTGCCTTCCATCGTGTCGCTGTTGCGCCAAGTCACACGTGAACCATGGATTAGCCGTACCCTACGGGACAGCTGAGGTAGCATGCCTACCTCGGCATTAAGCGCACAGGGCGGTCTGCGAGTCGTCGAGCGTCGACGAACCAGCCAAACAGATCATCCGCCCTCTTCCCATACAACTCGGTCACAATTTCCTGCAGACCGGGCAGCAACCCTGGGTCTAACCCGTCGTCACCCACCTGCAGTGCACGAGAAACCTCCTCCGATAGCGCGGCACAAATACGAAGCTTGTTCACCCCGGTGAACGACCTCAGAAGTTCGTGCCACGTTGTGCCGTCGATCTCGCCGTTCCATTCAGTTGGCATTATTGCACCGTCGAAGTCGAGCCTGAGTTCCTGTACACCGGATAGTGGCGTCATAAGTGCGCTGCAGATCTGCGCTGCGCAGTCGATCTGCCAGTCCAACTCCTTGCACATAACACGGAGGGTGAAAGGTGCTTCGTGCTGTTGGGTAATGTGGTGGTCTGTGATAATGGAGACTTCATTGCCAAATAAGACAGTCGCAGCGGGGAGCTTGAACGCTTCTGTTGTGTTGATGAAGTGGGACAGGTGTGGCGATACCCAGGCGATTTGATTGAACAACGCGATGTCGAGTCGTTCCAGAAGAGGGGCACTAATTTGTGAGATAAAGGATTCCAGGTATGCGCTAATGCCTTGGAACCTGAGGCGTTTCAGGTTGGGAAGCGTTACGGGTGTTAGGCGTTTACCAAACAGTTCTCTCTCTGCACTAGGGCGGGGTATGGGGATGGAAAACCCAATGAACAATTCTTCAAGCTTGGGAAGGGACCAAAGATGTGCCACTAATGGCCTCGGGGGGAAGTAACCAGAGGTCCGGATGTTCGTGAGAACGAGCGTGACGAGGGAGACAGTGGAGGAGAGCAACTGTAACCTGTTTGGAAGACCAATACCGTGAAGCGCGAGGTGGCGTAAATTTGGGTAAGAAATGTCTTCGGAAGGACCAAGCTTGTGTCTTCCTTAGTTGTGGATGATAGTGAAAGGTGTTCCAGCGTTGAGAAATTTTCGTCCATGAACACGAGAAACTTGTGCAAAATGGAGGGCGAGAGGTGGAGGTCAATGCGGTGTACGCGATCCCACAGCAAGAGCGCGTGGCATATTGCCGACTCATCGTGTTGAGTTATGGTCGCAATTGTATCTCGATAGTCGACAATGAGCGGAAGTGACGGCAAATGGTCTAGCGTGCCCACTTTGGGGCTGCCATTGGTGCATATGATTTGTATTCCCAGGTGGAATGCCCAGGAGTGTACGAGGTGACGCCATCTTCGACAGACATGAGAGAGCTTGCACCACCCAAGTTGAATATTCCAACATTCTCGTCATCCAGTCGATAGTAGTGAATATGTCGATGAGTATGTCATCGTTGAGGCCGTACCCCGGTCTTGACCCCGGTCGGTCCTTTGCAGTCTGCAGAAGTCCGGCGGTTGTGGGCACCGGAGTAAGTAGGTGTAAATAGGCATACCAATGCCTTCCAGTGTAAACCCAAGAGATCTACACTCATCGTGAACTTGAAATTGATGATGACGCTCTACTAGTTAACGTGTTAACGCCAGTCCAAACTTAATATCGCCTTTCTTCCCCGGCCCGTGCTCTCCTGTCCACCCAAAATAGTATTTCCATAACTTGAAGTGCAGTAAAACCATCTCTTCGACTTGCTTGTCACCTCTACAGTTCATCGATCGTTCATCCCGGATAGGCTTAGTAGGGACCCTTCGCCCTCGTCTCAACACATTCCCGCGATGTCTCCTCCACCGGCACAGTGGACCCAATCTTGGCCAGCTTATTCACGACCGCGGCGACGACGACGAAACACGGCCCTCGTTCACCGCATGAAGCGTATTTCACCATACTTCCCCGTCCAGAATCTGACGGTGCTCTAGCATCAAAAGTGGTTAACAACTGAGGGGCTCTCGGAGGGGGGTACGAACTATCAGCAGCAGCAGAGTTTGGCGGGGATCGACGATCTTGGAACCTGTCCCTTCTACCCGAGCGATTGTCAGCATAGGGTCTCTACTTGCTTCGGACCTGCTTCATGACTTGTGCCATGTTCTTAGACTAACTATAAGAACGTTGACCTTACGCTTATTCGGCAGGTGTGGCAGTTCGTCAAACGTCATCACTCTCCAGAAGGTGAGACCGGTACCTTGGTCGAAGTTTGCAAACGAATTCGGGGCCGACCAAAAGTTGTTGTTGATAACAACGGCGCAAGATATCTTTGATGACAAAATGTAGCGCTCATGACGCGGAAATCAAGGGAAAGTATTTCCGAGTCACTACCCTAGCGACCATCTGGCGGAATCAAACCGAGTCCACGACGTACAGTACACCGCGGGCAGATCAATCTGTGCCCACCTAGGCAGGACTGCGACTCTCACTTTGAAATAAGTTCACCTGATGTGATAGTCCCGGGACGCCTGCGCAGTAAGTGCTCCCAATATCTCGTTTTGCGGGAACCGGAAGTCCTACATCCCCATTGTAAGGTCATCATGTGCTCTGCGTTGCGCAACACCGCCAAACGGCCACGCTCGGCGTTCACAACGACTTAGCCACATCGGCCACATCGGCCACGATACCCGGTTTCTCGGCTGTGTTTTTGTGTTCATCTATTGTATTCCGTTTGTGACCGTGTCCATTGTATCCTCCCTGTATTGACATTGTCCTACCCTGTGTCCTGTGGCCTGTCTCCAATGTATATAACCTCGGCTCCCGTGTCTCAGAAGCGACCACCTAATTGATCCTTGCTTCTCTCGCTTGCCGTTTCCGAGTCCCTTCGCCGATACCTTGAGAACGACGATCTGCACATCGCACTCGCGCCGATCCCAGCTCTGCCTCCTCGCGTTCTATCTCCGAACCAGTCTTATCTCATCTCATCTCCCTCTTGGTCTACGTCATCCCCTTGGGTCAACACTCTCATACTCGCACTCAACCCCACACCATGGGAGCATAGCACCATGCAAGCTGAGCCCGTTCATGTCTGTGCGCGTGATCTGGTCCGCGTCAATAATAAAGACGACCTTGTAGAGGTCCATGGCCCAGTGGGGAACACGGCGTCGACGAAGAGGGTCTTAGACGATCCGCGGCAAGTATAGTGGGACCGGCAGGCAAGGCAGGGTACGCACACGCCCAGCCCACTGCACAGGCAGGGAGGGCAGCAGAGGATCACCAATTTGTATTTTACTTTACGGAACACGGCTCACTGGCAAGCGAAGGTGCGGTTCAAGGAGCCCGGCCCGATTATTCTTTCAGTCGGACAGGGGAGCCTTTCGTTTTCTTTTTTGTTACCACATATTCTACACTTTGATGCCAGTGGCTCATTTCAGACTCTGGTACTTCATCGAAGGTCGTAGGCTGTGTGATCATATCCAAGTATAAGTATGTTGCCGATTTGCAGAGTGAGATTCACAGCCAGAGCGAACGAAGCCATTTCGAGGGTGTCGCCTCCGGGGATTTGGCACTCCTGAAGGTCTGTGACCGTCTGTCACCTAGGGGTCTTAATTGGTGTTCCGAACAGCACCCAGACTGACTCACCTGGCGTGTCCTAGGTTGACATAGAGCCTGAGCCCCACCACTGCGAGGATGACATTCAGGATTTGCAAGCGCCAGATGACGCCGACACATTCAAGTTGGACGTATCGCAGCGGATATGTGAAATATGGCGTCGTCGACCGGACTCGGGGCCACTTCACCTTCATATATGTCACTATAATATGTGTGAGACGACCTAGTAGTAAGTACAGTTTGCTAGCACAACCGTGGGTCTCTGACTCCTTTCTCCAGCGGCTATGTCAAAGCTGCTAGATGCTGCCCTGCACCTGCACCGTAACTTGTGGGGAAAAGACCTTCAAGGACTACTGAAGTCGTTTCCTTTGGGTGATAAAGGCAAGTTGGAATATCTGCCTGTGGAAGAGGTCAATCGCTTGGGATTGCGGTCCCTTGGTTATCAAGAAGATGTGCTTTTATTCCGCCAAGAGTACACTATTGCATTTGAATCACTGCATTTGGGCTCACCAATGTCTCGGAGTGGCAAGCCCGGTGTAGTTGTAGTTGGCCAGCCGGGAAGTGGTGTGTACTATCTTCTAATCATGGTCACCTTTACTAACAATCATCTTTCCGACCCCAATCCAGGGAAATCCAGCTTTATATATTACCTCCTGCTTCGCCAACTAAGCGACAAAAATTCCACTGCATTTCAAGCATCATCAAACCACTTTGTGCTCTTTTGAGACAGAGTCCGGGTTACTCTGGCAGGGATAAGGGGGTCGTCCCTGAAGGAACCTTAGCCCTTACCGGTGCTCAAGAGAAACCCGTTCCATGTAACGCATTTCTGGATGTGCCGCGGGTCGGAGATGCCTGGATCATTCTTGCAACCTCTTGGATTTGGGAGCTCCGTGGCTAGAATTATGCAAATGTGTTTGTGATGGACCACTTTTCCTATGATGAGATAAAGGCTCTTGGGTTCGTCCGACTCGACCTTTGCACACACCTCTTTCTTACTGAACCTTTCCCAACAGAAATATACTTGGTCTCGATGTCAGCGAGTTCCTCCGCATTTACAACAAGTGGGGTCCTTCTGCGCGCAACTGTGTGCAGTTCTCACGGCGGCACATTCTCGAATGCGCTCACGAGTCACATGTTTACGCCGCTGCGTGTGATTTCGTCCAGGACTTCTGTGGCGCTCGAAGACGATTAATAGACTGGTATACGTTATCTATCCCCCTGTTTTCCATCCGGGCAAGGGAAACAGATAGATCGGTCCCAGTTGCCCGAGTGGCCACGGGGCACATCGACGAAGTGATCCTAAGGCTGCCGTCAACGCCAATGCCTACAACCGGCTTGAATTTACGACGCGCTGAGGCTGGACAAGTCTTTCAGGTCGACCGCAGAGCACATACAGAAGAGTTATCTTTTTGCGGAGTTGTCCAATCTTCCGGAATCGATGCCCACATTCTGGGCGCCGTGCCGCGGCACCGCCAGTGAGGCGCCTGTACTCAACATCCCGGTGTGCCCTGAGCACCGGTCGATCACTTTGACCGACTTGAGCTCAATGCGAGACATGGAGACGCCGCGGCTGCGCACCCCATTTTGTTTGCTTATCGAGCCCCAGACAGGCGCCGCCGTTGATGCCACCGTCTGCAGTGACGACGCCATCATCACGTTCCAGGTGATCGTCTCTCATCCGCACGACACAACACTGGGCGGCTTCGAGCACATCCGTTCTCAACTTCCAGCCCTCTTTACCGGTGCACGTCCGGTGGTGTCATGTCTTCGTCGCTACTGATACGAAAGACGAGGAAAGCGTTGCGAGACGACCTGAAGGAGGTCCTTCAAGCAGACCTTAACGTCACCATCTACACCATTCGTTTCGAAGTTGTTTGGTTGTACCCAATTCACGAGCGCTTGAAAGAATTGATCAACGAGAGGGTAAGTGGGGGCGTTAGTTGTATGCAACCAGTATTTATCAGAGAAGTCTGCCAGTGGAACCGGAGAGTTCATCACACGCGATGATGGCGTTGATATGGACTACAGTAGCACGTGGGGAATCGAATTCAAAAGCCCCTTCGTGGCATTTTTTCAACTGTAAAAAAAGGTGTTGCAGGTCCGAGTGTACGTTGTCGAGAATACGTCGTAATTGTATTTGGTACGCTGTTGACGCAATCAAGCTTTTGGAGATCACGGCGGGGCGAAAGTCAGAATATTGACCATCTTCAATTGATGAAATACGTGTTGTTAATTTCTGTATGAAGAATGGCATCTTTGAGGTAATGTATATGTACGCACTAAGTTCTATAGTACCGGTGGGAATTATGACGGCAGCTGTACAAGCGAGCCCAGAATCAGGAGACGGGGGGAAACGGGGGGAGCAATGACGACGACAGATGCATACTTGAGAGATCCAAAAATGGAAAAGTGAGAAAAAGAAAGAAAAAAAGAAAAAGGGAGAGCGAGCACTAAACACAGCATAGGGTGGAAAATGAACACAAGTACAATACGCACGGATATACAGCGAACGAACTACGATAGCACCATAGATGGGGACTGTAATAATTCTTTCTCTTCTCTATGTCGCCAAGCCGTCCTCGCTCTCGTCTCCTGTCTTGATCTGCGTCTCGACGCCAGATGCGACCGTGCTGGCGCTGACGGGAGAAGTAGGAGAACCGGTTTGCGTCGAGGGTGGATAGCTGGTCGTGGCCCCAGGGTGATACGGCGACCAATACGAAGGATAACCGGGAGGCGGGGGAGGCGGGTAAAACTGGTAATACGCTTGCTGGGCCTGGGCCTGCATCGGGGAGCCATCACCAGCGGGTGGCAGTGAGTGTCCCGTGGGAGGGGAGTACGCGTGATAGGGAAGCATCGCTTGCGGCGAACCCTGAGCGGGTAAGGGCGAACCAGGAGGACCCGCTGGTTGATTAGCATTAGACGGCGGAGGGCCAGTTGGAAACATGGCACCGGGGTACATGCCTGGCGGCGCTGGTAGGGAAAGGCCAAGAGGTAAGAATAAGCCGGTGCGAGTCCGTAGGTAGCCGCATAGTGTGCATGCTGCAGCATAGCCATGTTGGGGTCGGCAAACCCGGTGGGGACTACAGGGTAAGGGGAGCTGCTGCTGTCTGTCGGTGACGTCGGAGTACTCGTGCTTGTGGTGGAGCTTTTTGACTTGCGTTTATTCTTGGACGGCGCGTAGGGGTCGAATCGCTTGTTGCGCTTGCCCCCGTTTGCAGCGATGACGGCGCCTACTTCCTGAGGCTCAGTAAGCAGCGGCATGCCGACCGCCAGTGCCGAGTTGAGCACATGGGGCGAGGGTTCGACGTCGTCAGCCTCTCCGCGGTACCGGGGAACACCATCGACACCGATTTCAACTTTGGGTGGATTTCGGAAATGGGTCTTTTCCAGGTATTCGGGACTGATGTCGAGGGAGGCGAGCTCGGGGTAAGATGAAGCGGTGCGAAGTCGGCCCTGTTCGACGTCCTCGATCTTGTAATATGATATCAGATGTTGAGAGACGCCACTGATGGTCAAGGAAAACGTCTATTCAGGAGTGTCAGTTTCCGAATGAAGGATGGCATCGCCGAAATAGTAGAAATGAAGCAATTCATAGTGGGCGCCTTGCACGGTCGAATATCTCCCGGAGTCAAAACGCTCCGCTTTACGTCAGGAGAAAAATCACCAGACTCGGCCAAGGCTGTCCAAAGGGATCTAACAGGCCTGGACTGATGACGTTGTCGGTCATGCCCCAGAAAAAGACGCAACCCCAGGAAGATGTGGGTGGAGGAATGCGCATTAAAGCGGCCAGTAGCAAGGAAGGAAAACAAATAATAACAGTTCAAAATCAAAAAATCGAACGGACCTTTTCATCATGCCCCCGTTCTTGAATTTGTAGCTGTTCGTTAGACTGCCCACCAGGCTCCTCTCGCGCTGCCTGTCAATCCCTAGGCGGGTGGTCTCCCCGCGTGGGCGGCTGAGCGTCTGGCCCTCGGATTTTGGTCCGTCCCCGCTTGACTGCTCGCCACCCTGTTCGGCGTCGTTGCGGGCGCCCCTATGGCCCGCGCCACGTTTCTCCGTCTCGCGGTATAGGAGGAAGTTTCCAAGAATCCTACTGGGACTCCAAAAGAACCCGTCCGTCCAACGTTTGATGCCGCTTTCGTCTTCGTCAAAGACAAAAACAGAACCGGAGGTTATCATCTTGCGTTCGGAGTCGACAAGGCGCCGGGTGACGCGTGGATCAAGCCTCGGCGTGCGGCCTCGAGGATGAGTAGGGCGTCACCTGTAGTTTCTATCCAACCCGACCAAGGAGGTTCTGTCCATGTTGTAGATGAACCTTGGCCGTTGCTATGGGAGTCGGGGGGAGACGACATGGAAACTGGTTACTACATTACGAGGAGATGAGGTATGATGGTGATGTTTCGTGAATGCGTAAGAAGACAAGCAGGAGCGAGTAAGCGATCAGCCACCAATCGAAATCAAAAGTAAAGTTTGAGAACAAAGTTGGCTCACCGAGCAGGAAGATTTACGGGTGGAGGGCGAAATGACTGAGAGCCTATTTAGGATTCAACACCCGCAGACTCCGCAACTGTCAGCTATTTGCAGGAGGTGCACCGGGCTGATTCTGGTGCTTGCGAATGCGATAATCGAGCACGATTAAGTTTGGGATGGCCTGTCGCCGGCTGGAGTGTGGACGAGGACGATGTTGAACGTGTTGGTCGCTGTGGCTGAAAAGTGGGAGCAAGAGTCTGGCGGATTTGCCTTATTTGGAAATCCCTTTGAGGTCTCAATTTTCACCCATCTCAGCCTCGGTCTCTCTCACTCAATAGCGTACAGGACTACAGAACCAACATTTTCCCTCCAGGCGGATTTCTAAATACGCCAAGAAATTTATTTCCTCTGGTGTTGAAACACTGGCCTTCCAGTCCTGATGAGCACGGAGCTTAGCCACAATCATGACCTTATGTGGCTTGTGCCTCGGACAAAGCCGCGTCCACGGTAAGTCGCCTCGAAACTTGAAAGACTGGAACATACTGTGAAGCAGTATATATTAATGCTGAAACGAAGTAAATGATCACCTCAGGGGCCGTTCAGGAGGCCTAGAATACTAGAACTAGACACTGAGTACTGAGTCGCGGTGCTGCTGTGCTTTGCCTTGCTCACCTCAGTTTTTTTTCCGTATCTTTCATCTCGAGCTCCTCGATCCCGTCCTTCGGCGCTGTTAAACCCACGTTGACTATCCTCAAACCCCAATACCTCGAACAGGCAGATTGTGCGCTGAAAAAGTGATTGTAGTAAGATGATCGATAAATCTCTCGTGATAGAACTCGGGCGAAAACCATTTCACATCATGATCCAACGAAGACAGTAGCGAAACTATCTCGAGAGTATGCCAAGGCCTTTGCGTTCTAACACGAAGGGCGCGACGTCAAAAAGTTCACCAAACACCTGTTCCACTCACCTTGGAGTCTTAGCTCAGTCGAGCCAATCAGCTGTGTCCAAGTCCATCGAGCCTCCTTTGTTTCAAGGGCAGAGAGAACGTTGGGTAGATACCTTTCTTTGTCAAATCACCCACCTGCTTTGCGTGTGTGGACGCAGGTATGTGCTGCCCAAAGCCTAAAGGGGAACACACCATGCGAAGCAAGTCGTGCGAATGTGCCAAGTATCTATCCCTCGGACTACTTCTGAATCAGAAAAAGGTGATCAGGAGCCCCCCTCCCAAAAAAAAAAAAGCGGGAGAGAACTGCGATCCAACTCTTAAGGTGAACAAGTGCATCCTTCAAGCGTCGGCGTCCGTTCGCGGTTGGGTATACTTTGCAGAGACCCCAACGACGCCACCTTTTCTCTTATTGCTAGCTCGGGCTCGGCACCCGCTCGTGACCGGGTCTTGCCGCTGCTTCCAAGGCGTGAACTCCATGTAGGTGTCGCTCTGACACACGTACATCACATGATCTGATGCCCTGTCATACCAGCGCTTCAGAACGCCGCGCACGAGCACACTCGTCCTCTCAAGTGCGGATGCTCGTTCCTCCAGTCATCAACATCGGCGGCGGGGGTACCTTGCTCCTGCTCGTGCATTTGACCCCCACGCTCCGCAGCGGCGCAGTTGACGACGCCAGTCTCTCGACGTCTGGAGGGGAATGGGAAGGCCTCCTGTGGTTTGATAAACGACAGCTCTGCTGCAATATCCAGAGATACTGACCCGAGGTGCCTGTGACTCGAGCAGCCTTGGGAACCTAGCTAAGGAAGGTCTCGCTGAAATGAGAAACAACGGGAGCGATGCCAAAGGAAGTTTTACTAATGAGCTCAGTAACTGAACGACACTCTCATCTGTTTACAGTATGTCGCCAATGTGAATTACACTAGCATAAAAGGACCACCGTTAGTGGACTACGAGGAGGAAATACCCCAAATTCCCGAGCCCACAGCGCTCTTGTGGGAGCAACTTGAAGGCAACACGGTAAATGATTTGCCCCGTTTATTGCACCCTTATTCTCGGTAAAGATTATATTGAGGTCCGAGTACATCAAGGAGTCCATTCACTTGGCACTGCCATCCCTGATATTATAGATGGAGTGAGCTCAGACAATTGATCTAGTTGACGATGACGCTGTGTGGCCACTGCAGCACTATCATATCGAGGAACGGGTCTTCCTGTTTCGAAGACGAGCCTTTGGGGCAAGTGCGCGAATGCGACAGGCGACTCCGTTGTGCAGCCTGAGGAAAAATTCAGGGACTTGAACTCTCCCCTCGCCTTTCGGCACGCCCCCGCGTCTGTCCTAGTTGTAATGAATGCCAAGAATTAGACCGCCATCATGTTCGTCTTTAGTTCGCCGTTTCCCAGTCCACTACGGTGACGTTACACGGCCCGACAACAAGTGTTGTGATGTTGTCACCGACTGCTTCTTCCCAGAGAACGAACACTCCCAACCCTGAAGCGCCGCCTTCTCCTGGAAACGTTCTAGTAGCTCGTGACTATCTACGTTACCTGTGCTAGGTGAAAACGTCCACAGAGAAATGTTTCAGTGTGTCGTCCTCTCTTTCTACAAACTGAGTTTAGGAATCATCGACGCCGACACGGCCAATTCTTCCACCTATTATCAACACATTTCCGCTCCCGCTCTCCCAATGGCTTCGCTGACAACCTTTTCTGTGAGGCTGAAAAGCACACAACTACCATTTCCTTCCCTAAGAACCCATTTGCTGATTCATCGTGGTCGCTGTTTGTCGCCAGCTTGGTTACATAAGGTGCCGACTGATCTGCCACTTTATCATGATATCCGCCACTTTATTTTTGAAGTGCCTATAAAAGTGTTCAAGGTGTTCAGAATTGTTCAGAACTAGTCTCAAATGTTTCTAAACACCTGATTTGCAGATGTTCTGTTG
Source organism: Lactarius hatsudake (assembly GCA_024734325.1). Classification (NCBI taxonomy): domain Eukaryota; kingdom Fungi; phylum Basidiomycota; class Agaricomycetes; order Russulales; family Russulaceae; genus Lactarius; species Lactarius hatsudake. The sequence goes on from JANSJP010000124.1 coordinate 94,553, forward strand.
GTCGAGTGTGCAACGCTTGCACACTCACATTGCATCCTTTTCCTGCCATCTGTTGCATTGCACCTACGAGTTCAAGAGAGGAGATAGAAAAATGAAGCAGTTGATTTCGAGCAAGTATTAGTACAGTGTCGCATCATGGGTCAAAACCCGACCAAAAAAAGAAAGGAAACAAGAAAAAACTAGAGCAGAGTCATTAAAGAAAAAAAAGGTATATGCGTCCGGTGAGTGCGGTTGTCGTCGTCAGATAAGCTGAAGATGGGTTGACGAGGCAACTACGCGACGATAAAAGTAAATGTGGATTAGAATCGGTGAGGAGGCAGACGGTGGTACTATTACCACCACAAGTGCCATACATTTTCCGTGCCTGCCTGCTGCCCTACTTGATAACATCCAAAGTTTCACCCTTGGGAAATGAAATATCATTCAGATGGCCCAGTATCTGCAGCAGCAATATCCGAATTTGGCCCAATTGTAGTTAGGAAGGGAACTGATAACGTACTTGCATACAGCGCTTTGTATCCCGCTAATTGTGGTCGTTTGATGATTCGGAGGAAGTTTGACGGTACAACTATACGGGGATATAAGTAAACGTGAATTAGAATCGGTGAGGAGGCAAACACCAGTACTACGTACTACCAAAAGTGCCATTCTCTTTCCGTGCTTGCCACCAGTCGCCGTCCTTCTCGATAATATCCAGAGTTTCGCCCTCAGAAAAGGAAATATCACTCGGTTCATCTGGTGAAGCAGTATCTGCAGCGGTGATATTCATGGTCGTTGTTAGGGAAGGAAGGGACTCTGGTGACATACATGCATACAGCGCTTTTGCTTTGTATCCTGCTGGTTGTGGTTGATCGGTGATACGGAGATAGTTTGACGGCGCAACTATGCGATTATAAAAGTTAATGTGGATTAGGATCAATGAGGCAAATGGTAGTACTACGTACTACCGAGAGTGCCATCCTCTTTCCGTGCTTGCCACCAGTCGCCGTCCTTCTCGATAATATCCAGAGTTTCACCTGCAGAAAAGGAAATATCACTCGGATCGTCCGGTGAAGCAGTATCTGCAGCGGTGATATTCATGGTCGTTGTTAGGGAAGGAAGGGACTCTGGTGACATACATGCATACAGCGCTTTTGCTTTGTATCCTGCTGGTTGTGGTTGATCGGTGATACGGAGATAGTTTGACGGCGCAACTATGCGATTATAAAAGTTAATGTGGATTAGGATCAATGAGGCAAATGGTAGTACTACGTACTACCGAGAGTGCCATCCTCTTTCCGTGCTTGCCACCAGTCGCCGTCCTTCTCGATAATATCCAGAGTTTCACCTGCAGAAAAGGAAATATCACTCGGATCGTCCGGTGAAGCAGTATCTGCAGCGGTGATATTCATGGTCGTTGTTAGGGAAGGAAGGGACTCTGGTGACATACATGCATACAGCGCTTTTGCCTTGTATCCTGCTGGTTGTGGTTGATTGGTGATTCGGAGATAGTTTGATGGCGCAGCTACGCGATTATAAAAGTTAAAGTGGATTAGGATCAATGAGGAGGCAAATGGTAGTACTACGTACTACCGAGAGTGCCATCCTCTTTCCGTGCTTGCCACCAGTCGCCGTCCTTCTCAATAATATCCAGAGTTTCACCCGCAGAAAAGGAAATATCATTCGGTTCGTCCGGTGAAGCAGTATCTGCCAGTAATGTTCAAAATCAGCGTGATCGTTGTAGAGAACTGACACTGATGACGCACATGCGTACAACGCTTTTGCCTTGTATCCCGCTCGTCCAATGATTCGGAGATAGCTTGACGGTGCAACTACGCGACGATAAAAGCAAGCGCGGATTAGAATCCGGAGGATGCAGATAGCAGTACTACGTACAACCAAGAGTGCCGTCCCCTTTCCGTGCTTGCCACCACCAGCTGCTCGTGTCAATATCCAAAGTCTCATCCTTGGAAAATGAAATCTCGTTTGGGTCATTCGGCGACGCAGTATCTGCGGCGGTAATACTCAAAATTAACACTGCTCGTTGTGAGGAAGGGACTCTGATTGCGCACATGCGCGCAACGCTTTTGCCTGGTGCGGGCCCGAGCCATTGCTAGATCCCTCTGGTCCGTCGGATGGTTTGGAAATGGCTTGATGGCGCAACTTCACGATGGAAGGAGTAAACACGGATTAGAATCGGTAAGGAAGCGGATGGCGGTACTACGTACTACCAAAAGAGTTATCCTCTTTCTGTGCTTGCCACCACTTGCCGCTCAAATCAATAATGTCCAAAACCTCACCCTCAGCAAAGGAAATAGCATTCGGACCATTCGGTGGCGCAGTATCTGCAGCAGTAATGTTCGAAATTAGTATGACTGTTGTTAGGAAGGGGCTCTGACGACGCACATCCATACAGCGCTTTCGCCTTAATCGAGTACGCACTGACCAAATTAACCTAGTGTTATCTAATTCGAACAGGGAGACGGAGCAGAAATGTGTGGATTGTGGGTAGCGTACCGGGCGACCCGCGATTCGGCGAGCGTGAGTGAACGAACCAAATAGATCGTGCACATCGCTCTTCTTGACACTGCATACGATTTTCCCGCAGACCGGGCAGCTAACCCCGGGTCTAACCCTACACCGTCCGCCTGTAATACACGAGAAAGCTCTTGCGAGAGAGCGGCGCAAAGATGGAGCTCCTTCACCCCAATGAATGTCCTGAGAAGTTCATACCACGTTGTGTCATCGACCTCACCATCCTGCCATTCGGTCGGCATCGTCTGTTCATAAAATCTGAGCCTGAGCTCCTCCACACCGAAAAGCACGGGCATGAGTGCGCCGCAGATCTGAGCTGCACAGTCAATTTGCCAGTCCAACTGCCTGCACGTCACAGTGAAGGGTGAAACGTCTGTTGTGAAGGTGCATATCGTGGAAGTCCGCGGCTATGGTGACCGCATCGCGCCCAAAGTTGACCTCTGCGATGGGGAACTTGAGTCTTTCTGTTATCTCGACGAAGCGGGACAGGTGTGGTAATGCAAAGGCGATTTGATTGAATAACGTAATGTTGAGTCGCTCCAGAAGAGGGGCCCTAATTTGAGCGACAAGGCACTCCATATAAGCGCCAATGCCTTGGAACGCGAGGTGTTTCAGGTTGGGAAGCATCACGAGGGCTCCCCGTTTACTGAACAAGTCCCTCTCTGCGCTGGGACGGGGTATGGGGATGGAAAAACAGATGGACAGTTCCTCGAGTTGGGGGAGGGACCGAAGACGTGCTACTAATAGCCTCGGGAGAAAGTAACCAGATGCTCGGATGTCCGTGAGCACAAGTGTGACAAGGGAGGCAGTGGAGGTGAGCAACCGTAATCTTTTCGGAAGATTGATGCCGACAAGCGTGAGGTGCAGTAGATTTGGGGCAAGAAATGTCTTCGGAAGGACCAGGCTTGTGTCATCTTTAGTTGCGGACGACAGAGAGAGGACTTCCAGCACTGAGAAGGGTTCGTCCATGAGCGTGAGAGACTTGTGCAAAATTGACGACGGGGGGTGGAGGACAATATGGCGTACGCGATCATGCAACCGTAACGCGTGGTATATTCCCAACTCATCTTTCCCACTTATGGTCACATTTGTGCCCAAATAAACGACGAAGAGCGGTAGGGTCGGTAAATGATCTAGCGTGTCCACTGTACGGGTGCCATTGGTGCATAGGATGTGCATACCCAGGTGGAATGCCGAGGAGTATACCAGGTGACGCCATTTTCGGCAAACATGAGAGAGCTTGCACCACCCAAGTCGGTCATTCCAAGCATTCTTCTCGTCCAGTCGATAGTAGCTGAATATACCTAGGAGTATATCATCGTCGAGCGTATTGACGCTCGTGTATAGAACAGGGTATCCTGGTCGCTGGAGTGTTGGAGGGGTTGGAGGTAGGTCCTTTGCAGAAGTTTGAGTCCAGGTGTGGGAATAAATGGATGCGTTGAAACATACCAGACTGTTTATAGATCCAGGGGATCCCCGCGAGTCGTAAATGTGTATGTTAATGAAGTGCGATGCTAGGCGATTGAGGATTTTCCAATCCTCGAAAATCCCCGCTGAACGATCGGCCGACGACGTTGTTGCAATGGGACGCAAGTAGCGATGATTCAATCGGGGACGGGCCTTAGAATCGTAGAATAATACTTGCTGCTCGCAGTACCGCAAATTGCCTCGTATACTAAACCCTCTGACGAGTTGTTCTCCCTCAAGCACTCCAGAACGATCTGAGAATACGTCAGAGTGCAAGAACGATGGGGAGACGTAGCGCGGACCTCTGAAGATTAGGCAGCCATTTAGCGACCAGACATTGCCAAAGATCCTGGGTTTGTGTTCAATATCAAGAAACAGACGGCCAGGCCCATCGAAGAGAACATAGACCGTAGAGTTGTGTCGAAGTGCTCCGAGGCCATAAAGTGGGTAGCGCTGAAACCTAGGCGTATATCCGCTCTCATCCGAGTCGGCAGGAAAACGCAAATAGAAGTGAGGGTTCTGCTCGAGGGTGACTCTTGCACGGTCCTTGTAGCGGCTAAAGTTCCAAAGGATTTCCGGAAGGGACGGACGGGTACTGAACTCCTCTAATCCATGAATAAGATTAGCATCGAAGACCAGCCTCATATAACGCACTCACGGCTCACGATGACGATGTCCGGGTCACAAGAGGATAGTAGCGGAGACCGAAGGAGCACGAAGTTGATAGTCCTCATCAGTCCCCATTCGTCCTTAGGTTCCTGAAGAAGTAGGGTTGCACGCTTCACCGTATGCGACCACACACACTCTGCACTATCATTCCGTTTTGCTGTTTCCATTCTTGAATAGACGGAGCCTGAGAGCAGGAGGCTGCTGCCAATCCCGCGTCAGTGGGGGCTATAAGCAACATGTTATTGTTGCTCACAAGCGATGGTCCCTCCCTGAGTGGCTATTCAACGTGGCCGTCGCTTCTTTGAATCGTGCATTTGCGTCATCAGTCACTTTCGTGCCCGAATCTGCAGCGGAACGCAACGCAAGATCACACACCCGGAGCATTCTACAAGAAAATGTCAGAGGCGGGAAAAACAAAATAGTGTGGGGTGTTGGTTACCTTCTCAGCTCTGTATCTTCGTGCACAAACTTTGGTGTCGCAATTCGAGAGAGGAGTTGGCATATAGAAATCAATTCGAGGGCCTGATTTCTGTAAGCTCTGCCGATATTCCTCGCATGCTCGAGAAATAGTGACCTATTTTTGTGCGCCTCTAGCGGAAGGGTAGTGTAATTGGGCATTGTGTTGCATGCCCAAGCCAGTGAGTTCTGAGTACAGTATATGATGACTGAGTATGGGGGTTGCGGGACCGGAATCCCGAACCGCAGGTGGGGCCGGAGGCCGATTCTGACCTTCCTAATTTGGAAGTGATTCACGTTCGTCAATTATTCCTCAACGCGCTTCTCGTTTGGCAGTACATGTACTGTATTTCGCTTCAACCAGTCTGCCCTTCCAATACCCCTGCTTATCATGGCATGTGCGACGCCCTCCACCTCTCCAAATATTCTTCCACCAGAGCCTGAGCCGCTTCACACTTCTACAGGATCTCAGTGGGAACATGTGATGTTACTAGTGTGTGCTCATCACTATGTTCCGAGTCGTCGTTCAAGATTTTGACTGTATCGCAAAGTGCATCAGGCTCCTCGGGTCTTCCCTCCATGCTCATCCCAGGGTTCATGCCACACCCCTGAGCTTACTCCCGACCTTGTCGCTCAAAACTTGCCTCCAGCAGCAGCGACTCCTTCAAGTTGTCGCTTGCCCCGTCTTTTGACCCGACCAAGCCATATTTTTGGCGTGGCTCTAGTTGTACGACATCGACAACGAGGACTGGAGCATGTTCTCACATTGTAACCCAATGGAACCAAGCATTGCTCCACTGTATTATGCTTCGTTGTGCGGGTTCCTTGACCTCGACTTACCACCTCATCGACCGTGTGTCAATTACAGTCCACTGCAAAAATGATACCTTCCGGGGTTGCCGAGTTGTTCCACCACCGGTGCTGTCCGTGATTTTATACATACCATCTATGGAACTATGGGAGAGAGGGAGACTCGCATGTCGAAATTTTTCAGTCCCGCAAACCCATCGTCGTGCCACCTCTACACCAGTGATCGAACGACGCTATCCTTCTGCACACGCGTTGGTCCGGCCCTGTACTCCCTGCGGTGCCGCCACACGCTTGTAGCCGACTACGTACTTAGCCATCCCCCGCACATTCTGCAGGCGGGCGGCCGCGTATGGGCATCCGGCGGGGCAGCAACGTCGCTGGCGAATGCAGTATCGGGAGACTTCATGGCAGTGCTTGTCGAGCAGCGACGAGTACATCACGCCGGCGCTCCCGCGGTGGTTGTACAAGATGTGGGTCTACCAGACCCCACCACGACAAACCTGAACGCGGGCTACCAAGACTCCCTGAGCCGAGCCGAGCTGACAACTTTCATGAATATTCTGCTCTCGAGGAGACCGATGCGATTTTCCGCCGTGGAGGTCAACGGCAGCGAGAACGACCTGAGCTATCCGGGCATCGAGGCTAACAACAACACCGTGTCCCAGTGTGCCTTGTCCAGGGCGTACCCCGCTCTGTGCATCTACTAATACGTCACTGCCGGCTACGCTCGGTACCCGCTAGGCACCGACGCGCCTCGAGGGACCCGCAGCTAGACTGGCATAAACAGTAGTCAACCATCCCGTACACATTTAGCACGTCATACACTGTCAATGGGCATATGCAAGCTATTCGCGTTTTCTTCTGTGTACATACAACAACGCAGATACGAGTCGCTCATCACAGCGCTACGCCTCGTATGTCCCGGTGTCACAAGTGTCTGCCACTTTTGCCATTTCCTAAGCTCAAAGGCCGACTCCGTTCCCACCTTCGTCCAGAACCTCGGCAACAACTAAGTTATGAAAGCTCGTTTACTGCTGTAATATGACCTAACCACGAGGTTCCGACTCTTCCGAGGGCCGCATTATCCACAACCCTTTGCGGTCTACATCAACAATCTCAGAAATGGTCTTATGGTGACCGCCATGTGGGCTGCGGAGGTATTGGGGCGAGAGCTTAGGGGTATCTGGTCTCGGTAAGCTATACTGAGATAAATACTCTTATGTAAATTGTGATGAGATATGTGGTGGACAGTCATACTTTGACGGGTCTCCTAGGAGCTGGGAATACAGACCCCCAATGCTTACACACGCACGTATGTGCGTGTAAACGATGCTGCTGTTCTCCATTTATTCTATTATAATCATCAGGGGATTCGCGGCAGTTCTGGTATTCTCGTACGAAGTTATCTTGACGCGCAACTGAGGAATGCCTCTCCGATTTGATACGGCTACAGTACTGTATGGATTTAGTGATAAGCGCTGTCTGTGTTCTTTTTTGGATCCATTTATATCCCGGCTGGTAGCGCTGTTTGTGTTCGACGGGTCGGGGTCGGTAGTGGAGCCTCGAGCCCTCGAGTTACGGAAGGAAGGGCGCACTACATCCAGAGTGCGGCGATATAACGGATATCACCAACAATAACTGTAGTGGGAGACGGGCAATGTAACAGCTGCAGCGATTCTTCCATCTTTGCGAAGGTTCCCAGAGACCGCAACTTTTGGCCCCCCTTCGTGGTACCCGGATAGGCAGGAGGACATGAGCTTTTTCTGGAGGGTGGGCCAGTAGGGAGGTTCAGATTTCGAGGCGCTACAAGGTCACTGGGTGGAGTTGATGTTCGACGAAATGCTCGAGCCGTTCGAACCGGGACCGAGCAGGATCCTCGTGGATCGGCGCATGTGAGTGAGTGCGCTCGCCAGTGCGTGTGGGAATGATGGCGAACCACAGGCACGTTTTTGCGTGGCGCACGCCCGCGTGCGCATACGGGCCGCAGACGCTGACGATGCGCGATCGTCGTCATTGAATCCATGACCGGGGCTTGGACCGGGGCCTGTGGCGAGGACGAAGGCGATCTGGCAACGCGAGTGCACTTCCTGCGCTCCAACGCTCTCGATCGCGATCGCGATACGTACGCAGGGATCGAAGCCCAACTACAGACCGCGTACTACTGTCTATCGCCGTACCTGTTCTTTCAAGTTGTGTCGGGTGGCTGGGTTCGATCTCGACGGAGTGGCGGTGGAGCTGGAGCTACGTGGGTATCGTTGATCGTCACTGACTCGACTCGCTTCTGGTCCTTTTGACGATGCGCGTTGACATTTACTGTAACTGTAGTTGAACGACGCGCGTGGGGGAGATCCTGGGGCGCGTTATGGGAAAATCGATCTTTGCGGATACTGTCCTGCCAAGTGGAGTCCGTTCGTGGCAGCACGGCAACCATCTGATCACGGCAACACCACACCGCGTCCCAGTGCTCACCATCATGCATCATGAGGGATCCGGAGGACGCGCACCGGGGCTTTCAGGAATATTCAGGCTACAGGCTCTCGATTACCTTTGACTAAACGTCGTGCTCCTTCAATTCAATAAAATTTATATGATGCTGGAAATCTCTGGACCATTCTCGTCGTAACGGGGGACCCTGACCACGAGGCCGTCAAGGTCGATTTATCTTCGCACGACGTATTACAGTCCGGTCCGTCACAACCCCGAGCGAGGAGCTGCCGCCCTTAATTCAGCCTCTCCGCCTGTACACGACATGTGCACGGCGCGGATATGTTTCCGGTGAGCTGAATTGGGTGGCAAAACATGGGGCACGTGGATCCGCGCGATTAACCGTCCATCGGGGCGACCGCGACACGTGTCAAGAAGTAGGCGCGGCCCATATATGGACCGATACCACAACCGGAAAACGTAAGTCGTGCATTATTTTGGGTGTAACAAAAAATACAGTAGTGGAGTAGGTTCTGTAACCTGGGTGCACAATGGGTTCTAAAGAAAAAAAGGTGTGATGGTCGAAATATAACTTCCCCTCGGACATCTCGTCGTTTCATACACCCATTCCTCAGCTCCACGATAGCACTTGTCGTTTAGCGTTAAAGTTCCTCTGATTTGGGAAGGTGAATGACCCACCGTCCGTGTCTCGCATTGTATTCTCTTTGCTTCCACTTCCCATCCTTCTCCGAAGCTGTATAGACAGAGAATGGCGGAGAATGTGATGAAAGGTCCTTCCGGCGGGTGGGCATAGCACCTCTGTGTTTCACTCTCATACTTTGTCACTTCATTGTGCTTTGTGAGGGAATTACCACTCGGTAGATGTTGACTGAGGTATCACCATCGAGATCTATTGCAGAACACGCCCGAAACTCTGAACAAACGACCTTTTCCGCGACGGGTTTGCCCCCACCGGCAGAGCTTCAAATGTACATGAGGCCGTAGTCGGTGAGAAGACTTGCCTTTTACGCCCACGCGCTTGCCCACGCGCGCGGACATGAAAATCGCGTGGCGGGCGGCGCGCCTTCTCCGTGACGAATATGGTAGTACCTAGCCATGAGATAAGCTGCAAAGCCGGATGCGGATGCGGGGGCGTAGGTAGCCCGTCCCACCTCAACATCATGCCGACAGAAATTGGCTGCTTACCTCTCCCAGGTTGCACAAACTCTCTAGTCAGCCGCTCCGCTCTCGGCGGAGCAGCATGGTAGAGCGCAATGTTCTTCGTGAAGCCGAAATGAGTTGGGTTAGAGGGGAGGAAGGAAAGTGGGAAGGCGAATAAGCGGAAACTCAAATAACCAGATACAAGTTTGGTCATACCTTCAGTCAGATGGGTCATCGAAAGATAAATGTCTTTGCTCCGCGAGAGTGCCGTGGTAGTGCTCCTTGGGGTGACATCTTGTTGACCTGGGTGATTGCGGACTGAGTATCGTCTTCTATGGGCCCACATTCACCTACAAACGTCTGGTGGCCAGAAACATTATGCTTCCAAAGGACCCTGAGAATGACATATGAGCGCGATCGGTTGGCATGACCTACTGTCATTTCCAAAACATACGGTACTAGCTGAGAAAAGACGGAAGGCCAACGACGGGTGGACCCATTCTGGAGATATTAGGCAGGATACCGGAAGTGGATGCCATACAGTAGAACTCCCGAGATCGAGGTGGTGATTAGGGGCCTCAAAAATTCCAACATAGGTAAGGCGATGAAAGAGTGACGGCTGTCTGCCCCTGAATGTGCACTACAGGGAGTGCAAGCTATTTGGAGTGCCTCAACCCCGGCACAATCACAATCAGTTTATGGTCCACATGATGTACATTTTCAGGCCTGGGACCGTACTGTTTCCGGTCGTTCTGTTAGCATGGCGCAAGAAGGGAAGAACAACAGAACCGCGGTTCGATTCAGACAGAAGCCAATGCAATATCATGCCTGTCTCCGGAAGGAGAAAGACCCGTCTAGTAGGTGCCGGGAAGCCGCCCACGAAGAGAATGCACCGCTTAGGTGACACCGATGACGCCGAGCCCAAGGCGATCACGCACCCAATAAAATATCCAGAAGAGATGGAGGCTTGGAAGTTTTTTCCAAGCAGGAACGGAATTCCGAGTTAACGGCATACGACCGGTACCGGAAATTGCTGTCGAGTGAGGTGTCAACAGAGACGCATACCCGTTCTGTAAAAAGTAAGAACGAGAGCCCAGGAAAACCTTCAAGGTAAAAGGACCATAATACCTTCTCAATCACCTACCTCACAAATAAATCTGAATCCGACATCCCGCAAAGGCGATCGAAGACCAAATGGGAGGACACCAAATGGGAGGAGGAACACCGCGGTCACGTGGCTATTCGTGATAAGTTATCTCGCTCACCAGGAAATAACCTACTAACTGTGGTCACAGTATTGACATCGGAACTGCCTGGAAAGTTTATATCATAACTTACAAGGTGTTATTTCAATTTCAGGCCTAGACCTTGTCTGGGTCCACAGATATTTTTTCCCTGTGGAATCAGATGGTAGCGATGTACTGATTGACAATGGCTTGTGCCACTGGCAGTGGTTGGCGTGGTTTCGAAATGCCTACATTTCAATTTTGTTTTTCTCCATTCGTACAGAAGTTTGCCCTGGGACCCTGACCCGGGCCCAGGAGATAATGGCAGGGCTAACTTAGGAGGTTCGGTTGTGATAACTTAACCTACTTGTGCACCTGGTCTGATTGATTCAACTTGGGGCCTGATGTTAGGGCGGGCGAGCAGGAACAAGGCCAACAAGGAGGATCAGGGACAAAGTCGCGTAAACCCCCGGGCTAATTGCGAAATTCGCGCGAGGGGACGAACACATGGGAGCTAGCGTGGTTTTAGAGTATGTACCATCGCACGTGATACATGCCACTTTCTTTGGTGTCTGTGTTTCTTTCATGAAGAAACACAGACATGACATGTCTCTTCACCTCTTCGTAACAATGATATGCCAACAATTACTCTACAGAAATGAAGTATTGTCATTAATATGTTACTCGAACGATGGCAGTTCTCAGAAGCCCTCGCGGACCGAGACCGTCCAGCTTGCGTCACTCTTGCGTCCACTTTGCGTCCGCTCTTCACCCGCATCGCGATATTTTTTCTCATGGTTGACATCTTCTTGTACAACAAACTCTACGCTGCACGTGGCATAGTAACTCTTCCGGTAATCATTCCTTTTACTGAAAGAGCTGCCCGCCCTTCCGCCATCTCCAGGTTTTCTTCTACAGAGCGCTCGTTGCGCGTCACAGCCCTGTACCTAACAAAATCCCGTAAGATCTGGAACGTGTCATCCTATTCGCTCTCCTGGAAATGCTGGTCATCGGTCTTGGCAGCGTGTTGCACGGGTCCCTACTTTCTGATCCGTGGCGCCTGGGTAAGGTCGAACCCGTGGAAATGGCTGCGTTGTACCGACTCAGGTAAACGCGCTTGTCATGCTCCCATTTTTCCCGGGCTCCGAGGACCTTAAGAACCTCGCTCATCCCTGTCAAGTTGCATTAGCGTCTCCGCCCTCATACCGTGGGCACGATGCGTCCCACATTCTTTCTACCCACATTCTTTCACCTTGCGACTCTGCTCGCTGTTTTGCCTGTACGCACATACTCCCAATCCTGCGCCTTCGAACACACTCGTGCTAATCACTCTGTTTGCTCATGGCACGACAGTTTATACCCGCGGGCGCATCAGATCCTCATCGCAGAAGCCTTCATTATAATCAGCTTCGTCACCACCGTCTCCGGCAACGGGATCTCCCTGCAGGATGGACAAGTCAAGGATGCTATTCGTGGGTTTCATCATGCTGTCCTTCTGCGATAGGGCCCACGCTTAGTTTGCATTAGGGACAATGTTGATGGAGGGCGTGCTCTCACATCAGGAGGCTACGTGGATGCAACTGGCATGACAGTGGAGAGCTGCGTGAACTTCTGCAATGGTCAAAACTTCATCTATGCTGGTATCGAATATGCACAGGAGTGCTGTGAGTACACGTTTTCACCGCAGTTCACGTCGATTTTGCTCATCCCTGTTGTTTAATTCATCCTACGTTTTGCATATCAGATTGTGGAAATATCATTTCACATGGCTCAGCAAGTGTTGCGTCTTCGGATTGCAGTTTCGCATGTACCGGCGATGCGAGTGAGAAGTGTGGCGCCGGCAATCGCCTTAACCTTTATTGGAGCGGTGCGACCCCCCCGCCCCCACCTGCTGTCGTGCCAAGCGTTGGACTTTGGAATTCCTTGGGATGTTATACGTACGTACACCCACTCTCCATTTTTGGATGAAAGAAGATCTCACGTATATTTTTGCTTTTCGCAAACAGCGATGGCGCAACTAGGACCTTAAGCGTTGGAACAGCTGTCACTGGCGGTGCTTCCCACAACAGCGTTGAAAGTTGCACTGCTGCCTGCTTCGCCTTGGGCTACGGTTTCGCGGGTGTGGAATACTCGCAAGAGTGCTGTACGTTGATTATTCCCTCTTTTAAAGGGGTTTCTCCTCTGATCGGGTCCTTTACTCTTAAGACTGTGGTATCGCCATCGGTAGCACTGGTGCCCCGGCGGCGGCAGGTGACTGCAACATGGCCTGTTCGGGGGCTGGGTCTGAGTTGTGTGGTGGACCTAACCGCCTGAACATGTATACCTACACCGGTACTGATCTTCCCCCGATCAACAACGGTGGAGGCGGAGGTGGCGGAGGCGCACCTGTCTTCCCCAAACTCTCTGGTCTCCCGACGACTTGGGCATATAACGCATGCTGGGTGTAGGTTCTTTCTTGTTTCGGGAAAGATAATTTCTAAAACGGGAAATGACTCAGGGACAACGCGCATGGACGTATCTTCCAAACTCAGCTCGCGGATAATCAAGCTCTGACAGTCGAGAGCTGCGTTGCCTCGTGCGATGCCCAGGGCTTTACCCTTGCCGGAATGGAATTCAGTGTGCAATGTTGTATGTATCATCTTAAATCGATTGTTGCATTATGGGTTCAAGCGACGCACTCCCCTTCACAGTCTGCGGTAACAATCTTGTACAGGGCGCAGTTACATCCCCTAACGCTGACTGCAATATGGGTTGTGGCGGTAATACCACGTAAGTCGTCTCGTTTACTCCTGCGCAGAATGAGAAACTGATGTGTTTTGTACGAATTGCAGCGAGGCGTGTGGTGGACCGAATCGGTTGTCTGTTTACACTTCGACTGGTGGCGTGACCGCATTCCCCGTGCCGGTGCCGCAGACGACGGGTCTCCCCGGGAACTGGCAATATTCTCGATGCTTGGCGTACGTATATGTGCAAACATTCTCGCTGCCGCTACTCACTATTATTCGATCACAAGTGAACCTGGGGCTGCACGCGTATTCCCGTACCAACTCATCCTCACAACCAATAACACAGCTGAAAACTGCCTCACTCAATGCTCAACGTTTGGATACTCTGCAGCAGGGATGGAATACGCTGATGAGTGCTGTACGTGATCTACTGCGTTGTAAAGCGTCGAGCCTAAGCTCACGGATATACGTGCTACATCTAGGGTGTGGCGATGTAGGGGATATCGCAGCCAATGGCGGAGTGACTGCGCCGGAGACAGACTGCGTACAGGCGTGCTCCGGGGATCCTTTGCATCTTTGCGGAGGCCCCCAGAGGCTGCAGCTCTACCTTTGGAACGGCACCCTTACCACTTGGAACACACCTACCAATATTGGTCGGTACGAGGTACGCACTTGTTTCTCACGTGTACATGTGTGCGGTGCTGAAGGCTCATCAATGTAGTACTTTATGCCTGGACTTATGCCTCCACTGCTTGCCACTGTTGGTATCAATGGCAAAGTCTCCTTCCTCGAGAAAGGTGGCACGTCTGAGTTCCCTAACTCCACTGGTGCATACGAGCTCGACCTGAGCCTCGTCCCTGACTTTAATCATGCTTGGCGTGAGATGCATGTCAAATCGGACGTATTCTGCTCGGGTGCGGTTGTCCTTCCCGATAAGGCCGGACGGATCCTCAACGTTGGTGGTTGGTCGCTTGGCTCGACATATGGTATCCGGCTTTATGCGCCCGATGGAACGCCTGGCGTCAATGGCACCAACGATTGGGAGGAAGATCCGGACAACCTACAACTTCAGGTAGGTGTCGCACCCCACCTTACGCGCCACTCGTTTGTCCTAAAGGCGCCATTCCAATACAGAGTGGACGTTGGTATCCGACCGCACTAGTTATGTCCAATGGCAGCGTTCTCGTGATGGGCGGTGAGACTGGCTCGAATGCCCCGGCCAACCCTACACTTGAGATTCTCCCTCGCATCCCTGGTGGCGACACACAGGTGTTCCTCGACTGGCTTGAGCGTACGAACCCCAACAATCTATATCCCTTCCTCCACGTTCTTCCTAGTGGTCGCATCTTTGCCGGTTCGTCGGAAACGTCCGGTTTCAAAGTTCCTTTACTGACATATTGTGACAGGGTACTACAACGAGGCACGCCTTCTTGACCCAGTGACCTTCGCTACCATCAAAGTTCTCCCTAACATGCCTGGTTCCGTCACGAGCTTCCTCGCTGGTCGCACGTACCCGTTGGAGGGTGCATCGGTTCTCTTCCCCCAATTCGCTCCGTACACGGACTTGGTTACCATATTGATCTGCGGTGGCTCCAACTTTGGTATCGCCCTCGACAATTGCGTGTTCACCCAGCCTGAGGCTGAGAACCCAACCTGGGTCATTGAACGGATGGTTCGTACAGTACATCTCGCTTCACATTCGGGCACCGAATTGACGCGTCACTGTCTAGCCCTCGAGACGCGTCATGGCTTGCATGGTCGCACTTCCAGATGGCACATTCATGATCATGAACGGTGGGCAAGCAGGAGTCGCTGGTTTCGGCCTTGGGGCCGACCCGAACTTGTCTGCGCTGCTCTACGACCCCACGCAGCCCGTCGGCGCACGTATCTCGATTCTTAACACCACAACGATCCCGCGGATGTACCACTCTGAAGCCACACTCCTCCCCGACGGCCGCATACTCATCTCGGGTTCGGACCCGGAGACTCCTGGGCTCCCCGAGGAACTTCGCCTCGAGGTGTACATCCCGCCGTATCTGAACCAGGGCTTCACCCAGCCCGTCGTGACCGTTCCGAACAAGGACTGGGCATACAGCGGGCAGTACCAGATCAATGTGCAGCTGTTCCAGGGCTCGACTTCCGGCATGAGGGTTTCGCTCGTCGCGGCCACGTCGAGCACGCACGGAAACACCATGGGCGGCCGCACGCTCTTCCCTGCCTTCTCGTGCTCAGGAAATACCTGCACCGTCACCGCCCCGCCCGACCCAAAGGTGTCGCCACCTGGATGGCATCAGCTATTCATTCTCGATGGTCCAACCCCTTCGCATGGCGTGTTCATTCGTATCGGAGGCGACCCTGGACTGCTCGGTAATTGGCCCAATCAGGCTGGATTCCACCCTCCCGGCGTCTGATCCACATCTACTATCCCCACTATACGCAAATCGTTAACCGGAATACCCTGCCTTTCTTGTTTGTTTGTTTGTTTTTGTCGCTCGTTTGTTCATACGGTCTTTTCTCGAACTTGGCGCTCTTCGGACATTTGTGGGGCTTGTTTTTTATGAGTCATATATTGTTCTCGTTGGTCTTTTTGTTGGTGACTCGTCGGTCGGAAGGATACTTATCTGCTAAGCCGTACTGTCGTTACTCTGTTGGATAGATAGTCGCAGTACTGTAGTCAATTGTATATACCTCTGCCGAATCGGAACTCCATATTTCTCTTCCACTGACTGCCACTAAAGATGCTCGGCTCTCTGCTCTTCTGCGGACCTTAAGAGGGTCCAGAGATCAATTTCGAGATTCCAGTTCCGGAGCAAGTCGAGCGGGGAGTTACCATAAGTAAGCAACGACTTTCCGCGATCAGTCTGCTGTACTGTACCATATCGTTAAGTTGGGGTACAAGTAAGTTACTGAGAGGAATGGTAATCATTTCTTTACATTGTACACGAGAAGCTCCAGATTCAGCGATGGAGAACCGCGTCCTGCGCTGCCTAGCTACCCCACTGCTACTCGATTCGGCCGTATCCTACATGTGGGGTGCATCAAACGAACTTGGAAATGCCGCTATGCCGCGCAGACTACGACCGGATGCCGCGTCGACCCTGCGCATCACGGCACCTGGCCGTTATTGGTCAGCAGAGAAAAGATCCCTGTACAAGTGGAGACGATCAGCTAAATGAAACTTACGCGATGTACAAGTGATGTTTGGGGGGTAGAGGGGACTGGAGAAGTAGAAGACGATCAGCTTATTACGCGAGGCATCGGTGATGTTTGGGGGTGGTGGAGAGGATCAGACTCGAGCACTATAGCAGAAGCCTGAGATGGTCGGCTAAGGACGATAATAACGGAATGGCAATAGCAGGCGGCTTCTGCGACCATCCATGATACAGGTGTCAGGATCACCAACTTAAACCTTGTATAGTACATACGTGTCTTTCGATATGGGTCGGGTGGTAGTCAACATTCCTTTTTCCCGTCATGATGAAAAGGTGCCAGGATCACCTGGGTGCTGTGGTTCGTTGGGAATCGAATGCTGCGCGCAGCCTCACTTCACAGGACCCTCTTTCTCTCCCCACTGGCAGCCGACGACGACGACGACCATAGAGTTGGCTCCTATGATCGTAATACGACACGGTGAGAATAACCCCGGCACCTACGGGGCTAACTTACTTTTGCCTCGCTTCGGCGCTTCCTTTGCCACGATGCGGTGATGCTCGGTTAGCTAAGGCTTCGAGGTGACGAAAGGTAATTCAAAGCACCAACCCTGTATCACTGCACAAACGAGGGCGCAGCGTTTCGGGCTCGGTTATTAGCGTCGGCCAGCCCCCTGTTATCTGCGAAATCAGCCCACTATCAAGAAGCCTCGACCCGAACCGAAATGATGATTTCAAAGCCATCACTTTAATATAGTCGAGTCGTCGTCCATTACCAGTCAATTGGATCTTTTTTTTTTTTTTGCTTGATTTGATAGATAGTCGCAATGGACTCTAATAAAACACTTCGTCGAGCGCGCGTCTCTCGCTCTACATCTTATTTTGCGGCGTTTGCTTCACTACGACTTCACCTACACCCAGCAAATTAATTAATCAAACATCCATCAGGGTTTTAGCACGCACCACAGATTCTTTCTCCACCGCCTCCTCCGCCAACACCGCACCAACAGCCGCAATCACCTCCGCGTGCACCTCCTTCCTCGCCGCCACAACCCCAAAATTCTCCCCAAGCGTCCGCCCAAGCCCAAAGTCCAGCGGGCGCCCGCGATAATCCGAAATGACGCCGCCGGCCTCCTCAACAAGCAGCGATCCCGGCGCGTGGTCCTACTCACCCACCAAAGGTCACAAAAGCTAGCCAGGAGGACGGATGCGAATACACGCACCCAGATCTTCTCCTGGTAGCCACGCGCGACAGGCAGCCGCAGGTACACGCCGCCGCCGCCCCGCGCGAGCGCGGCGTACTTGGCCTGCGAGTCCATGCGCACGGGCGCGGCGCGCACGCCGAGACGCGCCGCGACGCGCGCGTTCGTGTCGAGCGCTGCGTGGGCCTTCTCGACGGACTCGAGGAAGGAGAGCTCGTGCAGCGCCAGGCGCGGCATGTGCAGCAGCCGGTGCTGCTGCTGCGCGCCCGGCTCGAGCGGGAGCTGGTGTGCGCCACGTCCGCGCACGGCGACGAACAACGCGCCCTTCTCCGTATCGGTGGCGGTGGGGAGGTTCGGGCAGCCGATGACTGCCGAGCTCGACGCGCGCGTCGACGAGCAGCGCGAGACAGACCGCATATTGCCCGCCGCGAAGGAAGCCCTTCGTCCCGTCGATCGGGTCGAGCGTCCACATCCCTAAACTCCACAGTAAGGCGGAGGACGGTTCGGTGACAAAGTCACACGTACGCCCGGTGCGCCCGCCGACGTGGCACCCGCGATCGATGGCGCGCAAGAGCGCATCGGGGCCCCATCGCCTGCCGAGCCCCCACTCCGCGCGCTCGCCGGCGTGCTCGCGCGGCGGCTGCGCGAGGACGTCGTCTGCGAGCTCGACGACGCGCGCGCGCAGGGCGTCGCTCTCTGGCGTCGCGGCGCGGAGGTCCGCGGCGTCTTCCTCGCCGACGATGGGGTCGTCCGGGAACGCGTGCGAGAGGACGGTGTTGATGACCGCCTGTGCGGCAAAGTCGGCCACTAAGGAAAGGTTGAGGGTGTGCACGCTACGAAGGCCATGGGGCCTCGCGCACCGGTTACGGGACTCTTGTCGCCCTTGACGAGGGTCTCGCCCACGACGAGCTTGTTAAAGACGGTTGTGGTCAACGAACACGCACGTCGCACAGCTGCGATTGCGACTTGCTGTTCGAGAATGAACGGTGCAGCCATGGTATCGGTCAAACCGACTTGGATCAAGTTGGGAGCATGAGGGTCTATCACGTGACATTATCAAACGGTCACGAGTCTACGACGCGTCGCGCTCTTGAGACGACTACCGGATTATTACATTAATGCGCGACCGCCTCCAAAACAATAAAGGCACAGACCGGATGTGGCAGGCTTGTAAGTAGTACAAACACAACACGATCTATGCAAGCGAGAACAGGACATGGAAATAGAAAGAAAAGAGGTGGAAAAAGAACAGAGCAGGTTGCTTGTTATTGAACAATTGCATGAGTAATGCCGGTATGGGGTAAGGGTAACACAGATGCAAAGCTACGATGCCAGAGGAGAGAAGTGCATGATGGAAGAAGGGGTAAACATATGGGATGGGTAACAGGTCTATCCTCGATAATTAACGAAATAAGGGTGCACGAGTGCGCGTTTTGCGGAAATGCGCCGGGCGCTGTCGTATGCGAGAGTTTGCTGTCGCGAGACCAACTCAGCTACCGAAAAAAGGAGTCAGAAGTATATAAAAATTACCTTCAGTAGATCGATACCAGCCTCGTCTAGATAAGGAACTTGCTCAGCGAGCTCTTGCGCCGACCACTGTGGAAACGTAGGCTTGTAGTCGGGTAGCTGCTTGACTCCCGGCCACGACTCTTCGTTCGGCGTGCCAAGAACCCTACGCTCCCTCCGTCAACGATCCATTCAGCTAGGAGCATAAAGACTAACCGGAAGATCTTGAAGATTTGGTCGATTTCAGAGTCACCTGGGAATAGTGGTATACCACGCATGACCATCTCCGCAAAGATACATCCGACCGACCACATGTCGATGGCGGTTGAATAATGACGACCGCCGAGCAAGACCTCCGGCGCGCGGTACCACAACGTAACGACCTATCGTTCCAAAGCGACATGTCAACGCCACGCGGAGTTTGCGGGGGCTCCATGGAGCTAGAAATAGAGTTGTACCTCGTGAGTGTACGTGCGCATGGGAATTCCAAACGCGCGTGCAAGCCCAAAATCAGCTAGCTTCAGATTGTTTCTTTTGTCAATGAGAAGATTTTGCGGCTTGAGGTCGCGATGCAGGATCCGGTGCGAGTGGCAGTACCGTAGTCCCGAGGTCAGCTGGTGTGTGAATTTCTGCGGGAGGGTCCCCAATCAGCATCGCAGGACTCTTTCCGGGATAGCATTCGCGCCGGCGTAGCAACCGTCTGAGCCTGCCAGATGTGGCAGTCACGTGATGAATGCGCGCCGGCACAAGCAACAATCAAAAATCAAGCGAGACCGGACACAGACAATCGATCCCGAATATTTGGATCCGGAGTAAAGGGTGGCACGCCGCGTAACAACCCTGTCAGCGCCGAGCGTGTCCGGTGTGCGCACACACCGGCGAGCCGATAAGGGGGAACAATCGGCATTGCGTACAGTGGCGCGCTCGCAAGTATTGACAGGAGCAAGATGGGGAAAAACAGAATGATAACGCACCTGGCAGAGTTCGAGGGAGATCGGCGTGCCCTGGGAATTGCCAGCTTCCATGTAGCGCTTCAGATCGACGTCGAGGAACTCGAACACGAGATAGAGTTTCTGATCCGCGTGCACGATATCCAGTAACCTGCGTGGGGGGAGGGTACATCAGCCGCTGGCAACAGCGCCGGGAGCATGTAAGCACGCATGCATACCGGACGATATTGTCGTCCTTGAGCTCCTTGAGGAGCGAGATCTCGCGAATGGCGGTGCTCGGCACGCCCTCGTCCTCTGCTTCGAGGCGGATCTTCTTCAGCGCCACGATCTGGTTCGTGCTGACATCGCGCGCTTTGTACACAACGCCGTACGTGCCTGTAAGGAGCGCCCAATATATATAAAAAACGCACCCAAAGGGCCAAAAAAAAAAAAAGACAACGACAACGACAACGACCGCGGTAGCGGCGGCGTTTGTGAGCACACATACGCCTTGGTAACCCCCGCGGCGGAACTCACCTTCGCCTGTACGTACGTCACATATTGGCGGCCGCAGAGGGGGGAAGCGGGCGGTGAGCGAGCGGCAAGAAGGGGGGCGAGATCGATGAGACGCGTGTACACACCGACTTTCTCGATCTTGGCGTAGCTGGAATGGGTGGTGCCACCGCGCGGTGGGTGTAAGTCACAGGACCTCGGCGGGTGGAGTACGAGTGGAGAGACAACGCACCGGTCCATTAGTCAGGGATATGTTAAACGCGTTGGGGGCGCTGCGTCGTGTTGTGAGGGTGGGTGGTTGTGGGTGGTTGTGGGCAGCGGTAGAAGGATCGAAGAATAAAAGGTTGTGATAGAGAAGCAGTGTTGCGCGCGGGTGGCCAGAAGGGGTAATTCACGCGAGGTGATCTTGGGACACAGCGAGCCTGTGCCCGTGCTCGTTCTTGGCGACTGTTTATGTGAGGGAAAAGAGTTATGGGTGAGTGGGCGAGAGACGGAACCTTTTATGAGAGAGGGAGAGATGTGTCCTCGCTGGGTCGGTTTTGTGTTGAGATTACTTAATCTTCCATTAATCAGTCCATCAAGTAAGGTCAAGTCAGGTCAAGTCAAGTCAATATCTAGTTGGGCCGCTTTGTTGGTAATAATGCATGTTTGAGAAACAATTGTGCGGCTCTCATGCCGCACGTTGACAGCGTCTAGAACTCGCTCGTGCTGGCAAGCGCGTCATTAACGTGCATGCGAACAAATGTACGTGTATATATATTGTACATTTGTACATCTTGCTGCCCTATCTGCGTGTCTTCTCCGCCAACGATGGATGATCTCATATCCATCCTCCTCGGAGAGGTAAACGCAGGGGCAAAAGTTCTTCCGTCGCCCACCTGCGCTTCGCAGGCGGGAAAGGCGGAATGGAATGTCGCCCAAGAGGCGAGCTACGCACGCGTACGACCTCGTAGGCGCCGAAAAGGCTGTTTTATATGGACATGCAACTTACGCGGTGCATTATGACGGTATCATACTGGCGCATGGAATATGTTCCACAGTCCCGGCACTTAAAAATCGCCTAGTCATCAAGCGGAATAAATCTGACCTGCTATTCCCAAGCAGCTTTACTGTAAAAGCACAGAGGCAGCCAGCCACGGGGCTACAATTAGGCACAAGCGCGCGTTGCCACACCTATCGGCCATTGATCGCTATTGCGATTGCACGAAAACCAAACCTACATGATACAACAAACGACTCCACGCAATACCTTTTCTTTTTTTTGTTTCTATTTTCCTTTTATCGCTGTGACCTCCTACTCTTGCGTCATGTAGGTCGCGGCCACGCCATATCTGAGTCCTCTCTCCGCCGCGCTTGCGTCAGATCGACGTACTGTCCCGGCCACGGTTCTTCGCCTATCAGGAACTGCATCAGTACTGCGTTCGAAAGAGGGAAACCCAAGAAAGGAACAGCATCGACGAATGGGAACTGGGATCTTCCCCCCCCTCCTCCTCTTCCTCCGTCCGCACTGAGTGAAGCTTCCAATCACACACGACGTGATTAGATCAGCACCCGAGTGGGTGGAAGGAGGCCAAAAGGGGTTACACCGTATATTCAGGCCACGTCGACCCTTGTCATATAACACGCCGCCGGAGATCCCTCTGGAAGGGAATGTTGGGCATAGCGTGATGCGGAATGCAGACGGAAAAGGACGCTTTTGCCGAGGGAGATAAGGGTATGAAACGCACTCCTATCGATGATATTAAGTTCGCCCCCGTCGTCCTCCTCGTCCTCGTCTTCCTCCTCTTGTGGGTTCCACCGGTCCTGCAGTGCACTCCTGGGATTCCTGGTACGGTCCACCGCGAGGTCGGCCAACATCCGCTGCCGTTGAATCGTCTTTTTGTTTCTGCAGTGTTGCCTCGCGCTGGGCACGCATGCGCGCGAGCTCAGGGAAGGTACGCCCTGCGCAGGAGTCGATCAAAAAGCCCCCCAAGACGGTGTAAGGGTTTGGGGTACTGACTGTTCGTATTCCTCGCGAGAAGCTTCCACGACTTCGAAAAACTCGGAGACGCCATCTCCCGTCACGCTGGACACGCCTACTGACTGTGAAAGTGAGACACTTACGCGGGTATGTGCGGTTATTGCAATGAATGCGCACCTTGAGATGCTTGTAGAATTCGTCCAGAACCAGGCTCATGCTGTTCATGAGGCTGTTCATGTAGGTCGGTGCGCCTTCGTCGTCGGTCGTGCTTCGATGCGTCGCAAGCGCTTCCTGGAAAGTCTCAAAATCTTGCATCCAGTTGAGTGCAAAATCGTGAGGCTGTGCATCGATCTTGTTGAAAACAACGATAAAGGGAAGCTTGGTCTTGTAGAGTATACTGTGGAGTATGAGCGACGCTTGAAACGGGAGGGAAGTAAAATAAGGAGTGGTGGCCCGTCTCCACTGTGTCCTCTGGAAAACGAAAGAGAGTCCCGCAGAGCCAGCCAGGAAAAGGAAAAAGAGAGAGAGAACACCAAAACTAGAACGACATACCTACACGCATAGAGCATATTTGACATAAACGTCGCAGGGGCTGTGGCACGTGGTGTGTCGACGATGTATGCGATGACAGTTGGGAGAGAAGACGCGACTGCGTCCGTGATAATTGCGCCTGACGCCGACCAAGTAAATATCTCGATCTGACCGGGAGTGTCGACGATCACATAGCTGGGTGGAGGGTGAGCGACAACAATGAAAAGAAAGAAAAAAAAACAGGCGCACTCGACAGACTCTGCACGTTTCTCAACGAGATCGAGAACCTGGTCGAATTTTGTGGTGAAGAGATTGAGCGCGGTGAGGATGGCGCCGTTAGGGCCCAGGTTGTACCTTTGGGGGACAGCCTCAGCTGGGCGGTTGTGCGGCGCGGAAGAGCTGCTACTGCGCACTGCTTCATGACCTCATGGTAAGTCAACCGTGTCCCGGATGTCGATGTTTGCCTCAAAGGGTACGTTCGTCACCGCGGGGTCGAGGTTGAGGACATATGGGGGCGCAGGGGGTGTCCTTTGCGTGTAGATGTGCATTTATACGCTTGTACGAAGGTGGACTTTCCCGAGCCAGCCATTCCAATGGCGATGATACAAACCGGTTTTTTTGTTGCTGACATGGTCGAGGAGAGGCGTGACGGTGTCTGTGACTGTGACCCAATAAGAGCGATAAAGGGGAGTCACTGTGCTAGTTCTGCCGGTGCCCTAAGCCTAGACAAGACCCCACACACTCACGTCCACCCACTCGCTCTGCTCTTTCACCGCTGCTGCCATGGACGACGATATCCAGTTCTTGGGAATGGTCTCTCCCGTTTCCCCCCACAAACCCTATGTTCCACCCTTCTCACCCCCCCTTACGGCCCCCGGCGTCGGGTGCGTCTACTAATGCTCCGCAGACTGATGGCACCATCAGTCGTATCCTGACATACCCACTCGTAGGAATTATGCTCGTCATCCCAAAGACAGGCGACGAGCCAACCCAGACCCTTCGCTTCCTCAAATCCCGCTCCACCGTCGTCCATATCGGTCGGGCTTCTTCCTCTCTAGCTGATGCGGAAAAGTCTCCAGATACCATCCAGTTCCGTTGCCCAGTCATAAGCCGCCGACATGCAAAGCTCATGTTCTCATCGGGACACGTAAGCCCTATTATTTCCACCCTATCATCTCAAGTACTGATTGATCCCCCCCTGGCTGATTTCATACCTATATATGCATAGGTTTACATCGTCGACCTTCACTCCCACCATGGCACGCACCTGCTCAGAAGGGACGAAATCATCTCTCGTCCAATTCTCCCCGATGTCCCGATCGTCCTCCAGGACGGCGATACGCTCACCTTTGGCAAAGCCGTCGGCAAAGAACCCTATTCGGTTTCCCCCGATAACCGCCAACGTGATGCTCATTTACGACACGGAGGCCGTCCCAACATCCCCCGTCTCCCCTCCGATTATCTCTCTCATTGACTCCCCACCCAGTCCTACTACCCCAATCAAGGGCAAGCTGCCCGTCGCGGCTCCGAAGTCTTCCTCTTCTGGGCGCTACGGCCTCTTCGGCCCGCATTCCCCTTCCTCCCGCTCCCATTCCTCTCCCGGGTCCTCAGAGGAGGACTTCTCCCAGAGCGATCATGACGGAGAGGAGGATGAGGAAGACGAGGAAGACGACTATCCGGACTTGTCAGAGGACTACCCTGCAACAGCCGTTCGGAGGTCACGGTCAGGCGCAAAGTGCGGGCGCCTGTTACGCGCCTCTGCCATCCCTGCAAGGCCTCGGCCTGCTCGCCTCACGCCATGTGATGCATCACGCCCCGTACAATATGCACGCACACGCCGCTCACACGCATTTGAACATGCACGCCGCACAATCGCTCAGCCTCGAACGTAGGTCCTCTCTCGAGCTGTGGTTCGATGGCCCCCAGAGAGTTCCGGCGCTAAATACCGCTAACGCGAGTCATGAAGTCGGTGCCGAAGAGCCCATGGATATCTCCTCCCCTCCCTCTCCTGCGGTTGCGAACCTCTTGCATGACGTCCCCGAGGAGGTCATCGAGGAAGCTCTCGCATCTGTCGTGCAGCCCGAAGCGCATGTTAATCCGGCTCCTGAGGTGCCGCCCATTATCGGGGCATATCCGGGATCGCCGATTCGCAGCGCCGTCGTGTCGCCTTGGGAGGATTCAGAGGACATTCAGGACGAGCCCCAGTTCGAGTTTGTGCCTGAAGGGGTCGTTCTGGGACAGCAGCAGCAGTCCGAGCCTGAGTCCCGTTCGCAGATGGAAGCGGAGAACGCGGTTGAAGGAACTCCCGCGTTGTCTGTCATTGCGCAGGCTTCTGAGAGCACCGAGCACCTCGCTGAGGATGCCGCCTCGGACATCGACGCAGATGGTGAAGCTGATGTGGACGCCACCCCTCCCGTAGTGGTGTCGACTTCTTTCGAGCCAGCTCCGCTCGTCGCGCCTACAGCCGTTGCTGGCCCATCATCCACCGACACGCGTGCTCCTGCCGCTATCAGTTCGTCTGGAATGACCATTGACGCGCGCCTCGCCTCACTCGACGAGGCGCTCGTCAACCTCTGGGTACGATTTTCTTTTTTTTACTTGCGTTAGACGCCATTGTACCGACCTTGCGCAACCGAACAGGGTAACGTCCTGCGCATGCAGATCGCGCACCGCAAGACGCAGACGGACCACAAGCTACTCTCTGACCGCACCGAGGCGCTCGCAGCCCGCCTCGACGCCGCGCAGGCCGACCTCCGCAGCGCCCTGCGCGTGAACGAGGACGCCGAGGCTGCTCCGCACGCGCGTGCAGGCCGCCGAGGGCCTATTGGCGGACCTGCAAGGACGCCTGTCGTCGGCGGAGACTGCAGTCGCCGAGGCAAAGGCCCAGGCCGAGTCGGCCGAGTCTCGAATGGCGGCGGCGGCGGCGGCAGAGCAGGCAGCGGCGAACGTAGTCGCGAACGAGGTAAGTCCATGCACGCACGCGCCCAGCGCGCTGGGCGCTCATATGGCGCAGTCGGATACGCCCACGCGCAAGCGTAAGCGCTGCGGAGACGACGACGAGACTGTTGTTGAAGAAGAGGCAGACGACGTGGGAGCACGGCCGCGCGTTCAGCCTAGGAAGAAACGCGCGCGCCGTTTTGCGTTGGCGGCGATGCACACGGCTGCGGCTGCGACTGTCGGTGCCGTTGCTGCGTGGTCCGCTCTCGCGTTTGCGTGAGAGGAGTCGCGGAGCGGAATTAGAGGTTCGTGTCGCCTCAATTGGGCGAAAATGTTGTTGTTTGTTCGCCAGTCGTCGTCTGTATCGCCTTTTGGTGGGTAGAGCCCCCTTGTTGCACCATTAGCCGGACTCGTCTCGTTCTCATCTCATCTCATCCCCAATCTTTTTTTTTTTTCATTCGTTCCTATTCCACCCCAATTTTTTTCTTTTCTCTCTTATCCCTTTCTCTGTGATGGTGTGCTCGTTGAAGTGTCCAATGGTCTGCGTATGTATGTATTCTATGCCGGAGAACGAAAGAAATGAGGAATAAAAAGATGATTTCCATCCGTTGCCCGCGTGACCGTGATGCCCCGATGTTGCTACGTGGCTGCTATATATAGTCGTGATCAGTTGATGCTGTGACATCAGTGCTTTCGGTCGCGCTCCAAAGTAATAGGAGATGCGCGCATACAGACCAATACATAAGTTAAAAAAGATGAGGTACGCTCTCCCCCTAACTACTAACTCTACTCTACTCTACTACTCATGCACAAGTCGTACGTTCCTTTCTTTTCCTGACCGTTCTCTTATTCTCAACCCCTGCCGTCCATTTACAGAATCGATCTCTTATTCGTGCGTCATCAACTAAGAATGTCCCGCTCACTCACTCACGACTACCCCAGACTATTGCATTCGTCGTAGGCTCAGTCCTCCTCGTCGCACTCCTCGTCCGCAAATGCAGCGCCGCAGTCGACGCAACCAAATGCTCGTGAGAGCGCTTATTCCTCCTCTCCCCCCCTCCCCCATAACCTCCTCACACACCCCTACCCCAGGCTCGAAAAGCGCGGCTGGAAAGTGTCCAGCCATAGTCTGTCAGTCCCCGCGAGCAAGCGCGCGACGCTGCTCAACCGCGAGCGCTACCTCGACGCCACCCAGCGGTTCGTGTCCCATCGGTCTCAATTTTTGATGTTGATTTTTTGGTCAGTGGGCTGTCGAAAGCTGCGCATGCGTCGACGTTTGGTGCCTCGACGGGCGAGCTCCACTCGCGTCCTTCCGCGGACTGGCGCCGCGGGAGTACTGCAGCTGCGGACATCTCGGGCGAGGAGCACAAGCACCGGCTCCACCTGTTCAAGCGGCACCGTAACATGGACTGAGCCTTTCGCCTAATTTATTTTCCGGTGGCCACAAACCCGTATCTTACATATTCCTATACTTCTTTTTATCCGTTTTTTATTCTCGGTTCCGTACCCCGCTCGTCTGTTGGGCATGAATTCTACGCCGTGTACATGTACATACAAATACACACATTCATGAATGACACTTCTCACCCATTCGTGAATCCCTCTCGTTGTAAATTAGTCCTCTCGTTTGTTCATCTGCCGTCAATCTCCATCCCTGCACTGATGGCAGCCTTGTGCAGAGTAGCAGCCCGCTCGCGCTTCCGCCTCGCCTGCCGTTCCGCACGCCGACTGCGCACTGCGATAGCCGCAGTGGGGATCGAGGCGCTGCGCACAGCCAGCCGTCGTAGCCGCTTCGGCGCGCGAAACGCAGGGTCTTGGTGGTCCCTGCCCGCGTCTGAGAAGCCCGCGTAGCTGGACGGTGCAGGCGAGTGTGCGCGTTTGCGCGAGCCCCTCGTGTTCAGTCTGCGAGGGGGCGTCAACGTCACGTCACTTCTGTGCTGAGGAAAAACGTACGCTGGGCCGTCGTCGTCGTCGTCGATCTGCATGCCCCCCCGCGTGACTCGTCCTCGACGTCCATCCCAGCGTCTTCGGCCGGTGGCTCCGCGTCCATCATCGCCTCCGCGTCCGCCTCGCCAAACAGGCCCTCCAGGACGAACGGCGCGCCGAGCGCGCCCACGATCTGCGCATTTCCAGTCATCTCGGCGCCCGGTGCGATCTGCTGTGCGGGGCCGCCGGGCACCGTGGACGGCACGTGCGCCGCGTGCAGCGCGGGCGGCTCGGAGAAGAACGGTATTTTGTGGTGGTTCCAGTCGACGAGCACCTGGCGCGCTGCGGCGAGGATGTCGGGTGTCCCGCCCTGCGATTAGTTTAGTTAGTTTGAGAGAGAGGGAGGGGAGGGAGAGACGGACTCGGAGGAGACGGCCGGTGCTCAGCGCGAGCATCGTTAGGAACTCGAGCGCCGTGTTGAACGTGGGCAGGTTGTAGATCTTCATCAGCTTTTCGGCTTGCGTGCGCGCGAGGATCTGCTCGACTGGAGATGGTGTATTGGAAATGGGGGCTCGGATGGGAGGGAAAATGGGCAGGAAACGCACCGACGGAGATGGGGTCGTCGACGTCCTCCGGCTTGACGACGTTGCGCAGGAGCACGGACGACTCTTTTTGGCCCTGTATGCCCTCGTCGTCCTCAAAGATGACGCCGGGCGAGTCGACGATCCGCAGCCCGCGCTCGAGCTGAATGTACTGCAGCTCCTTCGTATGTCCCGCTTGTCCCGCCACGGCGCACACCTTCGATATCTCAATACACGCCAGGGGATAAATTAATATGCCAACCTTGGCACGCTTGAGCGTGTTGATCAGGCTGCTTTTGCCGACGTTCGGGAAGCCGACGACGCCGACGGTCATGCTCTGCGCCGCGCTCGGCTTGTACGCCTTGAGCAGGCGGAGGAGCGCCGGCGCGGTGCCGGAGGAGAGGTTCGTGCGCTGGTGCGAGCCCGCGGAGCGGAAGGGCAGCGTCGGGGTCGTATGGACGGAGGTGCTTCAGCCACGCCTGTGCATTCTCCCGCGGCACCAAGTCTACCCCCATCAAATATGGTAGAGAGTCGGACGGACAGAACGCACCGATCTTGTTGAGCACGAACACGAGCCGCTTGCCCTCGCCCTCGCGCCGGCCGCACCTCCTCCTCGACCAGCCGGCTCCGACAGCCAGCAGGGTCAGCGCGCGTCCAGCACGAGCAGCACCACGTCTGCCTCGTCGACGACCTTGTGCAGCGCGCGGATATAGTGCCGCCGCAGCTGCTCCTTCGTCTTCCCGCCCAGCTCCGACGCAGCGGCGGCGGGCGTCGTCGCGGCGGCGCTGCTGCTAGCTGCGCGAGCGAGGAGAGCGTCGGTTC
This sequence comes from Lactarius hatsudake, assembly GCA_024734325.1. Taxonomy (NCBI): domain Eukaryota; kingdom Fungi; phylum Basidiomycota; class Agaricomycetes; order Russulales; family Russulaceae; genus Lactarius; species Lactarius hatsudake. Next base: position 124,062 of record JANSJP010000124.1, read on the forward strand.
TGACGCCATCGTCGCGTCTCCGTGCGGGGGGTCGCGCAGGGGGGACTGGGCTTGGCTCGTTAGAGTCAGCTATTGGGCGGTGAGGGCGGGACGTACGGAGCGTCTGCGCTGGATTTCTGCGCTGCGGACTTTGAGATCGGGCAGGCGCGGCACGCCTGGGTCTTTCTTGAGTTCTGCTGCCGGTGCGGTATTAGCTGTAGTGTCCTATCTGAAAAGATGGACTGGGCGCGTACTTGATTTGAGGGGCAGGGTCGGCTTTTTTACTTCTGTTGGGAGGGTTACGGGACTGGAGTGGAGATTATATTGTTGAGGGCGTACTGTTTCTTCCCATGATGAGAGGAGGTAAGATAAGGGGGAACGTCGGCCCCTGCGATTTTGAGAGTCAAAGGCCACAATGCACTGACACATCCGAGATCCGTCGTCCTGCATCTGGCCTTTGTACCGAACAGCCCAGCCAAACGACTTTTATTGACCAAGGCATCTAGGCGTGTTGCCCCCTTTTGTATTTCTCTCCTTGTTACAATAACTGCAAAGACCCAAACGAATGAGGGACTGGAACTACCGCCGGATCTGACATCGGCTCAACAACCTCTACATGCATGCTATGATAGGTCCACGATGGCTTTGCCGGATGAACCTCGGCGCCATAGACGAGCAGCTCACAACGGCTCTACCACACCTACCGACCTGTACTACCAGTGGTGGGTTTGCTTAGGAATGACGGCCTATGCCCTTTCCTCTTGACGGGATTCGTGGTCGCGAGCGAATGCGTACCAGTAATGACCTATGGGCGTGTGCCGTTGCGATTTTGCGACAGATATGCTCAGTTAGACCTCGACTTCCTTCCATTGGACCGCCAAGCTGATTATTTCGTTTCCAGATATGTTTACTTGAAAGGTACACATGGGCTCTTGTTATTTCGCCAGCAGACTTACGATCGTTGCGAAATTACTATCGACTTTATCCAACCTTTCCGCACCTCTAGATTGAATGCCAGTGATCGATGGGACGCCACTTTCTGCAGCAGGTTGCGCGGTTACTGCAGACAACTCTCGATCACATACAACTACGACGGCCTCACAACAGACCTCGTACATCATGCTGTGGCAGTACCGTGCCACTTGACCCCACGTGGAAGAAGTACGCAGCAATGTCCGACATGTTATCCGCGCATCTCGAGTTGGCTCACTCATCCTTGTCACCGCACCGATACGATAAACTTGGCGACGATGGTCCAACTCGTGTTCGAGCCGGCTGGCTGGGCGAAGCAGCTCTGAACCCGGGCGCTACCAAGGACGCACAGTTTGCGATGAACGTCGACCCATCTTCAAGCCTGGCAGCAGGCAAGGTAAAAGCCGCACCCATTGCACACCTCAACATCCTGACTGGGCGGAACCTCTCGCCGAACCCACTCACGCTTATTCTTGCTCGAGGTCAAGTCACACGCCGGTGTCGTTTCAGTTAGCGCCTGTTGCCCACTGGCTCCGAGTCAGCTGCCAGGCTTAGAGGCAGCGGAGGTGATGACGGAGTAAGGGAGTAATAGTGGGTTTTCTTCGTCAGTGGTGAGGTAATCGGACGCTTGCATACAGTGAAGCAGGTCATTACATGCTCATCGACGACGGATGGGGTGCGCATCGTCTACACTACAAGGGGGACGAGATGCAGTAAGTCATGGTGCTCAGCTTTTCACTACCGCTTACGTGATGGTTCATAGGTCCGAGTGCGACGAATCCTGTAGAGTACTAATAAATAGTACTAATGCACCATGATGTCTACTGTCCACACGGGGTGTGGTCACCGTGATCTATCTGCACTGGTAGACGCGCGGCGTGGGTATAGTAGATTTTCCTATCACCGCCGCGCGTTGCGTTGCCTCCTGTAGTCCGCAGTCAATCGCTAGCTGCCTCCGAGTCCGAGTCGACCTCTTGCCCCATAGTTTGTACTACATCCCCAGAGTTCTTCAAGCACATATCGCGCTCGAGACTTCTTGCAAGATCTATAAAATCAAGTAATCTGACATCTTTGAATAGAATTGAATTCGCTGAGATGGCCGATCAGATCAGTAAGTCATGGACACCGGCTTGAGCTGGAATTACAAGCCGCTAACTATTTCGTTTTCAGATACGTTCACCTGAAAGGTATACAGAATCGCCCTTACTTTTGAAGCAGACTTAGTGATAGTCGCTTAGAAATATTTGTGGACTTCATCGAGAAACGTCCGACATCTGATCTCGAGCTCGTTTTCAAGGACGACGCCGGTATCAAGCACAAGTCCAATAAATTTAAAAAAGAAATTGTTATTCACTGGAATGCCGACATGTCCGTACCCATAGTGGTGTCTGCCATTACCCTTAGATGCTGATTGATTTCATACTGCAGCTATGTTAGGACCCAAACTGGTGCTACTTTGATTATCCAGCGATCGCTACTCAGCCTCGGCTTTGCTGAGATTTCGGTCAAGTTCAAGCCAGACGAGTTTGGAGACGACAAGACTGTTAGTCTGGAAGGTAGTGATGTTTGCCTCCCATCTAAATCCGATCCACGTTGAACGTCTTCGCAGATACCAACCGTCGCGTTACTGTGAATTTTAACTGCGGGAGGTCCAGATCCGTGAGTCTTGGCTTGTCTTCGGGAACCAGAAAACTGACTAATCCCTCCAAAAGTTGGCGGACGTCACTCGTGTCCTTGGTTCTCAGGCTTGCACTGCCCTCGCGTCGAAGGTCAACATGTTGGATAGTCTCGATAAGATTCTCGGATTCCTGAAACTCCCCCAGCTAGCAGCTGAGGCCGCTCGGGTTTGTCCATCCGGCCGCTCTAATTGAGGTATACTCATCGCTCTGAAATAGCTCAACCCTATCGCCCTCATCGCTGTCTCGGTGGTCAAACAGGCCATCGCGGTATGGCTTCTCTCAGTCACAGCCTTCCTCAATCGACTAACTGTGTCGTTTAGAACTTCCAAGAGATACCTTCGTGTCATCGGCAGTTCGTTATCCTGATGGACGATCTCGTTTCGATGCTTCCTATCATGCTCTCAGCATTGGAAACCGTCGAAGTCGCAGAGCGCCGCGCGCTCGTTCATGGTTTTATCGAATTTGTCAAGGAGACATCGGAGCAGCTCAACAAATATGCGTCGCGGTCCACTTGGAGTGAGTGGCTTTTTATTTACGTCATCGGGCACCTCTTATACCGTGGCCTGCCATAGCATTCGTATTGGAGAATTGGTACAATTCCAAGAGACGCGAGGTCGACGCATTGAAAGAAAAATCAACGCGTCTCAAGCAAAATGTTGGCCTTGCGATCAATGTCGATATCAAAGAACATTTGCTCCTCAAAGACCGAGAACAGGAGCTCAAACGCATCAAGCCGCCGGCGGGAAGTTCGTTCGACCCAGACCCCAAGTACTGCTGCATGCCAGGCACCAGAGCCGATCTCATCGAGACTTTGACATCGTTTGCGGTCTCCGAGGACGCGTCACAAAGACTCTTCTTTCTATCCGGAATTGCTGGTTGCGGAAAGAGCTCTGTCGCTACCTCTGTTGCAAACACGTTACATCTACGCGGTTGCTTGTCGGGCTCTTTTTTCTTCAAGAGAGACAAGGGGCCGAGGAACACGGCTAGCCTGCTGCACACCATGGCATATTCGATCGCCTTACGACACGAGCCGTATAGGAAGGCCCTCATGGATGTTTTTAGAACAAACACGCGGATTGAGGATGAAGCTCCGTCAATTCAATTCAACGCGCTATTCAAGAATCCTTTGGACGCGATTCTGAACATTCCCTCGACAACCACATCCAACTCTCCGCCTGACCTGGCGATCGTTGCCATCGTCATTGATGCCTTGGACGAATGCGATCACCCTCGGTCTGTTTCTTCATACCTTGTGGAAATCGTCCGCCTTGCTCCTTGGCTTCGGGTCATCGTTACGAGCAGACCCTTGGATGATATCGAGCCCGATCTGCGCAGGGCAGAATATGCGACGCATCTCAACTTATTCACGGTTGACGCCAGCGAAGATATCCTCAAGTTTACCCAATCAAGTTTCGCTCTGGGTGGGCTCCTGCATCGGCTCCGTTCTCATGTTACGGAAGAGGAAATTCAGGCGCTGGCCGAAAGGTCTCATGGTCTTTTTATCTGGATCAAGACCGTATTGTCGTATATTGCCAGCTTGCCATGGGACGCGGAAAAACTCAAGGAGATGAGAGGTGTACTTTCTTCAAGTACCGCGGCTAGCCCGGAGAAGGACGTAGATGAATTATACTTGCGTGTCCTGCGTAGCGTCGCAGGAAATTCGCTAGACTATCGGGACGCGGTGAAAGGCCTCGTTGGGTCCATATATGTGACATCTAGAAACCGATCCCTACCGTGCAAGGGACTGCACGCGTTCGTTCCGACCTCTGACCCCGACGTTTTCGTAACGCCGGAGGATATCGATGACCTACGAAACAAACTTGCCGCCGTCATTACTGTTGACCCAGAGACGGAGGCCCTCCGCGTTTGCCATCCTTCGTTCCTCGATTTCGTCGAAACGCAGGCGAGGTCTCAGGAGTTTTGGACGAAACCGGAGGCGCTGGATATGATGATGGCGCAGAGATGCTTCGAGATCATGAAAGCTGACCTGAAGTTTAACATTTGTGGACTGGAGTCTAGCCGTCAGCGTAATGATGAGATACCCGATCTCAAGCTACGGATACCGCAAGAGCTGCAGTACAGCGCCGTATATTGGCTCGATCATCTATCCCGTTCTGATGAATTGCTCGACGTTAAGAAACTGAACGACGCACACGATTTCTTGTGTCACGCAAGACTGTTCTATTGGTTAGAGGTTCTGAGTGTAGTTTCAGGGGCCAATGCGGCGGCGCAGACACTGCGGAAGTTAGTGGTGATGTCCAAGGTTCGTGGGCACCGTGGTTTACTAGGTGACCATTACTGAGCGTCTCCGCTTGCGGTTGTATAGGATGATCATGAAATTTGCGAGACCTTCCGGGACTTTCTCCGTTTCGTGTTGCTGCTTCGCGAGTCGATGTCCGTCAGCGTGCCACACATCTACATATCCTCGGTGATCTGGGCCGAGCCTTGGTTCGCAGCTATGAAGTTCCTCCCTTTCGAACTACAAATAATTTTGAATAGAGGACCCGGGACCGTGACGCGTCCGACGAGTGCAGGGAAATTGAACGTTGGAAGTATTGTTAACTCTGTGGCATGCTCCCCGGATGGAAGACAAATCGTCACAGGGTCCATGGACAATGCCGTCCGGGTTTGGGACGCCCGAAGTGGTTTGCCCCTCACCGACCCCCTCAAAGGTCACACGTTCATGGTGTCGTCCGTAGCATATTCTCCAGATGGGACAAATATTATCTCGGCGTCCTATGATTGCACAGTTCGGATTTGGGACTCACAGACGGGCGTGCATATTGGAGAGCCGCTCAGGGGTCACACGCTACCGCTCACGTCCGTCGCATATTCTCCAGATGGGACATACATCATCTCGGGGTCTATGGACAAGACGGTTAGAATATGGAACTCACAGACGGGAACGCTGGTCGAAAAACCCTTGCAAGGACCTAGTGGTCAGATAACGTCTGTGGCATATTCTCCAGATGGGACACACATCATTTGCGGCTCTGACGACACCAGAGTGTGGATGTGGGACTCTCAGACAGGGAAACTTATCGGAAACCCCTTTGAAGGCCACACTGAGGCAGTATTATCGGTTGCATATTCTCCAAATGGAAATATTGTCTCGGGGTCTAAAGATGGCAGTGTTCGGATCTGGGACTCTCAGACAGGTAGCCTAACTTGTGGGCCTCTCTGCTATGCTAGTCGGGGTGCTTCTTGGGTTTTATCTGTTGCATGTTCACCAGTTCAGAAATTTGTTCTTTCAGGATCCATGGAGAATACTGTTAGAGTGTGGGACCTTCAAACTGGCAAACTTATTGGGAACCCCCTCAGTGGACATGGAGCCATGGTTACATCTGTAACATATTCACAAGACATGACATGCATTATCTCAGGGTCCTTTGATGGCACAGTTCATATATGGGATCCTCAAACAGAAATGCCTAGGGGGAAGCTCCCTAATGGTCATAGAGACCAAATCAAGACCATTGCATACTCTAGAGATGGGAGATGCATTGTTTCAGGGTCTCGTGATAAAACAATTCAGATGTGGGATGCTAGGACAGGTTTTCCAATTGGCCAACCCCTTAGGGGTCACACAAGTGATGTTGCATCCATAGCATTTTCACCAGATGAAACCCATATTGTCTCAGCATCTTGGGATCATACACTTCAGATATGGAACTATCTGACTGGAGCACCTGTTGGCATTCCCCTCAAAGGCCACACATATACAGTTTTGTCTGTTGCATACTCCCCTGATGGAACACAAATTGCCTCAGGATCTCAAGACAGCACAGTCTTGATATGGGACCCTAAAACATGTGCATTGATCAAAGGACCACTTAGAGGCCATACAGGTCCAGTTACCTCTGTTGCCTACTCTCCAGATGGGGCACTCATTATTTCAGGGTCTTATGACTGCACAATTATAATATGGGACCTCTCTGTTACTCAAGAGCCACTTAAACTCAGGCTTGAAGGCCACATGGGGCCAATTTATGACATAGCATGTTCCCCAACTAGATCTCATGTTGTCTCAGGGTCCAGTGACAAGACAATTCGGGTATGGGACTTTCAAACTGGCAAGCTAGTCTATGAGCCCCTGAAAGGTCATAGGCTTGGAGTTATGGCTGTAGCGTATTCTCCGGATGGAAACCACATTGTATCCGCTGGCGATACAACAATCCGGATATGGGACTCTCTAACTGGCACCCTTATCGGCACACCCCTCAATGGTCACACAACTATGGTTCTAACTATAGCATATTCCCCGGATGGGAGGCACATTGTGTCGGGAGCCACAGACTGCACAATTAGGGTGTGGGATGTGCGGACTAGCATAGCTGTTGACAATCCTCGTCAAAACTGCAGCAACATTGTTCCATCCATTGAATACTCTCAGGATGTCGAATCGGGAATCGCTAACAGTCTTTCGTGGACTTATCATGACCTCTCAAGGCATCTTGGTCCCGGGCCAGTGGATCAAAAGACGGCGTCTTTCTGGGATCCTCGCCGAAAGGACTTCATGTCAACTCAGCTGCAAAACGCGTATCCTCAGCAGGATGTCACCGACGAACCAGACCACGATGCAAAAGACATCAAAGTAACACGTTCGAGCTATCCGCTAGCTATCCAGAATGAGGGATGGCTCCGAACGGTCGATGGTGGTCTACTAACATATATTCCCCATGAACACCGGGATAGCGTATGTGACATGTGTGTAATGTGCATACCCGACGACGCACCAGGTCACCCAATCAGGCTTGACTGGAACAGGCTTTATAATGCCTGGGACGACATCAGGAAGATGATGTAGTGGTCTAAAATAAATGCGTAGGCGAGTTTGATACTTTGACTCTTCCGTTGTTTGACTCGTACCATAGTTCGTCTGGTTGTTCGATGCCAAAAGGAAATGCGAAAGTTGGTCGCTTAGTGCGCTAGAGAGCTTAAAGAGAGTCAAGAGACGGAGACGGAGCTGGGGTTTTGTAGTCGTAGTTCTAGTCTTGACGCGTATCGTCTTTGGAGAGAGTGGTTAGTTACGTTCTAAGACCAATGTTATTGTTGTCGGAATGTGTCGAATACAAGGAAGGGTACGGTATTAAGACATTGGCCGATTGGTAGGCGGTCGTACTACTGGAGATGAGCGTCACATGGCGCAAGTGGAGGACGGGAGAAACAGGTATAATGGGAGAATTTCGAGAGCACGAAGCATCACGTGTGCGTGGCGCATCTCAAGGCCAGTGAAAAGACATCTGCGGTGCCACCTCCGAGAATAGTCGCGCAGAAAAACAAGGGCCCTGATCGCAGATGATGACCTTTCGATCGGCTATAGGAAGATGTCTGTTGTCTGAACGATCACCAGCCTGAGTCGAAGGTACGCCGGGTTTGAAACGATGCTCGTACTCTATCTTTCGGGATACCCTTTTGACCATTTTCAGTCTCAGCACTTCAAGTTGTCTGGTGTCGTCGTGGGACGCGCTTATGTTAGGTCAGTATTCATCGGTGACGGACAACAAAGAAAACGCACAAGACAACTCAGAATCGGGCGTCCGAAACACGCCAACGGCATTACTAAGTTCCAGCGGAACAATGGGGCTCAAGTCGACTTTCCGTAAAAGGTCCCCACACGGCATCTTCTACAACTCAGTCCATCCATCTGCCCATGGTTCCGGCAGCCCGACGACCCGGCGAATATGCGTACTTTCTCATCTCGCTTGCGTTCGAGGGGTGCTAAATTGTTACGTTAGGTTCTTGTCGAGCTCGTATGTTATCACTTGACCTTTGTTCTGACGTGATTTTGGAGTCGTTATGGTGGGCTTGAATGCGACATAAGTGGTTAGAGGAACGATGACCTTAGTAGAGTCGAGGATTGCGACCATTGCGGGCAAGATTGCGGGAGCAGTTTCAAGTCGCCTCAGGCTGTCGGCGACAGTTTGCTCGGACGGGATTGATTGATGCTGGACCGGATGCGCCATAATCTTGACGGCTCAGATGTTGGCCCATTGCTGGGTACCGAGTTGGTGTTCGCTCTGGAGGAGTTGCTTAAATATACTCAGTGTACGCCCATACAATACACGGGGGCACTCCTCACCCATTCATGACCACCAAACTACCAACCAACGCATCAATATGATGTACACCCCCATCCCGCACCGACGGCAGCCTTATGCAGAGCAGCAGTCCGCTCGCGCTTACCGCTCGGCGTGCAGACTGCGTACCGCGATGGCCGTAGTGGGAGGCGAGGCGCTGCGCACGGCGAGTCGGCGCGCGAAAGTCAGGGTCTGGGTGGTCGCCGCCGCCGTCTGAGAAACCTGGTGTGGGTGAGCGTGCTCGTTTACGTGAATTCACTGCAATAAATAGGGTGGCAGGGGGCGTGTCAGTATCTCCTCTGCCGGTTAGGCTGCGAAGAGGCATACATACGGTATTGCATTGTTGTCATCGTCGATTGCACGCCCCCGCGCGCCTCACCCACGTCCGTCCCTGAATACGTAGCGCCATCGGGAGATTTCCCGGACTCCGTCCACTGCCTCCGCGTCCGTCTCCATCACGAACGACGCGCCAGACGCGCCCACGATCTGTGCGTTACTCGTCATCTCGGTGTTCCGTACGGTTGTTTCGCGGGACCGGACAGTACGCGCGTCGCGTATAGCACAGACGGCTCGGAGAAGAATAGTGTCTGTAGCGGCTCCAGTTGACGAGCACTTGACGAGGATGTCGTGGGTCCTGCCGTGCGAGAGTGGATTAGTTGGGAAAGGGACGGAGGTGCCTCAGCTACGTCTGGCGCCAGGTCTATACGAAAGAATTGATTAGAAGAGGAGAGATAGACTGCACTCACCGAGCTTATTGAACACAAACGCGAATCGCTTGCCCTCCGCCTCGCCCCGACGCACCTTCGCGCGCGTCAGTACGACGTCCGTCCCGTCGACCGCCTTGTGTAGTCATTAGCGTGTGGATGTAGTACCGCAGCAGCAGCCCCTTCATCTTCCCGCCTCCTCCAGACGCTGCCAGCTCCGACGTAGCAGCGGACTAGACACCGTCGTGGCGGAGGTGGCTAGCTGCGCGAGGGAGGATGGCGTCTAAACAGACGCCATCACCGGGTCTTCGTGCGGGGGGGGGGGGGGGGGTGCGCAGTGGAGACTGGGCTTGGCTGGTCAGGGTCACTATTTTGGCGGCGAGGGCGAGACGTACGGAGCGTCTGCGCTACAGACTTTGAGATCGGGCAGGCGCGGCACGCCTGAGTCTTTCTTGAGTTCTGCGCCGGTGCGGTGTTAGCGCATGTTAGCTGTTGGGCCCTATCTGAAAAGATGACTGAGCGCGTACTTGATTTGAGGGCAGGCTCGGCTTTCTTACTTCTGTTGGGAGGGTTGGGGGACTGAAGTGAAGATTATATTGTTGGGCTTACTGTTTCTTCCTATGATGAATTGGCGTCAGTGAGAGGAGGGGAACGTCGGCCCCCCGCGATTTTGAGAGTCAAAGGCTACAGTCACGCGGCCGCCGAGGCCTTGCACTTACACATCCGAGATCCGTCGTCCTGCATCTGGCCATTGTACCGAACAGCCCAACCAACAACTTTCTTGTTGACCAAGGCATGTGTGCGTGTTGTTCCCTTGTATTTCTCTCATTTTATCCATTGTCACAGTAACCGCAAAGACCTAAACGAATGAGCGACTCGGCATTCTCTCACAGTAAACGACACACGAGCTTTTCCTGTGAGCAGAGAGCTTGATGGACATCTACCACCGGATCTGTCATCGGCTCAACAACCTCTACATTGCTATGATAGGTCCAGGATGGCCTTGCCGGATGAAGCTCGGCGCCATAGACGAGCAGCTCACAACGGCTCTACCGCACCAACCGACCTGTACTGGTGGCTTTGCTTCGGAATGACGGCCTATGCCCTTTCCTCCCAGCACCTGAACTTGGCGGAATCGTGGTCGCGAGCGAGTGCGTAATAAAAATGACTCATTAGCCGTGTGTCGTTGCGAATTTTCTCGCTACTCCTTCAGAATGGCGTCGAAATCGAATGCTGTACGTATAAAGTCAAATCTTGGGATAGAATGTTTGCGACAGATATGGACGATCAAGCTCAGTTGATCGTAGACCCCCCGCTTTCACTGGACCGCCAGGCTGATCATTTCATCTCTAGATACGTTCATTTAAAAGGTATGCAAGCTGCGAAATTGCTATCGACTTGATGAAGAACCATTCGACCTTCTCGAGCTTGTTTTCGAGGATGATGCTGGTGTCGAAGCACCGCAGCAACCGTCGCCAGTTTTCCGTCCTTTCCACACCCCTAGATTTAATGATCTATGGGACGCAACTCTCCGCAGTTCGGATTGCTCGGTTGCTGCAGACAATTCTCAACCAAACCGACCACACGACCACGGCGGCCTTGCAACGACCCCACATCGCAGCGCTGTCCGACACCTTATCCGCGCATCTCGACTTTCTTTAATCGCCGCCGCACCGATAGACTTGGTGGCGAAGGTCCTGCTCGTGTTCGAACCCCATGAACAGGCGCCGACTCGGACGTCGTAGCAGCTGGCGGACGGACTGGACGCGTGTATAAATGAAGCAGTTGACTACATGCTCGTCGACGACGGATGCGGTGTGCGTCGTCTACGCCGTAGGGAGGACAAGATGGGGTACGGCATCATCTGGTTCAGTCTTCGTATGCTAGTCGACTCGGACATAGCTCAACGATCCGCAGAGTCAGGCATAGAGTACTCAGGCTAAGTGCTTGACTAATTGAATCATGATGCAGTCCAGTACTATCCAACCCCGGTCTGCAGGCTGGCAACTGTCCACTCTATCATAGTTATACTGACTCGGACCAGTCAGACGCCACGCATCTGGATAGCCTACCGCGGTCAATCACTGGTCAATCACTAGGTCTGGTCCGGTCCGCCAAAAGCGGATGCTGATATCACCTCTTGAACCATCATCACCATGGCCGACATCTATCTAAACGTTGACGGGTCTCAACTTTCCTTCCTTTCCATCCCCCCCGATGATGTCCGGAGATTATCGATCCGCCCCTTAAAATGGCTGCGATATGTATTGTATTTCATTTGTGGAGCCCGCGGTGGTCTTTCTGCGTCGCAGGGCGGCCCCCCAGTCGACTATGACAGCACCAAGTTGGCCGATGACGTTATATACTTCTATGGACCTTCGAGTAGGTTATTTTTGCATGCTCGATCGTTGCTCACCACCCACTTCTCCAGGGCAATGTATCTTCGTGGACTACGAATGTTTAAATGACAGTATGACGTCTACTGATCAAACATCACGCCGCGACAATTTCAGACGGAAAATCCTGGCTCGAGATGGATCGTTCTGTGTCGTCACACGAGATGTGGAAGGAAGTTGTGACGCAGCACATATTATCCCAAGGAGCAAAGGCGATGAGGTAACAGTAACGACTATGATCAATCAATATGGTTCTTAAATGATGGTCTGTTCCAGTATATTCTTAAGGTTGTCCGAGAGCGTTGGCCCCTTTATGAGGATGAGGACCCGCCACCTGAGATTCGTATTGATGAAGTTGAGAATGGTGTATTTTTGGCCAAGAACTTGCACGCGAAACTTGGTATTGGAGAAGTCGCCTTCTTGAAGGTACGAAATCTTGGCAGTTCCTGTTTAGGCACGTTTCTAACGGCGTTTTAGACGCCAAATTACGGACTGGATCCCACCGACATTCCGAGAGTCGAACCCTCTGACAGAGAATGTCCCGTGCCCACGGATCACTTTACCCTACATCGCTTGGCGATGCCTCCTGGTTATGACCCGGTCATGGCTGAAACCTTCGCAAGCGCAGGAAGATTGCGCCGCCATGATGTCGCCTTCACGTTAGGTTTAAACGTCGATGCCGTGTTCCAGAGTACAAACTCGCTACCTCCTGTCGTCATACTCGCTTACGTTTATGGGGTTGCCACTTACAACCAGTGGAACAGCAGGCGTCCCGATAAGACAGTTCACAGGGTGATGGGAAACTACCGCAAGGAACACTACATTAATATTCCAGCAGTCGAACCCAGTCCGCCAACTGACAACTACGACGGCCATTACATTTCCACAAGGACGGGGGATGTGATGACGAAGGCGATGGATGATCTAAATGCGTTTTTAATGTTCGTGCGGGGAATTACGCCGGAAGAGGCCGCTAAGAGGGGGGAGAAGCGAATGGAGGAAGAGGAATTGAAGGTTCAGGAGGCTAGCCGAAGCAAGGTGATGGAGTGGATGAGAACTGCGGACGCTGACAGTTCGTGAGTAGCAGCGTTTGTGGTGACTTCGGTGTATTGTTTATACGCATTTGTATCCTTATTACAAGTACTGTAGCCTTTCCCCTTTGCAGAATCCTTGAACACTGTCAACAGAGGGGTTCACTCGCAGCTACGCCTGGGTCTATCCGAGAGAAACGATTGGAATAGGAGATTGAGAGATTGATGGCGCGCACCGATCTTGTTGTTGAGCACGAATGCGAATCCCTCCCCTGAGAAGCCGGCTGCGATACCCGGGTCGCGCGCGTCGAACACGAGCAGCATGACATCCGCCTCGTTGGTGATCTTGTGTAGCGTGTGAGTGCAGTGCTGTCGCCGCAGCTCCTTTATCTTCCCGTCTCCGTCAGGCGCTGCCAGCTCCAACGCAGTAGGGGTTTAGACGCCGTGTGTCGTTGCGGAGACGGCTAGATGCGCGAGCGACGAGGGTGTCAGCTCAGGCGCCGTCATCGCGTCTTCGTGCGGTGGGTCGCGCAGTGGAGACTAATGAGTCTAGGAACGGGGGTTTATTAGGTACTGTTAGGAGGACAGGAACGGTGGGACGTACGGAACGTCTGCGCTAAAGTTTGAGATCAGGGTATGCGCGGCGCGCCTGGCTCTTTCTTGAGTTTTGCGATGTCAGTTGTGGTATCCTACTTGAAAGATGACCGGGTACGTACTCCAAGGTGCACTCGATTGAGGGCCTGGGTTGGTTTTTTTGACTTTGTTGAGAGGGTTACAGGGCTTAAGTGAAGACTGTATGGCCGCTAACTGTTTCTTCCCATGATTATATATTTGGTGTCAGTGAGAGGACATAAGGAGGAGGACAAGCATCGACCCCGAAGGCAATCGGGGCAACAACGATCAACACTGACAACAAGTAGTGAGCCGCTTCGGCCCGTTGTCCTGCCATTATACCTTCGACCAAGGCGTCTCAGGCTAGCATGTCGCTGCCTTCGTGATACTTTCTCTTATTTCTGTTGTTGCAGTAACTCACATCTTTCAAAACGTGTGCCCAACAAGACGGCAAAGACCCAAACGAGCAAGCGATTCAGCATTCTCTCGATGTACATGACACCCGATTTAAAGAAGCAACTGGCTGTCAATTGTGCTTTCCTGCGGCGAGGTGAACCTATGATATTCCTGGATATACGGCCCCGCCATTATTTCGTTTAAGGACCGGCCATCGGCTCAACGACCTGGTTCAACAGGACGGCATTGTCGGATAGAGATATTCCTAGCACCTGAAGTAGACTGGACTCGTGGTCGCGAGCGAATGCATATTGATCATGCGACGGGCTCATTGGCTGTGCCGTTGCGAATTTTCGGGCTACGTTTTCGGAATGGCATCTGGTGCGTATAAAATCAAATCTTGGGAATTTGAGGTTTGCAACAGTTACTGTATGGACTATGAAGCTCATTTAGTCGTAGACCCGACTTCCACTGGACTGCCTGGTTGATCGTTTCATTTCCAGATACATTCTCTTGAATGGCGTATACAGCCTGTTGTTTCAAAAAAGAAAGCGCCGATACAGCAGCAACCCCCTTTTACCTAAACTCGTCGAAGGGTTTCCATTTTTCTCCGCTCCCCCAAATTTAGCGGTCGACGGGACGCCACCTTCCGCAGCGGATTGCGCAGACGATTCTCGAGTACGTCCCGTCATCAATCACGCGACTTCGGCAGCCTCATGGACTCCTCATGGTTTAGCAGTGCCGCGCCGCTTGGCCCTAGGCGGAAGAAATGCACACAGTGATCGTACGAACTACTTTCCAACACATTCTCCATGCGCGTCTTGTTTTTCCTTGCTCGTCTCCGCGCCAAGATACTTGATAATCGTGGTCCTGTTCGCGTTCGAGTTCCATGAACAGGCATCAACGTCGCGGCTGGCGGCCGAATTGAGCACACTGCGCATGGTGGCATGCAAGAGACGAAGGACCTCATGAAGACCGAGCACACCAGCTACGACGCCGTCTTCCGTGACCGCCTCGGGCGGCTGGGAGAAGCAGCTCTGAACCTGTGCGCCACCAAGGACACAATTTGCGACGAACGTCGACCCCGTCTCGGGTAGGGCGGTACGTACATCCCACCTCCCCAGACTGGACGGAGCCCCTCTCCTTACTCACGCTCGTTCTTGCTCGACGTCAGGTGTCGTCACCCTTGTCAGCGTCGTTTCGGCTCTCGGCGCCGTGGCTCAGCTAGCGCGTAGCACAAGAATAAAGTCACACCTGTCGGCGCTCATCCGGAAACGATACGGCATCTGCCAGCCAGTATAGGAACCCGCGGCACCCAGGCCACCGCGGTCCCACAGTCCGCTTTCCCTCTTCCCCACTGTACGACAATACTCGCCTTATCGCCTAGGATGCGCCGCGCTCACCTAATGCCTTTTGCTCTTGGACTTCTTCTCCCACGATTGTCTGCTGCTTCCATCTTCCGCTTGCATCACGCCCATCTTCAGTCGCGTGATCGCCTGCCAATCAGGCGATGTCTTAATATCGCACCTTTCTCTGTATTCGACACATTCTGACGACCACAACATTTCGTAGACGATCACTCCCTCTTCAAAAGGTGACACGCGTTAAGACTAGAACCACGACCACAAAACTCCGGCGAGGACCTCCATCTCCGTCACTTCGAGCTCTCCAGAACACTGAGCAACTTTCGTATATCCCGACAGTGTCACACGACCAGACGACCCTGCGGTACGAGTCAATAAGTGGGTGAGGATTAACGCATCAAACTCACCTACGCACATATTTTAGACCACTACATCACCTTCCTTATGTCGTCCCAGGCATTACAAACCCCATTCCAGTCGAACCTGATCGGGCGACTCCAGTTGTCGAAGGGTATGCACATTTCAGTCAAGTCGCATACTCTACCCCGATACTCATTGGGGACATGTGTTAGTAGGCCACCATCCACCGTTCGGAGCCACCCGTCACTTGGGATAGTCAGAGGATGGCTCCAATGTGTCGCTTCGACATCTTGGTCTGTATCGTTATTAGCGCCCTGCCGTGGATACGTGATCTTTGCTCGGGACATAAAGCTCTTTTGGTGAGGATCCCAAAAAGATTCGACATCTTGGGAGTCTGCAAGAGACTGAACAAAGTTGCTTAGGTTCTTAGGGTGCTTATTGATGAGTATGCCTATCTGGGTGTCCCGAATCCTGATGCTGTCATCCAAAGCGACTGAGGCAATGTGTTTCCCATCTGGGGAAAATGCTATAGTTTGAATTGATGATTTGTAACCTTTGAGAGGTGTGCCAATGAGAGCACCCGTTTGAGAGTCCCATATCCTGATCATATTACCCCCTGTGGATATAATGTGGTTGCCATCTGGAGTATATGCCAAAGCCATGATTCCAACAGTGTGACCTTTCAGGGGCCCATAGATTGGCTTGCCTGTTTGAAGGTCCCATACCCAAATTGTCTTGTCATAGGATCCTGAGACAACATGAGGTCTAATTGGGGAACATGCTATGGCAGTGATTGATTCTGTGTGACCTTTGAGTGGCTCTTGAGTGGCAGAGCCTGTTTTGGGGTCCCATATTATAATTGTGCAATCAGAAGACCCAGAAACAACAAGTGCCCCATCTGAAGAGTAGGCAACAGAGGTAACTGAACCTGTATGGCCTCTAAGTGGTCCCTTGATCAATGCACATGTTTTAGGGTCCCATATCAGGACTGTCCTGTCCTGAGATCCTGAGGCAATTTGTGTTCCATCAGGGGAGTATGCAACAGATGAGACTGCATCTTTATGGCCTTTTAGAGGCTCACCAATGGGTGCACCTGTCTGAGAATCCCATATCTGAAGTGTCTTGTCCAGGGATGCTGAGATGATATGAGAGTTACCTGATGAATATGCCATAGATTGTACATCATCTCTGTGGCCTCTGAGGGGTTGGCCAACTGGTAATCCTGTCTGGGCATCCCATCTCCAAATTGTTTTATCATGAGACCCTGAAATAATGTGCCTCCCATCTCTAGAGTATGCTAGGGCTGTGATGCGCCTTGTATGATCCCTGAGGAACTTGCCCTTAGGCATTCCTGATTGAGAATCCCATAGATGAACTGTGTCTTCAAAAGACCCTGAGATGATGTATCTCCCATCTAGAGAGAATGTTACAGATGTAATGGAAGATGTTTGGCCATGAAGGGGGCCTATAATGGGCTTGCCAGTTTGTGGGTCCCATAGCCAAACAGTGCCATCCATGGATCCAGAGATAATGAATTTTCCATCCTGTGAATATGCTACAGACATAACCCAATTGATATGGCCCCTAAGAGGTTCACAAGTAAGGCTACCTGTCTGAGGGTCCCAGATCAGAAGAGTGTTATCTTTAGACCCTGAGACAATATTTTTTCCATCTGGTGAAAATGCGACAGATAAAACTGGGTCATTGTGGCCCTCAAAAGGATTTCCGACAAGTTCTCCTGTTAGAAATTCCCACATCCAAACCCTGGTGTCTTCAGAACCACAAATAATGCGTGTTCCATCCGAAGAATATGCCACAGATGTTATAGGACCAGTGGGACCCTGTAATGGCTCTCTAACCAGGGCTCCTGTCTGCGGATCCCATATTCTGACTGTCATGTCCGCAGACCCTGAGATAATGTATGCACCATCTGGAGAATATGCGACGGATGCGAGTGGTCCTGCGTGACCCTTGAGCGGCTCTCTGATAGGCACGCCAGTCTGAGAGTCCCAAATCCGAACTGTGCCGTCTTCAGACCCGGAGATGATATGCGTGCCATCCGGAGAAAATACCACGGATGTCACCATCCCCATATGACCTTCGAGGGGCCTAGTGAGAGGAATACCAAGGTGAGAGTCCCATATCTGGACAGTGCAGTTCATAGAACCGGTGACGATCCGTCTTCCATCCGGAGAGCACGCCACAGAAAGAACAGCGCATCCGAAGTTCAGCGCATTCACCAGGCGAGTCCCGAATCTGATGGGCCGGAGTCCGGAAGGGAGGAGCTTCACAAGCCACGGCTCCCCCCAGATCACTGATGATATGTAGATGTGTGGCACACTGACGGACATCGGCTCATGAAGCAGCAGCACGCAATCGAGAATGTTCCGAAAGGACTGATAGAATTCAGAGTTAGCACCCTATACAACCGCGAGTAAAGTGAGTCAGCAACGATTAATTTGAACTAATTCCGTCGGTATCCACCAACCTTGATTAAATTCTGCAAAGTTTTCGTCGCCGCATTGACCTCGGAAATAACGCTCAGGACTTCGAGCCAATATAACAGTCTCTCGTGGTACAGGAATTCGTGTGCGTCTTTTAAGTTCGCATCGCGAGATCCTTCAGATCGGAGCAGATGATCAAGCCAATATACGGCGCTGTATTGCAGCTCTCGTGGTATCCGCTGCTTGAGATCGGGTATCTCGTCATGGCGCTGACGGCTCGACTCCAGTCCACAGATGTTAAATTTCAGGCTGGCTTTCATGATGTCGAAGCACCTCCGCGCCATCATCGTATCCAGCGCCTCCGGCTTCGTCCAAAACTCCTGGGACCTCGCCTGCGATTCAACGAAATCGAAGAATGAAGGATGGCAGACGCGGAGAGCCTCCGTCTTCGGGTCAACAGTAATGACGGCGGAAAGTCTGCTTCGTAGGTCGTCAACATCCTCCGGCGTGACGGGAATGTCGGGGTCAGAGGTTGGAATGAACGCGTGCAGCCCCTTGCACGGTAGGGATCGGTTTCTCGATGTCACATATACGGATCCGACGAAGTTTTTCACCGCGTAGTCTGGCGGATTGCCTGCGACATTACGCAGGATACGCAAGTATAATTCATCTACTCGCTCCTCCGGGCTGGTCGCGGTACTTGAAGAAAGTATACTCTTCAGCTCCTTGAGTTTTGCCGCGTCCGGTACCAAGCTAGAGATATACGACAACGCGGTCTTGATCCAGATAAAAAGTCCGAGAGACTTGTTGGCGAGTGCTTGAATCTCCGCTTCCGTAACTTGAGAACGGAGCTGATGGAGGGGCCCAGGCAGGGCGAAATGCGATTGGGCCAACTTCAGGATTTCTTCACTGGCGTCGACGGTGAATAAGTCAAGATGCGTCGCATATTCTGCCTTGCGCAGGTCGGGCTTGACATTATCCAAGGGTCCGCACGTAACGATGACCCTAAGCCAAGGAGCAAGGCGGACCATCTTCGCGAGGTATGTAGAAACAGACTGAGGGTCATCGCACTCGTTCAAGGCGTCGACGACAATGGCAATGATCGCCTGGTTAGACGGAGAGTGAGATGCGGATATCGAGGATTTATTCCGAATCATATTCAAAGGCCTCAAGAATAGCTCATTGAATTGAGTTAACGGGCGCTGATCCTCGATAGGCATGTATGTCCAGCGTTTGAGAACATCCAGGAGGGCATTCCTATACGGCTCGTGTCGTAGGGCGATCGAATATGCGATGGTGTGCAGCAAGTTAGCCGGGTTCCTCAGTTCCTTGTCTCTCTTGAAGAAGTAAGAACCCGACAGGCAGCCGCGCAGATGCAACGAGTTCGCGACAGAGGTAGCGACGGAGCTCTTTCCGCAACCAGCAATGCCGGATAGAAAGAAGACTCTTTGTGACGCATCCTCGGAGACCGCGAACGACGTCAATGTCTCGATGAGATCGACTCTGGTGCCTGGCATGCAGCCGTACTTGGGGTCTGGGTCGAACGAACTTCCTGCCGGCGGCTTGATACGTTTGAGCTCCTGGTCTCGATCTTCGAGGAGCGGAAGTTCCTTAATATCGACATCGATTGCAACACCAACATTTTGATTCAGACGCGTCGATTTTTCCCTCAATTCGTCGACCTCGCCTCTCTTGGAATTGTACCAATTCTCCAATATGAACGCTAGGCCGCGGGATAAGAGGAGTCTGATGACGTAAAGGAAAAGTAACTCACTCCAAGTGGGCTGCGACGCATACTCATTAAGCTGCTCCGATGTCTCCTTGACGAACTCCTCGATGAAACTACGAACGAACGCGCGGCACTCCACGACTTCGACGGTTTCCAATGCTGAGAGCATGGTAGGAAGCATCGAAACGAGATCATCCATCAGGATAACGAGCTCCTGATGACACGAAGATATCTCTCGGAAGTTCTAAACGGTAACGTTAGCCGATCGAGAAAAACCGTGATCGAGAGCAGCTATACCACGATGGCCTGTTCGACAACCGAGACAGCAACGAGGGCGATAGGGTTGAGCTATTTCAGAGCGATGAGTATACCCCGAGTCGATTAGAGTAGCGGGGTGATCAAACCTGAGCCGCCTCTGTTGCTAGCTGGGGGAGTTTCAAGAATCCGAGAATCTTATCGAGACCATCCAATATGTTGACCTTCGACGCGAAGGCAGTGCAGGCCTGAGAACCAAGAACACGAGCGACGTCCGCCGACTATCGGAGGAATTGGTCTGTTTTCTGGAATCAGAGGACGAGTAAAAGCTCACAGGTTTAGATGCCCCACACACGAGATTCACGGTAACGCGACGGTTGGTATCTGTGAAGACGCTCAGCGTGAAGCAGAGTTTGATGGGAGGCAAATATCACTACCTTCCAGACTAACAGTCTTGTCGTCTCCAAACACGTCTGGCTTGAACTTGACCGAAATCTCCGCAAAGCTCTGGCCGAGTGGCGATTCCTGGATAGTTAAAGTAGCACCAGTTTGGGTCCTAACATAGCTGTACGAAATCAATCAGCACCGGAGGGGCGATGACAGACATCACTACGGGTACGGACATGTCGGTATTCCAGTGAGTAGTGATGCCTTCTTTGAACTTGTTGGACTTGTGATCGGCGTTGGCATCGTCCTTGAAGATGAGCTCGAGATCGGACGACGGACGCTCCTCGATAAAGTCCACATATATATCTAAGCGACTATCTCTAAGTTTGCTTCATAATCATGGGCAGTTCTGTATACCTTTCAGGTGAACGTATCTGAAAAACGAAACAGTTAGCAGCCTGAAGCTGAGTGAATGTATCTTTGACTAACTTATCCTGATCGGTCATCTGAGCGGATTCAATTCTATCCCAAGATGTCAGGTTGTCGATTTTATAAAACTTGCAAGAAATGTTGAGTGCGATATGTGCTGAAGAACTTTGAGGTAGTTACACTGGCAGTGCAAGACAAAGTGCAAGGCGTCGACTCGGAGTCACGGAGGCGCTACTAGTGCGGCGTTGCACTGCGGTCGGACCCACGCCGCGGCATTTCCCCGGATGGGATCGGTACCGGGCCGGATGCGCGACTTGTACCGTGCACTGAGGTTTCTGAAGGTGTCAATGGCGCCTCCACCCCCACGTCGCCGTGTTTCCTATGTCATCCCATTTCCTCCGCCAACAAGTCCAGTTCCTCGCCTGAGCCTTCCCCCACTCGGTTTCGATAGACACGGTTCAATCAACCCAGTCTTAATCCCCAACTTCATCCAACATCCCCAAATCGACCTTCCTGTTCACCAACGCAATATCCCTCGTCACCGTCTTGGCGTCTCGTCCCTCGCCCTCGATACCACCACTCAACTCCTCGGTCGCCCCACACCAGAGGGTATCCTCTATACAGGGGGTCGTGATGGCCTCGTCATTGCATGGGACCTCAATATATCCATGAGACAGCGCATCCGTAAACGCGACGTTACACGTCGCAGGAGCACCCGCTGGGAACTCATCACTGGCTGGGGGGACGAAGCTGTTGACGATACTCTCGACGAGGACAAAGATTTACGAAGCGATGGGGATATCCTTGGCGAGGTCAAGGGAAGTTCTAGGCGCCGCGGGCTCAGCAGCACCGCGACCTCTCCAGGGTTTATCCCATTCGAGCATCAGTGGGAGGGGGATATTGACGCGTTCCGTCCTGGCAGGGTGTGTCTGCATAATGCACTCGGTCTCACTCCCTCTCAGCTACTCTCTACCTCTTAGCCCTCGACTTTTCGTCAGGGCCGCTCAGATACACTCAGACTGGGTAAATGACATCCTGTTGTGCAATCAAAATAAGACGCGTCTGTGTCTCACCCTCTGCCCATAGAGCCCATACTAACTCAATTTGAGCAGTCATATCTGCCTCATCGGACGGTACCGTCAAAGCCTGGAATCCGCACTCATCGCCATTAACTGACCCCACCACCGTTGGCACCCACACTGACTACGTTCGATGTCTCGCTCATAGGTAAAAGTCATCCTTCATGTTCATTATATTCGTTCACGCTTTCTGTGCTAGCCGCGAGCAAGGCTGGATTGCATCCGGCTCGTTCGATCGCACCATCAAGCTTTGGGATCTTTCCCGTTCGTCGCAAGCGCAACCCGCACAGCCCATCATGACCTTCTCTCCTCCGGAATCCTCCGGTGCCAAAGCGTCGGTATATGCACTCGCGGTCGACCCGCAGGGGCATATGGTTGCTTCTGGGGGCCCGGAGCGCGTTATCCGCATGTGGGATCCTCGCGCAGGAAGGCGAATTGGCAAACTCGTTGGGCATACCGACAACATTCGCGCGATTCTTATATCCGAAGACGCAAGATGCGTGGGTTGCGACGTCCCCTTCCCCTATATTCCGCGCTCACTTCCGATTCACCATTACAGCTACTCACTGCTTCTGCCGATGGTATGTTTGTGTTATCACGCCCCTCGACAGCTCACTTATGACGATAAAGCTTCTGTCAAGTTGTGGTCCCTCACCTCGCAGCGGTGCCTACATACCTTTACGCACCACACCGATTCTGTCTGGGCGCTTCATTCGTCGCATCCGTCCCTGGAGATCTTTTACTCGGGCGACAAGTCCGGCTATGTCGCTAAGATCGACGTCGAGGGTTACACGGACATGTCGGAGGGCGAGTGCGTCCTCGTCTGCCAAGATGTTGCGCCACCAGCCGAGGGCGTCACCAAGCTTGTCGCACTGGACGACTTGTTGGTATGGACCGCGAGCGGTAGCTCGAATCTGCGGCGGTGGCATGTCCCACCCCGTAGGGCCGTTCGTGCAGCCGCGCTCATCGAGACAATGTCCTCTGTAGTATCGCGCACGACATCACGCCTTCGCCCATCACGTAGTGCAGAATCACGGCCACGATCCATCACACTTGATCTTCCGCCCTCTCCACCTTTACAACGACCGCCTCGGCATACAAGCTCGATGAGCACTACATCTTCACCCGGGTTAGAGCCCCCTCTACATGTCCATCTCAAAGATGGGACGGGCGAGGGCGAGACGACGTGGTACGGCCTTCCGTACGATTGCCTTGTGCACCTCGCATCGCCCCTCAACGACCCCTTTACGCCCTTCTCGCCCGTCTACCGTGGGAATGGCACCGGTCCCGATGCAGATGTCGCCACGCTTTATTCTGCCGCATCCCTCATGTCCGTCTCTGCGCGCCCAGTATTGTTGCGTACACCCCTACGCGGCATGTTCCCGTCTCCGCCTTCACCTACCCAGTCACCCGCCAGTCTTGCAAGACCAGCGAGCCCTGCGCATAGCGACTTCTCTCCGTCCATCGGTGGGTTAGGAACGGGAGGGCTAAGCGGCGGCGGCGTAGGGAGTGCTGGCGCTGGTGGAGCGACTACTGGCTTGGGCAAGCACCGCACTGAATTTGAGTCACGTGAGGTTGTTGCAGACGCCCAACCCTTCTCTCCCACACCCGACTTCGTCCTAGCTGGGGCGCCGGGCCTCGTTCGTGGGGCGCTACTCAGCAACCGTGTACACGCGCTCACCGTCGACACTGCCGGCACGGTCGCAGTCTGGGACATTATCCGGGCCTTGTGCGTCGGGCAGTTCGCGCGCGAGGACGTTGTCTCGGCGAGCACTAACGGTAGTGATCATTCCCACGAGGACGACTGGGTCTGCAGCCCACGCGAGGCGCTCGACATTGTGCGCGAGCGCATTGACGGAGAGGCAGTCGTTGTGTCTTGGTCTGCCGTAGACACCAGTACTGGGGTGCTCAACGTACACCTCGACGAACACGCTTTTGACGCGGAGCTCTACGCGGATGAGCTTGGATGTACACCGGATCGCCCTCTCCCCGCAGGTGTGGGCCCCGAGGATATGCGGAGTGAGTTTTTTTCCTGTTCCCTTGCATATTCTGTCGAAGTACTGACGGCGCGACGCAGTCAACTTGGGCAAGTGGATCCTCCGAAACCTTTTCCAAGGATTCATCCGCGAGGAACAACACGCCCACGCCTGGCGCCTGCGTACCGGCGGAATGCCACCAGTGCGAGCTATCAGCAACTTCCCTGCCGCCCCTCCGCCTTCCTCGAAACAGGGTTCAGCCGTCGACTCAGAAGGGGACGCAAATGCAACTAGTACTAGCTCCGTGGTCATCGTTGCGCCTAACATACTCCCCGCTCTGCCGCCCGACAGTGCTGGACCCGATGTCACGTGCCCACCAATCCCACACTCACAGCCGACGTCGCCAACATCATCAGGATCACCAACCAGCAATGAGACAATGTTACAACATCATCAATCACAAACCCAGCCTACTGTTCACCAGCGCGCGCAAACGGAAATGCCCACGACTGCCGGAACCGCATCTCACCAGGGGCAGGACTACTTTGGCCCCCTTGTGCGCCGTCCATCAGTATCTAGCGGTGGTGCAAGCGGCGTACCTGCCATGACGACACCAGAGGACCCTTCCGGTGCCGCCGGGACGAGCCACGGGCCGGCGGGACCCAGCACCCCTGGAGGGCTGATGGGCAAGCTGCGTGGACTCGGCCGGGCGACGAAGCGTTCGCAGAGCGAGAGCACACCTGGGACGCCCGTCCCTCCATCGCGCACGCCAGGGACACCGGCGACGGGACCGGCAGCAGCGTCGGCTGCCCCCGTGCCCTGTTCTCAGACTGCTACTCCTATAGCGGTGTCTCACGAAACGTCTGCTCGGCGAGAGCAGGCCCCGCCCGCAAAACCGCGCACGGCGGCCCAGGCCGTCCTCGCCAGCGGCCCGCTCAGCCCGCCCACTTCCGCGGACGGCCCCACGCTCGCGCTCGCGCCGGATATCCCGCTGCTCGTGGCGGAGGAGCGCGCGCATGGGTGGGCGATCGTGTATCGCGGTACGGTTGCCAGCGCTGGGACCACCGGCGATGTGGAGACGCTAGAGGACGCGATGCCCTATTGGCTGTTGGAGTATCTGCTGCTGGCACGTGCGCCACAGGTCGGCGTGGTCAAGATCGGGTTCATGCTGCTTCCTCTGCAGAGCGGGGTATCGGGAGATGAGGTACTCCCAGAGCTGGTAAACACGTACGTGATGATTCGGCCTTCATTCGACTCCCCATTGACCGTCCCGTATACAGTTCCCAGACGAAGTTATCTGCAAGCCGGTTCCTACGAATCCGCAAGCTCGCGGCTCACGTAAGAAAAAATATTTCCATCTCATAAGTGCTTTCCACTGAGACGGTCGGTGCAATTTTATATATAGGTCCAAGACAAAATAGAGAAGATGTTGGTTAGCACGCGGAGCGCCCATCCATCACCACGCTCGTCAATGGACGCGCATGGTCATTCCAGGGCCCAGACCACGTTTTCCCCAACACCAATCGCGCACGAACATCAACATCAACATCGCCCACCGCCGGAGGACCTGTGGGAAATCGTGTGCAATGATACGGTTCTACCGATCAACATGACGCTCGCGGCCGTGCGGCAGTACGTCTGGCGGCAGTCGGGCGAGGTCGTGTTGTATTATCGCCGAAAGCGGCCAAGCGCACATAGTAGAGAGGACCAGCGGCACACAGCCAGTACCGTTCCCTCGTCATTACATTAATACCTACCTGTGTCAGCGAGATAGACATGCGGGTACTACAGTACCTACCACCTGGGGTGGAAGGGTGGGTTATGTCCTGATGTTGTAAAGTGAGTGGATCGTGTAAGTCGCTACTACTAACGTTGGAAGTAACATGCGTCCAATGTGTACTAGAGTTGCTAATCCCGTAAAGCATGTCAATGTAGCACTAATTTAAATGACTGTCGTGAGGGATGTGCGATACCCAGGTCTATAAGTTATAAGGATCGGGTACACTTGTATGTTATTTCAATTTTGGGAGAGACTCAGCGAGCTTGAGGCGTGAGACGACCAACAGATTGGTCGAGCGGACCCGCGGCTGAGCCGTCCTCGCCGTTCACACGTTCACAGCTCAAATGGAATGGGCGATACACCCGCATTCACGGCGCAATCCGATGATTGCACGCGCAGGCTGTTCAGTGTTGGCCGGCGCGATGGGCTCCAGAGTCAGTCGTGTTCTGAAGGAAAGGACGTTACAAGGGAAACCACTAGCAACCACGAGTAAAGATCGCCCTGTCACCAATGAACTATACATACCTGCGGAGACCAGGGTTACTGTAGCTAGCTGGAAGTAAATGGAGATGATCGATCACATTATTGGATACTGCAGTACCGCGCGCCGTATATCCGGAAGATCAACTCCACGTACTTTTCGGTGTAAGGTAAACTCTATACAAGTACTGTAGTCACTGTCAGTGCTTGCCGAATGACGACTGGTAACATCATTCGGTCGTGTGTAGGATGATTAGTGACATAACCGTGAGCGTACCTCCTGAGACGGTATAGTTAAGCAACAGGTGCAGTCGCCGGGTTTGTACGAAATGGTATAGTTCCCCTGTACTACAGTAGTACCCATGTTGTGATCCCCGCACGGAGCTCTGTCTGGGTACTCTCGTCAGCGACGAACAACTAGAAACAGTACTTGTGCACGAAGAAGCGAGAACACTGTCTCTCCCTGGTGGTGCCAGACCCCTCAAGTTGAAGCCAACGCCTTGGTACTTTCGCCAGGCAATCTTGCGTTCTCCGAGTCTCCCAGAATGATGTCTCATTCGTTGCACGGCATCAGAATCGAGATCTATTGGATATGTTGACATACATCCAAGTCGTAAGTCGACTGGTTCTCCAACCCGTCGTTGTGCACGTCTCGGTAGCTTGCACCGGTGATGGTGCCCTGATCTCCTGTCAATATGTATTTCGCCACAGTCACTACTCAACGGTGTTAACAGCATCTAGACGTGGCGTCGTCTATTTGGCATTCGTGTCACCCATGCCAGATGATCAATTCACGCCAACGGATCGCGACAGAACCTGGGTTTCCAGAAGAGTACGCGTTGTCCAGGGCTGTTGCGGAGAGGGGGGGTACTTGATCTGTCCTCAGTACTGCAGGTACGACCCAGACGTACTGTGTATGTTTAAAACAATAAGGGGCGACTGAAGACACTCTTTTTGGAGGCCGTCAAGCGGTGCGGACCTACAGAACGCTCTTGTTGGATGATTCCACTGTGACAGGTTCAAGTTATGACTTGGTAGAATTTGCCAAATCGTCTAAATTTTTGGTCGATAGATCTCGCTCGTAATGATGATGTGACGGCCAAGCACAGCACTGTAACTATACAAGATGCGCCCATGCGTGCAGCACCAGTGTAACTTGACCGTGGCTTTCAGTAGTGTAGCATGTAGCTATCCAATTGCTGCATTGATCACCTACAGTTCAGAGGCGACGTGCAGGGTTAAGGACAAGGCTAAGGAACGATTTCTTCCACTGCTCACCAAATGTCTCCGCGACTCTCCGGCCGCGAAGTTTTGAAGGAACGCGTGCTCAACCCCCGTCCGAATTATTTTCGAATGTGGTCGAATTCGTATTCAAGAAAGTAGGAGCTCGGCCTGACTCGGAGTCAAGCTCAGAGTCAGTCGAAAGCCAAAGCGGCTCAGCGAACGCACGTGATGTGCCTTCCAGAGCACGTGTTGCGTCGCGTCGCGTCGATGGGTTTCGAATGTATACTGTGCTGGTCGTGTAATACATATTCCAAGTTGTCGGCCGTGCACTTATGAGCAAATTTTTCTCCTCGCATATTTCAACCAGAACATCTGCGATACCTTCAGCGCCACTTATACATGTCCACCGATGAGAACAAAACAACCAACACATTCGTCATTTTCCGGTCTGTCGTCCTGCGCAGCGGGATGCATCCTCTCCACGTACCCGCGCCTTCGATCCACGGAATCCAGGTCGCACTTCGGCCTGGGTGTCCTCCGGACTACCCGCCTCCCTTGCGGCGGGGCACGATTGTTTGGGCCGCTTCAGACGGGAGCAGCGCCATCGACTCGTCCAGCGGGTATTACACTGTACGCCCGTATGCCGAGGTGCTGGCGGAGTCTCGTCTATCCGCCGTGCGCACTGCGCGCCTCTACGCGCATGGTCAGACGTCCGAGTCATTCGCGGAGAACGTGCTCACATGCCAGAAGCGTGGACGCTCCATGGCTGCGTTGGCGTGCAGGAGGGAAGCTGAGCTCAGCGAGCTGCATACTCCGGTAAAGCGCAAGGTGTCGGCGGGGAACCGACCTCGTGAGGCGCGCAAGCAAGGAACAATGGCGTATCCTCGCGCGCTGAGCAATCAGATGAAGCTTCGGGGCCGTGCTTTCCTACCATGGGTGGCGGTAATTACGGCGTACCATCAGGTATCGTGTGTGGTGTGTTGGTCTTCTTCTGTCACGTTGGGCCAAGATTTAGCGAATCTTTCAGAGCCTAGAACCAGACATGACACAGTATACCTTTGCACCCACCATTGAAGACGATCGGATGTTCGTTCCCGAGGATGACATGCAGAGCATCATAGAGGAGATTTCGCCAGGAACTATTACAGCGATATGGGTGCCACCCTCACTGGATAAACATATTATCCACGACACCGAAATGAAAAGTCCTCGTCCAAAGAAGTTCAGCAATGCGTTACGAGCTTTCTCGGCTCTGTTCGACAAGCGTCCGAATATTAGGTCAAAAAAACCCATTCCCACGCTTTATGTTCCGTAGGGCCGCTTCTAGAAGGGGCATGCAAGCAGAAGTGACGATCCGCGGCTACGAGTCAGATTCAGATGCGCAAGCGGGTTCGCCTCAAACCCCCGAGAAATCTCTAGAATTCGCCAAACCAGCATACAGGTCGCCTACTCCAGTCGTGAGGCCTGTAGTCCCGTATCCCCGAGTACGCGTACTCTCCACGCTCGAGTTGATTGCGGGTCTCACAATATCACAGCAGGCGGGCCAGCCTCCCTCCTTGCCAGAGTCCTGGACCGAATTTAGCCTGAACAAGACGATCGGCCCGGCGCGTCAGAGGGATGCGGGAGACGTGAAGCGCGACACAGGCAAGAAGGAGAGGACGCGGCACTTGCAGCGATATAAAGCACCCAAGTCCGGTCGTCTTGAGAAAGCAAAAACGAGCTCGAAGAGGCCAGCCACCAGCAGTCGCCCGGATGCTTCGGACTTGTTGGATGCCGTGCCGTTGCTCTGGGAGTCCATCCCGCCACCTCCGGCTCCACCCGGGGGTGCGCTACCACCTCGAAGTACCTTCCAGGAAGTGTACGGGGACACCCTCTCTTTCCCAATGGCGCCAGCCGAGGACATCACTACCAGGCTACGGGGGCGCGCCGGGGTATTCTTCGGTCACCTCGGCGACGTGCTCGGTGCGCCGCGCTTGCCTGCGTTCGACGTGAACGCATTCTTTAACAGGGGAAGGCAAGGCAAGGCGAAGGGGACACGTCATGAGGAGATACAGCCGCCGCAGAAGGTTCGCTCTGAGTCGTCGCTCGAGGAGCTGTTCCAGACCATGGGTATCGCAGAGGCGCTCCCTGACCCGGATGAACAGCAGAGCCCAAGGAACCTGGTGCTAAGCTCTCCCGTACGCATGTTATGCCCTTCTCCTGGGACGCCGACGAGGCGATCTAAGAATGAAGACCCGGGTGCTCTCATTATTGACCTGAGCTCTGATGAAGAGGAAGACGGCTGCGTCGGAGGGACTCCTCAGCCTGGCTCGCTTCTAGACATACTCGGCGGAGTGACTCGCAACTTAGGATTCCTTCGTCTTCAATAGATGTAGATACCAAACACTTCGGGACCACAATAAGTAGCATTGCTGTATCTTGCAGCATAGGTGTTGCGGCTGTCATCGTGTAAGTATGCTGGTGTTGGATTTTTCTGTTCTCCCCTTGGTTCTCCCTACTGTTGTGACTGACGAACCTGATGTAGAAATGCGTCAAGGACATATATCACGATAGCCATTGGACAACCCATTCCAATTATGCGCGAATCTTGAAAGGTGACATGTCAGATACACGACAGCATACATACGGGCTAGTTGGCGAACAACGGGGAAATTTATTAAAGCAATCATTCTTGGCCGGTAGGTTTAGAGACCCAGAAACACCGCAAGCTGGGGTAGGTGACGCGGTAACGAGAGCAAGTGGCGGTGGCTAGTTCAATTACAAGACGAGAGGGGTCTTGAGCGCCAAGGGTCCTAGCGATCACCAATGGACGAGCCAGTAAGTTGACGGCTATCATAATGGCCAAAACTTGAAGATACAACCCCTCTGAGGGACGTCGACACCACCCAGGCTTTGCTACAGTCTGTAAGGTTTGAGTAAATTGAGTGTTCACGCTTCGTATTGCGGGGAACGTTGGGACAACTGTCGTCCTACCATCTATTTCTAGCCGTCTCAGGCTACAGTCTGTGAAAGCAGTTCCTTATTTTTTTTTCGGATACGGCCGAATAGCCGAGATGGGTCGTGCCAAAACAAGGGCAAAGCGAAGAGTGCCAGAGGCTCACGCGCTTGTTTATTCGTTCGCCCACTTTTCAGACTCTTAGCGAATAATCCACCCACTGAGCATGGCCGCCCCCTCTTCTGACGGTATTGGCATTGCCAACCTCCCGAACCAGGTAGGTTCAACATAGTTCCTGCTTCAAAATTTCCTGTCAAACACCACTTTTAGCGACACAAAATCGTCGCCAAGCGGGGAGCTCATTTCACCATCATGGTCGTCGGTTCGTTACTACTTTCGCACTTCCACGTGAGATTCTTTTCTTACGTGCCAATACAGGCGAGTCGGGCCTGGGAAAGACCACCCTCATCAATACCCTTTTCTCAACCGAGCTGTCCTCAGCCAAAAACTATAGCCGTCGCCACCATAAGCAACTCGATAAACTCACTGAGGTCGAGATCATCAAGGCCGAGCTCGAGGAGAAGCAGTTCAAGGTCAAGCTTACCGTCATCGATACCCCCGGCTTTGGTGACTATGTCAACAACCGGGACTCGTGGTCGCCTATTGTCGACTTCATTGACGACCAGCATGAAGCGTACATGATTCAGGAGCAGCAACCCCAGCGCAGCGAGAAGAGCGACCTTCGTGTTCATGCTTGCCTGTACTTCATCAGGCCCACCGGTCACACGTACGTCGTCCTGTTATATATTCTGTGGCGTCTTGTAATCTCGTCGCAGTCTCAAGCCGCTTGATATCGAGATTATGAAGCGTCTCGGTACCCGCGTTAACCTCATTCCCGTCATTGCTAAGGCGGATACTCTCACACAGAGTGACTTGTTCACTTTCAAGCAACGCGTCCGCTTCCTTGTTTCATGGTTCGGTCCCCCGTTGACGTATTGCATTGGCAGATTCGGGACGTCATCGCCGCACAGAACATCCGTATTTACCAACCCCCCATCGAGGCAGATGATGAGGCCAGCGCTGAGCATGCGCGCATCCTTGCGAAGGCTATGCCATTTTCGATCATTGGCTCTACCGAGGACGTCCAGACCCTTGATGGTCGTGTCGTGAAGGGCCGCGAGTACTTGTGGGGTGTCGCCGAGGGTATATCCGCTTTCAGCTTTCTTATCAGTGTTATTGACGCACCCGCACAGTGGAAAATGAGAACCACTGCGACTTCCGCAAGCTGCGCTCCCTCCTCATTCGTACCTTCATGCTCGACCTTATCTCGACTACGGAGGAGAGTCATTACGAGAACTACCGCCAACAGCAGATGGAGACGCGCAAGTATGGCGAGCGCAAGGTTAAGAAGTTCCACAACCCGAAGTTCCAAGAGGAAGAGGAACAGCTCCGCAGGCGGTTCACGGAGCAGGTCAAGTCCGAGGAGGCACGCTTCAGGCAGTGGGAGCAACATGTGAGTCGCCTACCTTCCGTGCGGAGCCAGAGGAAGACCGTTGGCTAATAAATGTCGATACAGTTGATAACGGAGCGCGATCGCCTGAACAAGGACCTGGAGTTGGCGCACAGCACGATCAAGGGTCTCGAGGCAGAACTTGACAACCTCCAGGTCGGCTATGGACGTGGTAGTGGACGGCGATGAACGCATCCCGTCTCGTCGTGGAAGGCGGCAATGGACTCGGCGAGAGTCTTCTCATCGCATAGGGCTGCGCTCTTATAGATACCCATACCCAGCCCTGACCCTGGTCGCTCATTCTACTGTTCGGGATACTAGTACCTTGTTTCTTGTTTCTCTCTCCATCCCATAAGACTTTGGACTGCGTAGCGCAGAATCACCTGTCATTTACTGGTTAACGTAAGTCTGTCGTGGTAATCAACCGTCAGGCTTAATTTAGCGAGAGTTGTTCGACAAATGAGTGACATTTGGATCTGCAAGAACTCGTACAGCAATGTCCTTGGCTGACAGTCGACATAATAAGGGTTCAATAGATTTTTGTATGGGATGAGCTGTTTATATAAGGTGGGGACCGGTGAGTGCTTAGATTGCCATTTCTACCGTACACTGTATCGAACAGCATTAAAATGAGCACAGGTTTCTGGTGATTGTTTCCTCGTCATTCCAGGAACGTCAGTTTGTCAAGGTACTGGTTGTAGGGTAACCTTAGCTCCCTCGGGTGCGATGAATCAAAACTTCAAAATGTAACTTTAGGGACTCCATGCGAAGCACTGGTGGCTAGGTCACTCCAAATGCAGGTCCCGCTGGTACCAATGGGGGACGAGCGTCGTCACGTAGTTCCCAGGCATGCCCTTGCCCTTGGCCCGGCGGTGGCAACCCAAGGGCCACCATACAGTCATGGTACTCTAGTACTTGGAAGTTTGTGCGAGCTCTGACCCGGCGTCATGTACTTCCCAGAGTTTCTGGCTTCAAGTTCCGTGCTTCGGAGACGAGACAAGAGCTAACTACCTATAAACTCTAAGTCCCCTCTTCGGGTTAGGCACAGTTCTGAAAGCCGCGGCCATGCCTGGCAAGATATCGCCAAGATTTCCATTAGGCTGTCTCCGGACGGCTAGCGCTGTTGAGCCGCGGCTTTTCGCAAAATGTCCTTTTCCGGTCGTCGATCCTGTAAATCCTCCACGAAAAACCTGCGCTCTAAACCCGAACGTTCTGAACCTTGAACGCTTCCTAGACCCATTTCTCTCATTCATGCCAGGCTGCCAGTGGCTTCGATCCTCTTGCTGATCTCACCTCCGGGCTATTATGGTTCAGTGGGTACTGTACAGGCTCAACTTTATCCCGAGAAATCTCCACACGCGCGAATCCCGGGGCCCTCGAGAGGTTACTAGGTTACTCGCTAATTTGGGGTCCGAATCAAGGTCGGGACTGCTCCGAGCCTCGCATTGAACGCATACATCTAATCTTGTCTTTGCAAGCGCGGATGATCGGTGTGCTTTGGCCGGCACAACACTTATTGCGTGTGTCCGATGCTCGCAGTTACCTAGGTGGGATAACTATTCTTGTCGTGGTTCTTGTTTCCGTTTCCCGAACTCCACTGACTCGCTTCGTGGGCACTCCCTGTGTCGAACTCACAGTAACTCTAGCGTCTAGAGACATCTCTCACGTATGCACGATACGTCCCATCACATTTTCTCAGCACTGCGACCTCATCACCATTGTATCTGCACACGCAGATGGCCCTGCGCTGCGCCGCAGTTATCGCGCGAATGTCTCGCAGGCGTTATCGCTTTGGCCGCTTGTTCGGTTGCTATCTCCTCCTCCAAGAGCACGATGACCAGGATCGACCGCCCTGGGCTGCTATTCCCTTTAGCATGGGGTCGCGCATAATCTGCAGTGGGGAAACCGCGTTTTAGTGTGCACCCTTGTTTCAGACGTGATGGTCGAGGCATGCATCATCGTTTCCCGAAGGGCCTCTCCGTCAATTTAATCGCACTTTTGGATGCCAGGTCGTAAAGATACCGTTCGAGCTCAGAACGAGAAAATCCCGCGTGATATCACATATGTCGACGATCCGTGTAGTATCGTGGAGGCTGTCCGAGACATCGCTTCGACGTTTACTGGCGCGGTTCGATCCGCGCTCCTACAACGACAGATGTTCTGTTCGAGAACGTGGGGTGTAAGTGGTATCATGATGAATTGATGCAATCATTGCATACACTTTTTTCTGTCTGGAAGTGGACTAACGTTTCTGTATCCTTCACGAACAACGACTCTACTCCGTGAGCGTTCTAAGGGTGCCAACATTCGTCTGGGGGATAACGCATATGCCTTGTCTCCTGATGACTGTGGTCACTTGGTGGTCACTTGGCTTTTCATGGTAACAACTTGAACGTAACTGGTACTGTACTACTTTTTGACCCTCTCTATGAACCACCGGCTTCTGTGGTTGACCTAACTATATACATACTGCAGGTATCGACTAAGGCTCCAACCCATCATTACATTACATGGTCAGAGCCATATCTACGCAACCTGAATTACTCCGTATATCACGTGGGTTCATGCCCTTCCTCTGTATTAGATCTTGTCCTTAATCTTGTCTCGAAATTTCTGATTTTTGAGCTGCTTTTTATTTTTACGCACAAAGCTCGGAGATCATCGGGTAGGCGAAACTGAAGGACGCGTGTTGGAACGCAGATGGCAGGGTTTCGAAAATTCCCTAATCAACCAAAGCTGACTAGCGCTGACTTTCCGGAATAGCAGGGGCTGGCGGGCTCTCCTTGGGCTGCTCATGGGAATGGTCATTTATTGTAATTTGTAGTGCAGGGTTTCTAGAACTTTATGGCGCACTAGGGTTTCTCCTCGCATGAATATTAAACAGTAACGGTCGCTCTCAGGAACTCGGATGGCCTTTGCCGGCTGTCCTCGGTCGCTGTGCTCCTTGGTCGCGAGCCACACAGCAATGAATCAAAATTTCAAATTCTCAACTTTGCTTATGACACCATTTTCCTTTTTCCATGTTCGGATTTGTACCCTACTTCCTCTGTCCTCTAGATTACCTGCTCGGTAGTCGATGGACGACGATTGGCTGCGATAATATCGAGTGCGTGCTACCCCGCGACGATATCGCTTCTCCAACTCCGTCTCCCCGCGGCGAAGCTGGACTCTTTGGCCCCAGATCACGGCAGCTTCTGGTTCTATCAGACCATGCCTTCAAGTGACCCATGTCCTCGTTCCTCCGGTGAAGGTTCGGCTTCTAGGGATCCTTCGACACCCCTCGACGCAAACGCCGTCTTGCAAGTTGCACTGGACTGCGTACGTAAGCTACATATGTCATGACAGCTTTGAGAGCTTCGTGCTCTATTCTCCTCTTTCTCGTTGCATTAAGTCATCAAAGCGCCCTTCAATCATTTTCCTAAATTTGTGGTTAGATTGGCTTACTGACTTACCGAGCGTTGCGTCGCCACGGTCACGATCAGGAACATCAGATCATACAGCACATGCATTCTCGCGATTCACCAAGATGCGTCCTTTTTCTCTCCACTCAGGTTATCTTTCCCTTTCCTTCTTTCTCTACCTTCTCGCGTCGGCCGTGTGTGCGATCGATTTAGGGTGTCCACACTCAAGATCTTGTGCTACGCGTGCATCGCTCATCTCTATCTTCGGGTGATTCGCTTGGGTTATTGCGAAGGCGGCGGCACTCCAGAGGAGTCCAAGGTTATCAGAAGTGCGATGGCTGACTGAATGTTGTCTCTTTGCACGCGCACTGGTGCCACTGTGCTTCTATCTGCGGTGATTCTTGCAGAAGGAACCCTGAACGACGGCAGGACGGCGACTATCATACAATAATGGTGGTCGTTGTTTTTTATTTATTTATGCTTCTGAGAGGGACCTCCAAGAATAGATGTGAATCACGATCTACGTCTCACGAGGAATCTAGCTGGTTATATTGGCCCGGGAGGTGAGCCAATTGTACGCGTTTGGGAAGGCAACGGCTCGTTTCCAACCTATCGCTGCAACCTCGGTTAGGCAGAAATTCAGTTAGGAAACCAAGGTAGCTCACCAACCGGCTTAGCCCTGCTACGTGCGGTCCAATTGTCTTCTTTCTCCCTTGAGTATAAAACAATTCCCTCAGCCAGACCCATGGCATTCCTCCCTCATCCGTCCGCTCCTTTCCCCCTTTCGTCCGCTCGTCCCCCTTTGAGCCAGACTAGTCCGCTAGTTGCACCTGCTCCTTTTTGCGACCTCCTGAGCCAGTTAGCATGTCGTTCTATGAGGATGATAAGGGGTCTTCTGTCCACGCGAAGCACGACTCTGAACTCCTTTTCGGTGTTGCCGTTGGTCATTTCTCTCTTCGTACGGCTCACAGTGCTCACCTGCTTGATACAATTACTATAGGGTATTCCCTTCGATGACGAAATCGATCCCAATTTCGACCCGACGGCCATCATCCTAGAAGATGAATCTCCGTATCCCGAAGTGCGGTCCGCTGCGGCCAACACGGACGATCCCGCAATGCCAGCATCCACTTTGCGCGCTTGGTGTATCGGCATTATTTGGGCTGTCATTGTCCCTGGTATCAACCAATTCTTCTTCTTCAGATACCCTTCCGTATCCGTCACCGCAGTACGTGTCCCACCACCGCCTCCCTATCTTTACATCCGTTCTGAGTTGCACTCCTTGTGAACAAGATCGTACCCCTGCTTGTGACTTTCCCCATTGGCAAAGCCTGGGCACGCTACGTTCCCAACGTGACAGTCTTTGGCGTGGAACTCAACCCAGGTCCTTTCACGGTTAAGGAACATGTCATCATCACGATCATGGCTTCAGTCGGATATTCACCTGCTTACGCTGTGAGTACCGCATCTTTGCAACAGCCAATTTGGGTATTTCTCATGCCACGTTTAGACCGATCTTGTTGCCGTCCAAAAGGTCTTCTACAACCAGAATCCCAGCTTCGCATGTGAGTTTTGGGAGATCCGAGCTTCCATAGATCAGACTAAATATCTTGCATAGATCAATGGCTTCTGGTCATGTCCACCCAACTGATCGGTTTCTCGATCGGTGGTATCTGCAAGCGTTTCCTCGTCGATCCGCCGTCAATGATTTGGCCCAGCAGTCTCGTCATTACTGCCCTCTTCAACACCATGCACTCCCTAGAGACCACTGGTACTCATGGCATTAGTGGTATCACCCGCGGGCGCTTCTTCACCTACGTCTTTATCGGCTACTTCTGCTACAGTCAGTTTGTCTCTAGATCTCTTGGATTGCGTTCGGGTCTCACTTTTCCCTTAGATTTTGTGCCATCTTACCTGTTCACCGCACTGTCTAACTTCTCATGGGTCTGCTGGATGGCACCCAACAACGCCAAGGTCAACCAATTGTTTGGTGTCACGCACGGCCTGGCCATGGGTATCCTCACCTTTGACTGGGGCCAAATCACGGCCTTCACCGGTTCACCACTTCCCACCCCGTGGTGGGCAGCTGCCCACACTGGTGTCGCCGTCATATTCTTTGCCTGGATCCTAGTCCCCATTCTTTATGTGAGTTCAATTGTCGCTTATTCGTTCTTTTTATATGACCATTTGCCCATAGTACACCAATACGTGGTACAGCGGGTTTTTGCCCATAACCTCCTCACACTCCTTTGACAACACGGGCAGCGCTTACAACGTCTCGCGCATCATCAACAGTGATTTAACCTTCAATATTGAAGCCTACAAGGCTTACAGTCCCTTGTTCATCTCCGTAACCTTCGCTATCTCTTACGCTCTCTCATTCGCGTCTATCACATCTACCCTCACACACACCTTAATCTACTACCGCAAGCAGATCTGGAATCAGGCCCGTCGCTCGCTATCCGAGCAGCCTGATATCCACGCTCGCCTCATGTCCGTTTACAAGGGAGTCCCAGATTGGTGGTATCTTACCGTCTTCTGTACGTCTATGAGATGTAGAGACTCGAAGCATACAAGCACTGATGCTCCTTCCCAGTGTCCATGTTTGTGTTCGGTGTCATTGCCATAGAGGTCTGGGAAACACAGTTCCCTGTCTGGGCTTTCGTTCTTGCTCTCACCATCGGTGCGTCTCCAATTACCCCTGCGTATTTTCGTGTTCCATATCTAGTTGACGTGCCTCCCCCATTCAGCATTCGTGTACACGATCCCAATTGGTGTCATTATGGCCATCGCGAACCAGGCAGTCGGTCTTAACGTCATCACGGAGCTTATCATCGGCTACCTGCTTCCTGGTCGACCGATTGCGATGATGCTGTTCAAGACATGGGGTTACATCAGCATGAATCAAGCGATAAACTTCATCAGTGACTTCAAGCTCGGCCACTACATGAAGATTCCTCCCCGCCCGATGTTCTTCTGCCAAATCGTTGCCACTATCATTGCCGGCACCGTGCAGCTCGCTGTGCAGGCTTGGCTATTCTCGAACGTTGAGGGCCTTTGCACCCCCACTCAGAAAGACGGCTTTATTTGCCCTTCAACCACTGTGTTCGGCACCGCATCGATAATCGTGCGTCACATCTTTCCAGAAAGTTTCGTCCCTGTTGCTAATACCCTCCTTGCAGTGGGGTGTTATTGGCCCGCAACGTCTCTTCTCGCACGGCCAGCTTTACTACGGCCTCGTGTTCTTCTTCTTGATCGGTGCAATTCTTCCATTTGTCCAGTGGGTACTGCATAGGAAGTTCAGGTTTGCGTTCCTGAGATACCTCAACTTCCCCCTCATTTTCATCGGCATGAGTGCCATGCCACCCGCAACACCCATGAACTTTGTGCCTTGGGTCGTCGTTTGCTTCATATTCAACTACGTCATTCGCCGCCGCCACTTCGGCTGGTGGGCCAAGTACAACTGTGCGTCTACTATTTTGTATTTGACTCCCTTGGCAATCCCTGGATTCCTGACGCATTTGGCATGATAGATGTGCTATCCGCTGCTTTGGACGCGAGTTACGCTTTCGGCGCGCTCGTCATCTTCTTTACTCTTCAATATCCGAACAAAGGCAACATCGGCCTCAACACTATCCAGGCATGGTGGGGCAACACGGTGTACACGAAAACGGCCGATTACCTTGGCGTTCCCGACAGGATCCTCCCAGATGGCCAAACGTTCGGCCCTACAACCTGGTAAAAGTAATAGGTGCTGGTGGTCAACTCACCACCCTATGTTGCAGCAGTTCACGTCCGGGTTACGCGCACACACCGCAACCCTCGCAATACCTTGATATCGCAGCGTTACCACTGCTTCTACGCAACTGTCCAGGTCGAGATGAAATGAGGACATTGTATCTTTCCGGAAATTCTCGCTACGGTCGTGTGTATCCACTCCTTTATGTAGAGCGTCGGTTTCCCGCCTTGTAAACCATCGGTTTTAATTTAGCGCCTTTAATACTTCTGTGGGATACCCAAGTTCAGTTTGAATATACGGATTGTCTCGTCTCACGTCCAGCCGTTCCTTCTCGAGCTTATCGCCCCACTAAGGCCCTTGCTCTCCTTCATCTTATCTACATCTTCCTTCCCTTTAGGGACTACGCGTCTATGTACTCTCAGGCGCTAGACCACAGAAGAGTGGACGACAGAAGGTGAATAGTTGCAATAGGCGTGGTAGAAACGAAGCGCGCCTTGGACGCGTGACAGGAATCAAAGGGGGCAGAAAATGAGACAAAATGAGACAAAAGGAAAGAGATCGAGATCATGTGAAGTTCCACCTTGGGCGCTTGAGGGTGTTGATTTGGCTGACGTTCGGGAGGCCGATAACGCTCAACGGCGATACCATGCGCCGCACTCGGGTTGTACACCTTAAGAAGGCGGCACAGAGCGCCGGTACGGTGCCGAAGGAAATGTGCGTGTAATAGTGAGGGTGCACGGAGCGGAAGGGCATCGTTGAAGTCGTGCGGCGGAGGTGCTTCAGCCATGCCAGGGGATCCTCGCATTGCACCAGGTCTATCCAAAAATTGGAGAGAGAAAATCACGCAGACAGACGGCCACGCACCGATATTGTTGAAAGCGAACACGGACCACCTTTATCTTTCACCTCGACCAGCCAGCTGCAGAGGGTAGTACGACGTCAGCATTGTCGACGGTCTTGTGTAGCGTGCGGACGTAGTCCGCCGCAGTTGCTCCTTCATCTTGCCGTTCCGGCAGAAGCCTGCTCCGACGCAACGGACGGGACGTCGTGCCTCACAGGAGAAGGCGCTAGCCACGGAGGTGACGATAGCGTCGGCTCGGGTGCCACCGTTGAGTCAGGCGGTCGAGACTCGGCGCAACGGGTTGTTACCAACCAGGTTGGCGAATAAATGCCCGATGGCGGGCGGACGTAATGGGAGTCTGCTCTGCTTATATGCGTCACGGACTATGAGATAGAGCAGGCGTGGCGCACCTAGATCCTGGTTGAGCTCTGCCCCAGCAGGATGCCAGCGACAGTACTAGCGTCTTGTGCGACAAAAATGGGGTGGGTACTTTATTCGTGTAAGGTCGGGTTTTTTTTGGATCCGTTGAGGAGGTTACCGCCTTGATTGAAGGAGGTGCTGTCAAGCTGACTGTTTCTCCCAGGATGAATTGGCGCAAGTCACGTAACTGAAGGGGGTGTGAGAAGGGTCGGGGCGTGGCATCAGCCCAGTGTATGCCCACAATTGTAATTACGACCTATTATTGCCATCATGTCCCCCATGTCAGTGGCCCGTGAACGTGTACGCAACGAAACGAAACAGCTGGGAATTCCATTAGCGCATCCATTACGGACTCATGATAAGGTACATTACACGAGCACGAACTTTGACCCCGTTTTATAAAAGTTGCCAACTACCGATGGTGTCTTATTTATCTCTCTTTGACAGTCACTGCCTTGCTCTCCGTTTTAGGTTCGGTGTAGCTCCGGGAGGGAAGGGGACCGGCGCATGGTACAGGGAAACCAGTATTGTTGAAGTGCACTAGTTGGCAGACTGCGTAGGAACTGGGCGGAGGTACGATGCGCTTCTCGATCGGGGATGAGGAGTTTGCATTTCCGAGACAAGGTCACCATGAGTGGGTGGGGTTCACCCGGAGAGAGCTGATGAAGGTCGGAAACATGGAGACATCATCGATCCCTTGGAATTACTGGGCGTGGCGGGCGGGAGAAATAAAAGTGTTCTGAACCAGTCAAGCTATGGTGCAATATGGTAGAAGACCGCTACTTTTGAACAGCGGCGGAATCGGCTGGCGAAAAATTCGGATTCTTCATATGGGTCCGGTGGTGCACAACGAGGAGTCAGGTAGTAATTTATGATCGAAAAACATGTGTTTTCGTGGCT
Source organism: Lactarius hatsudake (assembly GCA_024734325.1). Classification (NCBI taxonomy): domain Eukaryota; kingdom Fungi; phylum Basidiomycota; class Agaricomycetes; order Russulales; family Russulaceae; genus Lactarius; species Lactarius hatsudake. Next base: position 165,164 of record JANSJP010000124.1, read on the forward strand.
CTAATGTCGTCTAACCTGCGCTACACATCACATTGAAGAGTCTGTGTGCTGCCAACCATAAACTGACCCTGAAAGTCTGAGAATGCGCAGGATTTTGGGGGTGTGAAGCGTCGCTAGTGGTCACGCAGGCCTCCGCGGGGCGTGAAATGTCGTAGTCGGGTCCGCGGCAATCGCGGACACGTCGGTGTTAAAGGGCTAAGGCCGCGCGTGAGTGCGACGAGGTCAGGAGAGGCTACACGGGCCTGAGGGTTGAGTAGTCGGAAGTGATCGGAAGTGGTCGCGCACGCTTGTGCGTGGCGCAAAACTTCGCACAGGTTGCCGCCAGGGTTGGGAACACGTCAGGTTCGAGTCGCTAAGACTGCGCATGAGTGCGCCGCACTGGGGAATACATGGGATGAGCCTCATTGAGCTCAAAAGTCCGAGTCTCCAAGCGCACTTGCAGCCCATTTTGATGCATAGTTACCTTATTTGGTCACAGGCAGCGGAATTGACCCATCAAAAAAATAAAACTCCCTCAGTTTTGAGTATTTCGACAAACTGTTTTAGGGATTTGTTCCTCTCATCAAAACAAGCACTTTGGCTAAAGGAATAAGCAGTCCGACTTTTTTTCCAGGAGCAATCTTGGTTGTACAAAAGTAGCGGCCTTCTGACGAATTGCACCATAGTCAAGGGCTTGGCACAAAAAGGGGGAACGAGCACGTGCTGCCTCATAATGAGGCTACTACTACTACGCTTCCGAGTCGTCGCTCCGAGCCAGGTAGAAACTTGAACCGGCCACACACACAATGCTAATGCCGATGCGCCCCGTTCGCTATTTTTTCGGTACGAAGTGAATTCGTTGAGCTGTGTGTACGTCAGGATAATGCTTGCTATGATCACCAGGGATCGAAGCAAGGATCGAAGTGCGCGCCTTGGCTATGTACAGCGTTTAGCCTGAGTGCCTGGCTACCGTAATTTCCAATCTCGGTCCCTTGCAACTTTACCGAGTCCACAGTCCACTTGCTTCCGTAGCCCGTACATCTTTGCTCTGTCAGGGTTCCTCACACAGATACAGCACTCGAGGTCATAAATCGAATTCATATCTCTGGATTCACGATCTACAACAAATATGGACGATCAAGATCGGTTAGTCTTGGATCCACTACTTTCATTCGAGTACCACTGGCAGTAGGCTGACCGTTTCACTGGCACATGCAGATATATTCATTTGAAAGGTACATATGAACCATTTTTTCTGAGAAGACTGGACATCGTTGCACAGATATATATGTCAATTTTATCAAGAGACGTCCGACATCCGACCTCGAACTCGTTTTCAAGGACGATGCTGGTGCCAAACACAAGTCTGACAGATTCAAGAAAGGCGACTTCGTTCATTGGAACCTCGATATGTCTGTCCACTTAGCGATGTCATCATTCCCAGGGGCTAACTGACTCCGTGCAGATACGTTAGGACTCAAACCAGTGCTACATTGTCCATCCAGCGAGCGCTTTTCAAAATAAGCGTTGCCGATATTTCGATCGAGTTCAAGCCAAATAAGTTTGGAGACGGTAGAGCTGTCGGACTGGAAGGTTGTGGTATTTTTCTCCCTGTACATGCCCCTCACGCTGAGCGTCTTCACAGATAACAGCCATCGCGTTACCGTAAATTTCTTGTGCGGGAGATCAAGAACCGTGGGTCTTTGGTTGTTCTTTGATTCCAGAAAGCAGTTAAATCCCCCTATAGTTGACGGATGTCAGTCGTATTTTGGGCTCTCAGGCCCATACTGTCCTCGCGTTAAGGGTCAACATGTTGGGCGGCCTCGAAAAATATTACCAGACTCCTGAAACTCCCCCAATTGGCAAGTGAGGCGGCTCAGGCCTGACGATTCAGCCAATGTGGTTTACTCACAGTATACCTAGCTTCACCGCCTCCAACACCCGAGCGAGTATACGACATCGCATATCCGTCTATCGATCGGCTCAACGATGACATACTCCTGGGCATATTCAACTGCTACCGAATGCATGACCAATATTCCTGGAATGTCCAACTGGGGTGGTGCAAGCTCTTTCATGTTTGTCAAAGATGGCGTTACCTCATATACGAATCGGCATTCTACCTGAGCATGCATATTCTCTGCACGAACGGTACCCCGATAGTGGACACACTAGACCATTTACCGCCCCTGCCACTCTTCGTCGATTACCGGTATATAAATGTGCGGCAAGATGAGTTAGGCATATCTCATGCCCTCCAGCTGCGTGATCGCGTACGCCGTATTGACCTCCACCTTTCCCCTTCGATTCTCCATAACTTTCTTATGCTTGTGGACGGACTCTTCCCAATATTGGAACACCTTTCTCTCGAATCTCTCTCATTCACAATTGATAAAACATCAACTCTCACACTTCCTAAGACCTTCCAGGCCCCAATTCTACGCCATCTCGCTCTTCTTGGCATTAGGCTACCAAAAAGATTACGGTTTCTTTCCTCCACTGTCTCTCTCGTCACACTGGTCATCACGAACATCCGAGCTTCTAGTTACTTTCTCCCGAGGTTATTTGTGGCACGTCTTCAGACCCTTCCCCAACTCGAGGAACTGTCCGTCGGGTTTTCCGTCCCCATACCCCGTCCCAGCGCTGAGAGGGAGCTGTTGAGTAGACAGGGAACTCCCGTGACGCTTCCCAACCTCAAAAGGCTCACGTTCCAAGGCGTTAACGCATATCTGGAATCCCTTGTCGCTCAAATTAGGGCCCCTCTTCTAGAGCAACCCGGAATCACGTTATTCAACCAAATCATCTTCACATTGCCACACTTGTCCCGTTCGTAAACACAGCAGAACGGATCAAGCCCGCCACCGCGCAGATCATCTTTGGACCCGATAATGCTGTCTCCATTATTATGGACTATAGCACACGACCCCACAACGATCATTTCTTCCTCCGTGTGACGTGCAAGCAGATGGATTGGCAAGTCGACTGCGCAGCCCAGATCTGCAACGCGCTTATGCCCACACTATCGGGTGTAGAGAAACTCACGCTCAGCTTATACGAGCCGTCGATGCCGACTCGATGGCAGAACAGCGAGATCGACGACATAACGTGGCACGAGCTTCTCAGATCGTTCATCGGGGTGAAGGAGCTAAATATTTGCCAATCGCTCTCGGAGGAGCTTTCTCGTGCGCTCGAGATGGGTGGCGCAGGGTCAGACCCGGAGTTGCTGCCCAGTCTGCAAGAACTCGTAAGCGACTTCCAGGGGATGCATGCGGACAGTCTATTTGGCTCTTTCGTTCACGCTCGTCGGGTCTTGGGTCGCCCGGTCCGCTCAACGTTCCCGTTCTCGCCATCGCATCCATCGCCCGATCTCCCAACGTCTCGCCAATTGGCCCCATTATCCATGTCTATGTCCTGGCGCCAACTACCCCCCTAGTCACGGTCTCCCCGCCTACCGGCGCTGCGCTATTTATCACCTATCGTCTAGTTGTGGGAAAATTTCTCTCAATAGCACGTTATCAGCACAGTTCGTTATGTTGCTCTCGCGGACTTATCTGCGACGGGTGTGGGTCGGTTTTGAAAAAAGAAAAAAAGAAAAAGGCTCTGCTCTTGTTTGAGTATAACATAAGATTATGAATATGTAGACCTACTGAGAGCTACGGGATCGATTACCGTTACACTATTTACGCAAACGCTTTCACAGTAGCATGGGGAAATATTATGGTATGGTCAGACTTCTGAACACGTGTGAGGACGGGTTATTAGAACCCCCAAAACTTGACGACCCCCTTGCGCAGCTGTCTACATGTACAAGGACTTGGGCCTCACCCTTTAAGGTCCTCGTCCTTCTCCGAGCTGTCTTGTGACTCTTGTCTGCGCCTTCCCTTTGCGATCACAATTCTATATATTCCCTGTATTCGCAGCTCAAACAGTGTGGCAATGGAGGACAGCGGAGAACGACTAGGAGTGCCTGGCGGGCAGTTGAGAGATTACGCGATTCTGCAGGCGTCCACAGAACAGCTCCTGCTCTCACATGAGCACGTCACCATCATTGCTGAACTCCCCAAGCGTAGTAAAGAATGAGCTTATGTCTGGGCTGACAGGAGAGGAACCACGATACCGGTCAACGAGGAATTCCAGATCCTCCCGCCCACCTGGTCCTCTTCCCCACCATCAACTGGCATCAAGTACCACCCGGCCGCGAAGAATTTGGACCCAAATAAGGGTTATTGACAGAAAGGAGGCCCAAAAGCAGTGGGACGAGTACGCCACCGTGTTGTCAACCAGGATGCGGGGCGTAGTACGCCTTCGAGTGAGGTCATCGCTGGAATGGTGTCTCCAAGTCATGACTGTCCATCCTACCTCATCGCTCGCAGCAGCTGGACAGTGGCTGCTTCCCAGTAGATTCCGGACTGCGACAGTCCTCCTGGTTCGCGAGGTCATCATAGCCATCGATGCGTTCCTGCACTTACTTTTCCAGTGTCTAAATGAAGTGGCGGCGCTCCAGTGGCTGCACAGATTGCGTACCGAGCACTGATCATCCGAACACGACAAGGAACACGAGATGTTTGTAACAATGCCATCAGTAGATAAGAGACGACTTAGAAGGAGCGACATGTCCGAAGGGGAAGGCGCCGTCCTACTCTTTTGGTCCTTCTCTTTTGGTATAAATGCATGCGTGCAATTTCCCACGATACCGATCTTTAACTCAAACAATTCCACTTCTAGTAGATCGTTCCAATATATTCATTGGCCCAAGTATACAACACAATGACCGATTACGCTACCCTTCCACTGGAAGCTCACGATAATAGATCAGTGTTTCTCGAGTATGCATGGAATATCGGCAGAGCCTACCGAAATCAGGCCATGGAATTGATTTCTATGTGTCAACTCCTTTCTCTTCTTGCGCCTCCAAAACTTGCGCATGAAGATGCGGAGCTGAGAAGGTGTCCAACTACTCCGGGTTTCTTCACGCGTTTTCTTCCCATCTCTGACATATCGCTGTAGAATACGTCGAGGGTGTGATCTTGCACTACGTTCCGCTGCCGATTCGGGTACGAAAGTGACTGATGAAGCGAACGCACGATTCAAAGAAGCGACTCGGCTGCTGAGTAGCCACTCACATGCTCAGAGAGGGCATCGCTTGTGAGAAACAATGCCTGTGGTGCTTGAGAACCTCTCACTGACTCCCATTCTGGCAGGGACCTCCCGCTGACCGTCTTTTCAAGAATGGAAATAGCACAACAGAAAGATAGCTTGGAGAGAGATTGGCCGCGTGCGGTGAGTTCCACATGCGTTTTCATGCCTCACTATACTGATTCTACTTCTCCAGACATATGACGAGGGTGTACCAACCATGATAACCATCAACTTTGTGCTCCTTCGGTCTCCGCTACTGTCCCCTCACGACCCAGAAACCATTGTCATGAGTCGTGAGCACCAATTCCCATGGGGCTTGTCTTCGATAATAATCTGGATCATACATCAGAAGAACTCAGTGCCGGTCCGCCACTTGCGGAGATACTTTGGAACTTTAGCCGTTACAAGGGCCGTGGACGTATCACTCTCGAGCAGAACCCTCACTTCTATTTGCGTTGCCCTGCAAATGAGGGCGCATATACGCCTACGTTTCGGCGCCACCCGCTTCAGGAATCAAGCGGAGCACTTGAACACAATGACACTGTCTATATTCTCTTCGATAGGCCATCCCGTGTTTTTCTTGATACCGAACATAATTCCAGGATCTTTGGCAACGTCTGGTTACTGAATAGCTCCTTGATCTTCCGAGGTTTTGTGCCACGTTTCCCCAACTCGTCGATTTCTCTCTGACGTATTTCAGATAGTTCTGGAGTACTTGAGGGGGAACAACTAGTCAGAAGATCTAGTATCCGATGTAAGTTGCAGCACAGTGAACAGCCAGTGGAGTACCACGACTCCGAGTCTCGTCCCCGTTTGGATTATAGCTACTTGCGGCCGATTATAACGACATCCAAGTCGTCGGCCAATCCTTCAAGTTCATCGGCTGGGAAATTCGAGGACTGGACAGTTCTAAGTCACACAGCATCGCACTACGTTAATGTACACATTTACTTTCCACGAGGATCTCCTGGACCCACGAGCAATCTGGTACGTTTCCATGCGTCTAGTGACTCCAACTCCGCACGCAAACGTCTGCATAGGACCTACCTCCACCACCTCCAACGTCCGAGAGACCAGAATACCGTGTGCTATACACGACTGTCAATACACTCGGCGGTGATATACTCCTCAACATGTTCAATTACTATCGACAGCTGGAGGGCGGGTATTTCTGGAATCTCCGATTTATGTGGTGCAAGCTCTCCCATGTCTGTCGGAGATGGCGTCACCTCATATACGAGTCGGCATTCCACCTGGGTATGCATATTCGATGCACCTATGGCACCCCCATAGTGGACACGCTGAACCATTTGCCGCCCATTCCACTCTTCGTCGATTACCAGCAAACAGTGAAGAGAGGTTGGGGACGTATGACCACGACTGGGGAAGATGAATCAGGGATATACCACGCACTGAGGTTGCGTGATCGTGTATGCAGTATTGACCTCTGCCTCCCGCCTTCCATTTTGCCTGCAGCCCTTATGCTTATGGACGAACCCTTCCCTATACTGGAACACCTTTTTCTATCGTCCACAGATGTTAAAATCACAAAACTCGCACTTCCTAAGACCTTTCTGGCCCCAAAGCTATACCATCTCGCACTTGTCGGCATTGGTCTTCCAAAAAGATTACGGTTACTCTCCTTTACTGTCTCCCTCGTCATACTCAAGTTCACGAATATCCGAGCTTCGGGTTACTTTCATCCGAGGCTATTAGTGGCACGTCTTCGGTTCCTTCATAAGCTTGAAGCATTGACCATTGAGTTTTTCGACCCCATACCCCGCCCCAACGCCGAGAGGGAACTATTAGCCAAGCAAGGAACTCCCGTGACGCTCCACAACCTGAAAAAACTTTACCTTCCAAGGCGTTAGCGCTTATCTGGAATCCCTTGTCGCTCGAATTAGAGCACCTCTTCTGAAGCGACTCGACATCGCGTTATTCAATCAGATCGCCTTTTCATTACCACACCTGTCCCACCTTACCAATATCGCAGAAGGGCTCAAGATTTCCACTACGAGGGTCTCTTTTGAGCGTGATGCTGTCTCCATAGTCCTGGGCCATTACAAAAAAACGGGATGGGGCGACGACAGTCACGACACATGTTTCGTCCTGCGTGCGATATGCAAGCAGTTGGACTGGCAAATCGACTGCGCAGCGCAAATCTGCAGCTCGCTCGTGCCTGCGCTGTCTGGTGTAGAAGGGCTCACGCTCAACTTTCACGAACGGACGATGCCGACTGAATGGCAGAACGGTGAGATCGACGGCACTACGTGGCACGAACTTCTCAGATCGTTCGTCGGGGTGAAGGAACTTCGTATTAGCGAGTCGCTCTCGCAGGAGCTCTCTCGTGCGCTAGAGGTGGACGACATAGGGTCAGTCCCGGGGTTGCTACCCGAGCTACAGAAACTCGTAGTAAACCAGTTCACGAGGAACAACGCAGACAGTCTTTTTGGTTTGTTCATTCACGCTCGTCAGGTCGCAGGTCGCCCAGTCCTCTCGGCCCCGTTCCAATTGCCGTTCGGCGCCTGAAGCTCCCCAGATTCCGTAGTCGAACACTCTCCGTTTCTCCCCCCCCCTACTACCTTTTGTAAATGGTACAACACCAGCGCAGCCAGTTGTGTTACTCTATTGTACCTGATTGCCCCAGGGTTGGTTGAGATCGTTGTGGATCCGATAAGAAAGACAGGAACTGAAAAGGCTACAACTGCCCTTGTTTGTGTACTACACACGAATGTGTAGACTTACTAAGAGCTACGGGTCGGTTAATGTCACATTATTTAAGTAAACACTTTCACAGTAACAATGGGCTATGACTGAGATGTGGGGTGGTCAGACTCTGGATCTCTTGTATATGCGTGTCGGCGGGTTAGTTACACTACCAAGAGGTGCCATAAAGCAACTGGTGCGATTCTACGGGCATCCACGGAGTAGCTCCTGCTCGCATGAGCATGTCGCCGTCCTTGTCGTCATCTTTGCCGTAGTCCGAAAGTGCAGTAAGGAAACAGCATACGTCTGGATTGAAATGAGAGGAATACTGGTCAGCGATGAACTCCTCCCACCGACCTGGTCCTCTTCCCCATCAAATACCACTCTGCACCTCGGTCGCGAATAATCTGGGCCCAGAGTAGGAAATTGCCGACAGAAAGCAAGCCACGAAGGCGGTGGGACGAGTACGCCGCCATATTGTAAGCGAAGATCCGCGCCAAAGGGCCTGGGGCTTACGCCGTCAAGCGAGGTCATCGCCGGGATGGCACCGCCGAGTCATCAACCATCACTTTCAATCCCATGTCATCACTTTTAGGCTCGCTGGGGTGCTGCTGGACGGTAGCGGTTTCTGAATGGTCCGATTCCTGACCGCGACGGTCCGTTGCCATCGTTCGATATTGTAGACGGTGATATGGTAGTTCAACTACCTCTCAGAGGAACGCTAGCGACTAGGAGGATGGCAATCAAATGGCGATACGAGAGGAAGTAGGACCGCAGAGGGGCGAACGCATCTCACGGAAGTGGTGTAACTTAGTAACGGAGATGAAGGCGAGCAGTGTAATAAGCACATCCAACGGTGTCTAAATGATGTGGCGGCGCTCCTCCTGTGTGTACATATCGCGTGCCGGCGTGGATCCCGGGCCGAACACGACAGGGAACATCTCGTCCTGAGATGCTTAACAATGCCATAGAAGGGACGACGTCCGACTCGGAAGAAGCGACATGTCCGAAAGGGAGGTGTAGGCGCCGTCCTACTCTTTTGGTATAAATGCATGTGGTGAGGGCCCGGGTGCGCTTTCTCGCGATAAGGACCAATTCAACTTGACGACTCCACTTCTAGTAGATCGTTCCAATATATTCATCGGCAAAAGCATACGACACGATGACCGATTGCGCTACCCTTCCGCTAGAAGCTCACGACAATAGATCAGTGTTTCTCGAACATGCATGGAACATCGGCCGGGCCTACCGAAATCAGGCCATGGAATTGATTTCTGTATGCCAACTCCTCTCCCGTCTTGCGCCGCCGAAGATTTTACACGAAGACGCAGAGCTGAGGAGGTAACAATCCACCATAGGGTTTCTCCATGATCCGTTTTGTTTCCCGTCTCTGACATTTCCTTGTAGAATTCGTCGAGTTTGTGATCTCGCATTGCGTTCTGCTGCTGATTCGGGCACGAGAGTGACTGATGAGGCGAACGCACGGTTTAAAGAAGCAACTCAGATGCTGAGTAACCACTCGGAGAGGAGGCATCGTTTGTGAGCAACAATTCCAGCAGTACTCAAAGCCTACCACCGACTTTCATTCTGGCAGAGACCTTCCGCTCACTGTCTGTTCAAAGATGGAAATAGCAAAATGGAAAGACAGTGGGCAGAGAGATTGGTCGCATGTGGTGAGGCTCGTCTGCGTGTCTCTTTACACCTCACACCCAACTCAACTTCTCCAGGAATTTGAGGACGAATGGGGACCAACGATGACGATCAACTTTGTGCTTCTCCAGTCTCCACTACTAGTAAATCCTCACGACCCAGAAACCGTCATCGTGAGCCGTGAGCACAGATTTGTTCTGGGTCTGTCTCCGGTAATAATTCGATTTATGTATCAGAGGAGCTCAGTGCCAGTCCGTCTCTTCAAGAGATACTTTGGAACCTTAGTCGTTACAAGGGCCATGCACGCATCACCCTCGAGCAGAACCCTCACTTCTATTTGCGTTGCCCTGCAGATGAGAGCGCATATACGCCTAAGTTTCGGCGCCATCCACTTCAAGACACCTGCGGAGCACTCGAACACAATGACACTGTTTATGTTCTCTTCGATAGGCCGTGCCGTGTGTTTCTTGATACCGAACACAAGCCTAGGATCTTTGGCAATGTTTGGTCGCTGAACGGCCACTTGGTCTTTAGGGGTCTGCGCCGTGTTTTTCCCAAAGTCGTACCTTGCTCTGACGTATTTTCAGATATTTCTGGAGTACTTGAGGGAGAACAACTTGTCAAGGGTTCTAGTATCCGGGGCAGGGGGAAATTATGGTACCGTGAACAACCAGTCGTGCACCACGACTCGGATTCCCGTTCCCGATTGAATCATCGCTACTTGCGGCCCATTGTAACAGTACCGTCTCCCAGCCCTTCGTCAGAGGGGACATTCGAGGACTGGACAATTCTGACTCGCCCGGCATCGTACCCCTTAAACATCCACGTTTACCGTTCACGAGGATCTCCTGGATCCACGAGCAGTCTGGTATGTTTTCATGCGTCTAGTTACTCCGGCCCCGAATGTAAACATCTGCAAAGGACCTATCTCCATCCCTGCGGCCGCCAACATCCGAGCAACCTGGATACCCCGTGCTATACACGACTATCCATTCCCTTAACGATGATATACTCCTTGGCATATTTAGCTACTATCGACTGGGCGAGGAAGATGCTTGGAATGAGCGACTTGGGTGGTGCACACTCTCTCATGTTTGTCGAAGATGGCGTCAACCTCGTGTACTCTTCGGCATTGCACCTGGGTATGCATATTCATTGCACGAATGGCACACCTGTAGTGGACACTCTAGACCATTTACCGCCTGTTCCACTCTCTGTCAATTACCAGTATGAAGCTGCGACCCCTAGCGGAAAAGACGAGTTGGGAATACACCACGCGCTCCGGTTGCGTGATCGCGTGCGCTGTATTGTCCTCCATTTCCCGCCTTCGGCTATGCATAAGTCCCTTATGCTCATGGACGGACCCTTCCCAATTCTGGAACGACTTTCTCTCTCATTCCCGGCTGATAATATGACGGGTCTAATACTTCCTAATACTTTCCTGGCCCCAAATCTACGCGACCTCACACTTATCGGCGTCGGTCTTCCGAAAGGATTACCGTCGCTCTCCTCCACTGCCTTCCTTGTCACACTCTCCCTGACGAACATCCGAGCGTCTGGTTACTTTCTCCCGAGTCAATTAGTGGCACGTCTTCAGTCCCTTCCCCAGCTCGAGAGGTTGTCCCATCGGCTTCTCCATCCCCATACCCCGTCCCGCCGCTGAGAGGGAACTATTAGGCAAACGAAGAACTTCCCTGACGCTTCCCAAACTCAAAAACCTCACGTTCCAAGGTGTCAGCGCTTATCTGGAACGATTTATCTCTCAGATTAAGGCCCCTCTTCTGGAGCGACTCGACATTACGCTATTCGGTCAGATCGCCTTCGCATTACCACACCTGTCCCACTTTACCAACATGACAAAAAGGCTCGAGCTCCCCAAGGCGGAGGTTTGTTTTTGGCGCGACGAGGGTCTCCATAACCCTAGACCACCACGTTGCCCGACGGTACGGGCGCAATGGACATTTCATCCTCCGAGTGATGTGCAAGAATTTGGACTGGCAAATCGACCTGCGCAGCGCAAGTCTGCAGCGCGCTCATGCCCGTGCTGTCCGGTGCAGAGAAGCTCACGCTCGACTTTCACAAAGAGACGATGCGGCCAAATGGCAGAACGGCGAGATCGACGGCACAACGTGGCACGAACTTCTCAGGTCTTTCATCGGTGTGAAGGAGCTCCATGTTTGTGGGGCGCTCTCGGAGGAGCTTTCTCGTGCGCTGGAGGTGGGCGAAATAGGCTCAGACCCCGGATTGCTACGAATCTGCAGGACCTCGTAAGCCAGTTCACGGGGGGTGCGTGCAAATAATGTGTTTGGCTCGTTCGTTCACACTCGTCAAGTCGCGGATCGCCCCGTCCGCTCGGTCCTACGGTACCCGGCCCCATCGCACCGCCCTTCATAGAGAAGCGCCGGTCCATCTTACCGAACCTGAACCTCCCGTTCCCGTTCGCCGCCCCCGTTGGTGCCGCTGCTATAATGTTTACCCGGTTTTCTTCCTTGTAACTCATCAGTTTCACGCCTCCATTATTTCTGTGTGACCCCAAGTTTTGAAAACGAGTTGTCTCATCTCGCATTACCCCTTCTCGTCGCGTTTAGCGGCTTCATCGCCTCACTAACTCGAATGCTCGTGTCCTCCCTCGTTTCGTCTGCGTCGCCCTTTCATATATACTCGCAGCAACTCCACTACAATGGGACGGGCTATGCAACGTAGAATAGACGCAACAGGTGGGCGGAGACTATGTACGAGACGTGTCAGGGATCAAAGAGGCGATGAGCAATGGTCGCCGTCCCGGGCGCGACGGTTGCTCTCCGCCTGTAATGTCATAGAAGGCAATTTCAACGGGCCGATCGCAGTACCAGCGGCTTCTGTTGCAACGCACCGCTATTTCCGTTGTTCGGTACTGGTGTAGCCGGGTGTACAACACAATAGGGAACGCTTCGGGAGGAGAGACATCAGATGGTCCACCCTCGTTGTGTATTACACAGGAATATGTAGACCTACAGGGAACTTCAGGATCGGTTACTGTTACACTGAATTAAGTAAACACTTTCACGGCAGCAATGGGGCGACGATGTGGGGTGATCAGACTTGAGGGTGCTAGTGGGTTAGTAGAACCACCAAAAGTGCGATGACCTGAGAGCAATTGTACAGTAGCTTCTACAAACAAGGACAAGCCTCGCGACAACGCGCACCGTACCCATCGTTATCGAGAGATTGATTGATCTGCGCTTCACTCACACGATCACAAACCTTGGACAAATATCATTTCCCCCGCTCCGCCACCTCCGCCTCACTCGGCCCGCCCCCCGCCGCCGAAACTCGCCTATAGTCGCCGGCCACCCGGACGGAGGAGCTGCGACTGCGGCTGGTGCTGTCCGTTCAGAATAGCAACCGCTCGTATCGCCGCCAGACTATCCGTGTGCGGGCGGAAGTGGATATGGGGACGTGGCGAGCATCGACTCGAGCGCCGCGAGGCCCGCCGAGGCCACTGCCCGGGCGGGAGAGGAAGCGGGGGCAGAATTCGTTGAATCAGTAGGGGTAGATATAGCCGAAACGGTAGGCGTGGGGAGATGGGGGTACCGCCGAGGGCTGACGTGGCGTGGGGAATTGCGATGCTTGCTGTAGCCGTGCCCTCCGCTGCGGCGTACTTGTACTCCGTGAGGGCACAGCCGCCGACGGTACGAAGGATACTGGCGAGGATAGGCTCGTCGGTGTGTAATCTGTCGTCGAGCAGGGGTGAGAAGTGAGCGGTATTCGAGAGTGGCGGTACGTACCGCCTGTTCGCTGCCGCTTGGGAGGCGGGTCGACATCTATCGCCACCTGCGCGTCCTTCACGCTTCCCGTGTTCATCGCTGCCTCGCCCAGCCGCGCATGCAGCGCGTCCTCTAAGCGCGACAACTTTTCGTGGGACACAAACATGATCACAGGACGCGGGCTCACGTGACAGCTTCAGGCCCTCCGGATACGCAGAAAGCTTGTCGATGAGCAGCTTGTACGAGCGCTGCACGCGCCTCTTCCACGCTGGGTCAAGCAGTACTGTGTCTTTGAGCTATATGGTCGGTTGCGCCGTCGTCGCAGTCGTGCGCTTGATGGGATATGTCGAATACCGATTGGAGAGACTGCGTAATCCAGCGGAAAGCGGAGTCTCGTCGGTCATTGGACCCAAGGGAGCGAGGGTGCATGGAAAACTCTTGGACGAGCTCGTGGATAAGGGTTTGCCGTGGCGTCGGCGTTTTCGCCTTCATCTTCTCGACGTAATGGAGGGCCATACCTCTGATCTAACTAACTGACTTGAAAATGCAGACGATTTGCTTGTTGGAAAACTTTCGCTTGTACTTTGGTGAGAGCAGCTTTCCTGGTTTCCCTGTTCTCCACTGGTACCAGTACTTTCTCTTGCTCTCCCCGTGATCTATTGTCAGCAAGAACGAGATGTCCCCGTCTCACTCGTCTTGATCTGCACGCGCCAATAATAAAAGGCATTCAGTCAGTGAGTCGACAGCCCTCCTGGTGTGTGAGATCCTCGTCGCCATCGCTGAAGATGCCTCACTCCCAGGAAAGCTCTCCTCAATAGGCAGTGTCGCGGTGTTGTTGCCTTTGTTTGATATTGGAATTGGCAGGGTGATGACAACGGTGTGGGTCGGCTGCAGCGGAACGTGCGGGGAAGATTAACATCATCAGGCGGATCTTCTCGGTGAGCCTCGCTAACAAGCCTTGTCACTTGACCGGCCATTAATGGTCAACACAGTTGAGGTTGTCGGGCGTTGTAAAAAAGCACAGCGATTCGCATGGGGCAGGCAGTGCGCAAGAATAATATACACAAGCCGGGTGGTGTAGCACGAGTCGAAGACGAGGGAAAGTAGTATGTCGGTGAAACCGACGAAGAGAGGGGAGCATCCCAAGTACGGTGCTGGTGCACGGAACGGATCGTCGAGTGTTGGATGACAAATTATAAAACTACGCTTATTCAGCTAGGACATCCCAAAAGGTATTTGCCCGTCCAGCTCTGCAGATCATTGAGTCCGAGAGTCTGATATAAGTTACCCACAGCTCGAGACAATGATCGATTTCGCCACACTGCCGCTGGAAGCACACGGCGACAATAGATCGGTATTCCTCGAGCATGCATGGAACATTGGCAGGGCTTACCGAAATCGGGCCCTCGAATTGATCTCTATATGCCAACTCCTCTCTCGAATTGCACCTCCAAAGCTTGCGTATGAAGATGCCGAGTTGAGAAGGTAACTGTCACTCCAGGTTTCCCTCACGCGTTTTGTCTTCTCGCCACTGACATATTCTTTTAGAAAGCTTCGAGTGTGTGATCTAGCATTGCGTTCCGCTGCAGATTCGGGGACGAAAGTGACTGATGAAGCGAACGCACGATTCAAAGAAGCGACTCGGGTGTTGAGTAGTCATTCACGTGCTGAGAGATGGCATCACTTGTGAGCGACAATACGTGGTGATTGAAGCCCTTCACCGACTCTCGTTCTGACAGTGACCCCCCGCTCTCCGTCCATTCAAGAATGGAAATAGCGCAACAGAAAGATAGTGTAGAAAGAGATTGGTCGGATGTGGTGAGGCTTGCATGCGTGGCTCTTTACACTTCCCGTCCGACTTTACTTCTCTAGAACATCAAGGACGAGTGGGGACCAACGATGACCATCAACTTCGTACGGATTCGGTCTCCACTACTGACACCCCACGACCCAGAAACCGTCATCGTGAGCCGTGAGCACCGATTTCTAAGGGGCTCGTCTTCAGGTTTGATAATCATATCATGCAACAGAGGAACTCAGCTCCGATCCATCCTTTCCCGAAATACTTTGGAACTTTAGCCGTTACAACGACCGTGCACGTATCACCCTCGAGCAAAATCCTCACTTCTATTTGCATTGCCCTGCAGATGAGAGCGCATATTCGCCTACGTTTCAGCGCCGCCCGCTTCAAGACCCAAGCGGAGCACTTGATCACAATGGCATTGTCTATGTTCTCTTCGATCGGCCCGGTCGTGTGTTTCTTACTACCGAACACAAACTTCGGATCTTTGGCAACGTGTGGTCGCTGAATGGCTCCTTGATCTTCAGGGGTTTGTGCCTCGTTTCCCGATCACGTCGCTAGCTCTCTGACGTATTTTCAGACCGTTTTGGAGTACTTGAGGGAGAGCAACTTGTCAGAAGTTCTTGTATGCGGGACAATTTATGGCACCGTGAAGAGCTGGTAATGCACCAAGACTCCGAGTCCCGTTCCAGATTGAATCATAGCTACTTGCGATCCATTGTAACAACACCGTCGTCCGAACCTCCAGCGGATTGGACAGTTCTGAGTCGCTCAGCATCGCACTGCATCGACATACACATTTACAGCCCCCGAGGATCTACAAGCAGTCTGGTATGTCCCATGCGTCTAGTTACTCCGACATCACGCAGACCTCTGTAAAGGACCTATCTCCACCGCCTCCAACAACCGAGCGACCAGGATACGACGTACTATACGTGACTATCAATAGGCTCAACGACGATATACTTCTCGACATATTCAACCATTATCGACTGGACGAGGAGAATGCGTGGAATGTCCGGCTTGGGTGGCGGCAACTCTTTCAAACTTGTCGAAGATGGCGTCACCTCGTGTACTCCTCAGCATTCTACCTGGGTATGCATATTCATTGCACGAATGGCACACCCATAGTGGCTATGCTGGACCATTTTTCCACCTGTTCCGCTCTTCATCGATTATAGGTATACTGATGTGACCATAAGCGAGCAAGATGAGCTAGGAATATCTCACACACTCCGGTTGCGTGATCGTATGCACCGTATTGATCTCCACCTCCCGCCTTCGATTTTCCCTAAATTCCTTATGCTTATGGAAGAAACCCTTCCCAACATTGGAACGCCTTTCTCTCTCGCTCATGGTTGATAAAATCACAAGTCTCACACTTCCTAAGACTTTTCTGGCCCCATATCTACGCCACCTCACTCTTTCCGGCATCTGTCTCCCAAAGAGGTTACGGCTACTTTCGTCCACTGCCTCACTTGCCACGCTCTCCCTCATGAACATCGCAGCCTCTGGTTACATTCGCCCGAGGCTATTAGTAGCACGTCTTCAGTCTCTTCCCCAACTCGAGGAATTCACCATCAGTTTTTCCATGCCTGTACCCCGCCCCAGCGCTGAGAGGGAGTTGTTAGGAAAACAAGGATCTCCCGTGACGCTTCCCAACCTGAAAAACCTCAGATTTCAAGGTGTCGGCGCTTATCTGGAACGGCTTCTCGCTCAAGTTAGGGCCCCTCTTCTGGAGCGACTCGACATTACGTTATTCAATCAAATCGCATTTGCATTGCCATACCTGTCCCATTTCACCAGTATAATTGAAGGGTTCAAACTCCCTGTCGCGGAGGTCAGCTTTAAGCGCGATGCGGTCTCCGTCATCACGGACAACAATACGCGGCAGTACAGTGGTCGTCTCTCCCTCCATGTGATGTGCAGGCAATTGGACTGGCAAATCGACTGCGCAGCGCAGATCTGTAACGCACTTATGCCCGCGTTATCTGATGTAAAGGAGCTTACGCTCGAATTTCACGACCAGGTGATGCCGACCGAATGGCAGAACGGTGAGATCGACAGCACAACGTGGCACGAACTCCTCAGGGCATTTATCCGTGTGAAGGAACTTCACATTTCTGCCGCGCTCTCGCTGGAGCTCTCTCGTGCACTGCAGGTAGATGAAGCAAGATCTGACCCAGGACTACTACCCGATCTACAGAATATCGTAAGCAAGTTCAAGTGGAATCGCACGGACAATCCTTTTGGCTCGTTCGTTGACGCTCGTCGCCCAATTCCACCAGGCACTGAATGGCTCCTGCCTCCAAGCGACCGATTCGTGAAACCGGTCGTGGGTCGCCCACTCCCACTGGAACGGGTCGAGGGTCGCCCAGTCCCCCCCACTCCCACTGGAGCGGGTCGCGCGTCCCTCAATCCCCTCCCTCTGGAGTGGGTCGCGCATCCCCCCATCCCCTACCCTTGGAGTGAGTCGCATGTCCCCAATCCCCGACTCCCCCTAGAGTGGGTCGCGCGTACCCCAATCCCCACACTCCCAGTGGAACGAGTCGCGCGTCCCCCAATCCGCCAACTCCCGGTGGAACCGCCTCCAGGACGAGTGTTCCAACAGGGACGGTTAGCATCCCGCATGGAATCATCAACCCAAACTGTCCTCTAACGACTCGGACTCTTAACCCCACCCCTTCCCATCCCTAGCGTCTGGCCCCCTAGCGCCCCTTATCGTGACTCATACCCACAACAGCCAGATCCCCCATCGTCGCGTTGCCCCACCCGCCGCAGGGTCAGTATAATCTCCCTTATTTGTATTACACAGAACGTGTAGACTTGCTGAGAACTACGGGATCGGTTACGGTGACATTTCGGGAAACATTCAATGTAGCAATGTAATGGATTGACCAGACTCCGCATACGTGTGAGGGCGGGTTGGTAGCGCCGCCAAAAAGTGCCGTAGGGTAAATGGTGGCTTCTACAACTAACTTATAATTACAAGGCAAGCCTCGCGGCAACCCGTACGTCAAAAGAATGAATTACTTCGTGCCTCACTCTATTTACTTCCCCCATCTCCACCTCCACTCAGCCCGGCCTGCCTATAGGCGCCGGCCAAGCAGCGAATGCTGCAACTGCGACTGGTGCTGTCCGTTCAGAAGAGCGACTTTCGCCTGTCCTATCGCCGCCAGATGGACCGTATTCGCGGGCGGAAGTGGATATGGGAAGCATCGGTTTCGAACACGGCGAGGCCTGGGCCTGGGCAGGAGAGGAGGCGGGGCAGAATTAGTCGAGATCGTGGGGGCAGACATGGTCGGAACAGGGGGCGAGAGCGGACGTGGCATGGGGAATTGCGATGCTTGCTGCAGCTGTACCCTGCTTGATGTGCACTGCGGCGTCCTTGTGCTCCGTGGGGACACAACCGCCGACGGTACGGAAGAAACTGGGATAGGGACGTCGGTGTGCAATCTGTCGTCGAGCAGAAGTGAGAAGTGAGCAAGCGGACGATGGTGGCAGCACGTACCGCCCGTCCCTGCCGCTTGGGAGGCGGGTCGAGGTCCATCGCAACCTGCGCATCCTTCCCGCCTCCCGTGTTCAGCGCTGCCTCGCCCAGTCGCTCGAGGTGATCGAGGAAGACGAGATAGTAGCCCATGTACTCGCCCCTCCACATCAGGTCCTTCGTCTCCCTGCGCGCCGCCATCCGCAGCGCGTGCAGCGCGTCTGCCAGTCGCGACGATGACAGCTCTTCGTGGAACTTAAACACGAGCAGCACCATCATCGCGAGGCCGATCGGCACGACCGTCGCCGGCCCGTGCGACACCTTGAGGCAATTTGAATACTCAGAAAGCGTATCGGTGGGTAGCTTGCACGAGTGCTGCAGGCGCTTCTTCCACGCTGGGTCAAGCGGCGCGGTATCCTTGAGCCATATGGTCAGTTGCGCTGCCGCCGTCGCGGTCGTGTGCACGATGATAGGCGTGGATCGAGAATCGTCTGCAAGGACAGCGTAATCAAGCGGAATGCGGCGTCTCGCTGGTCCTTGAATCCAAGGGAGCGGAGGTGCATGGAAAACTCTTGGACAAACCCGTGGATAAAGTTTTGCTGTAGCGTCGGTGCTTCCACCTTCAGCTTCTCGGCGCGATTAAGGGCCATACCAAGTTGTACTCCCTATTTTGGAGGAACGACGGAATAAAAAATGTGGGCAGGAACAGCGCACCCGAAAGAGTGGGCACTCATCATCCTCTGATTCAATGCAGACAATTTGCTTGTTGGAAAATATTCGCTTGGACTTTGGTTGGGGTCGCTCTCCTAGTTTTCTTGCTTTCTGCATGCACCAGTACATTCCCTTGCTCTTTCTGTGTTCTATTGTAAGCTCTAAAATAAAAAGAACGAGATGACCCATCTCACTCGTCGTTATCTGCATGTGCCAGCGGCGAAATGTATTCAGCCTAGCGAGCCGTAACTCATCGCTCTCGCTAACGATGCAGGGCTCCCTGACAAGACCTCCTCATTAGGCGACGTCACGGATGTTGCATGTGTTCGATATTGGAATTGGCGATGTGATAGTGCGGCGCGGTTGCTGCTCGGCGGAACGTTTGAAGGAGATTGGCATCATCAAGCGGATCTGCGCAGTGAGTCTCGCGAGAAAGCCTGGTCACTTGACTGGCCATTAATACAGCTGGGATTTTCAGGCACCGTGAAGAGGAGGGCGAACAGTACGTTGGCGAAAACGAAGAGAGGAGTGCATGTGCATCCGCTAGATTGGATTGGTGGTGTCGGTTGGATGACAAATTATGCCTAAAAACGCCGCTTATTCAGCTCCCCAAAAGGCATTTGACTGTCTGGCAGCCACAACCTTGGCCACAGCTCGGGTATACAGCACGATGGCCGATTACACTACCCTTCCATTGGGAGCACACGGCGACGATAGATCGGTATTTCTCGAGCATGCGTGGAACATTGGCAGGGCTTACCGAAATCAAGCTTTGGAATTGATTTCTATGTGCCAGCTCCTCTCTCGAATTGCGCCTCCAAAGCTTGCGGATGAAGATACTGAGCTGAGAAGGTAGCTACCACTCCGGGTTTCATTGTCTTCCTGCCTCTGACATTTTTCTTGTAGAATGCTTCAAGTGTGTGATCTAGCATTGCGTTCCGCTGCAGATTCTGGAACGAAAGTGACTCAAGAAGCAAACCCACGATTCGAGGAAGCGATTCAGGTGTTGAGTAACTACTCAGAGAGAAGAAGGTATCACTTGTGAGTGGCAATATCAGCGGTGCTTGAAGTCCTCCACTGACTCCGGTTCTGGCAGGGACCCGCTCAGCGTCTATTCAAAAATGGAAATAGCAAAATGGAAAGATGATAGCGTACAGAGAGATTGGTCGCATAAGGCGAGGCTTATGTGCCTGTCTTTTTACACGGCCCACCTAACTCCACATCCCCAGAAATCTGAGGACGAATGGGGACAAACGATGATCGTCGACTTTGTGCTCCTCCAGTCTCCACTACTGTCGCCTCGCGACCCAGAAACTGTCATCGTGAGCCGTGAGCACCGATTTACGCAGGACTTGTCTTCGATAATAAGCTTGATCGTTCAGAGGTACTCAGTGCCGATTCGTCCTTTCCGGAGATACTTTGGAACTTCAGCCGTTACAAGGGCCGTGCACGGATCACCCTCGAACAAAACCCTCACTTCTACTTGCGTTGCCCTGCGGATGAGAGCGTATATACACCTGATTTTCGGTGTCGTCCACTTCAAGACCCAAGCGGAGCACTTGAACACAATGGCACGGTCTATGTCCTCTTCGATCGGCCCGGTCGTGTGTTTTCTTACTACCGAACACAAACTTCGGATCTTTGGCAACGTGTGGTCGCTGAACGGCTCCTTGATCTTCAGAGGTTTGTGCCTCGTTTCCCGAGTTCGCCGCTTGCTCTCTTACGTATTTTCAGACCGCTCTGGAGTACTTGAAGGAGAGCAATTTGTCAGAAGTTCTTGTATGCGGGACAATTTATGGCACCGTGAAGAGCCGGTAGTGCACCAAGACTCCGAGTCCCGTTCCAGATTGAATCATAGCTACTTGCGACCCATTGTAACAACACCGTCGTCCGATCATTCAGCAGATTGGACAATTTTGAGTCGCCCAACATCGCACTGCATCGACATACACGTTTACAGTCCCCGAGGATCTACAAGCAGTCTGGTATGTCCCAATGCGTCTGGTTACTCCGACATCCCATGCAGACCTCTGTATAGGACCTATCTCTACCGCCTCCGACAACCGAGCGACCAGGATACGACGTACTATACGTGACTATCAATAGACTCAACGACGACATACTCCTCGACATATTCAACTACTATCGACTGGATGAGGGGAATGCGTGGAATGTCCGGCTTGGGTGGCGCAAACTCTCTCATATTTGTCGAAGATGGCGTCACCTTGTGTACTCCTCGGCATTCTACCTGGGTATGCATATTCATTGCACGAATGGCACACCCATAGTGGCTATGCTGGACCATTTTCCACCCGTTCCGCTCTTCATCGATTATAGGTATACTGATGTGACCATAAGCGAGCAAGATGAGCTAGGAATATCTCACGCTCTCCGGTTGCGTGATCGTATGCACCGTATTGACCTCCACCTCCCGCCTTCTATTTTGCCTAAATTCCTTATGCTTATGGAAGAATCTTTCCCATCATTGGAACGCCTTTCTCTCTCGCTCACGGTTGATAAAATCACAAGTCTCGCACTTCCTAAGACTTTTCTGGCCCCATATCTACGCCACCTCACTCTATCCGGCATCCATCTCCCAAAGAGGTTACGGTTACTCTCCTCCACTGCCTCACTTGTCACACTCTCCCTCACGAACATCAGAGCCTCTGATTACTTTCGCCCGAGGCTATTAGTAGCACGTCTTCAGTCCCTTCCTCAACTTGAGGAATTCACCATCAAATTTTCCATCCCTATACCCCGCCCCAGCGCTGAGAGGGAGCTGTTAGGAAGACAAGGAACTCCCGTGACGCTTCCCAACCTGAAAAACCTCATATTCCAAGGTGTCAGCGCTTATCTGGAACGGCTTGTTGCTCAAATTAAGGCCCCTCTTCTGGAGCGACTCGACATTACGTTATTCAATCAAATCGTTTTTGCATTGCCATACTTGTCCCGTTTCACCAGTATAATTGAAGGATTCAAACTCCCTGTCGCGGAGGTCAGCTTTAAGCGCGATGCGGTCTCCGTAGTCACGGACGATAATACGCGGCGGTACAGTGGTCGTTTCGCCCTCCATGTGATGTGCAGGCCGTTGGACTGGCAAATCGACTGCGCAGCGCAGATCTGTAATGCACTTAGGCCCGCGTTATCTGCTGTAAAGGAGCTCACCCTCAAATTTTACGACCAGGTGACGCCGACCGAATGGCAGAACGGTGAGATTGACAGCGCAACGTGGCACGAACTCCTCAGGGCATTTATCCGTGTGAAGGAGCTTCACATTTGCGCCGCACTCTCGCTGGAGCTCTCTCGTGCACTGCAGGTAGATGAAGCAAGGTCTGACCCAGGACTACTACCCAATCTACAGAATATCGTATGCGAGTTCGAGTGGGAGCGTACGGACAATCTGTTTCGCTCGTTCCTTGACGCTCGTCGGCCACTACGTGATCGGATCCGACCCCCAGCTTCTTTCCCACTCCCAGATCCGTTCCCACGCCCACGCCGAGCGCTCCCACAGTATCAAGTGGCATCCACCGAAGCCCGGGACACATGGTCGTCCAAACTGTCCGAGGACGCTCGTCGCCCACCCCCAGCTTCGTTCCCACTCCCAGATCAGTTCCCACGGTATCAAGTGGCATCGACTGAAGCCCGGAACACATCGTCGTCCGAACTGCCGAGTCACTGGATACATACCTACAATCGCCCCCGACTTGGCCCCCGAGGCCGCCCCTAGCTGGCCCAACTTGTACCCTGCCGTCTAGTTGAGCACGTTTCCCTTGAAGGTACACCATTGGCATAGTTCGTTGTGATACACTCTCACAAGCCCACCTGCCACAGGGTTAGTTGTTGGTTCCTTGGTTGGTTCGATAATTTCCCTTGTTTGTATTACACATGTAGCAGGGCCCCGCGACAGCGTGCGCCGCACTCATCAAAAGAATTAATCTGTACTTCACCCTATTTACAAGAACTCGAACTTCATCATGGGACAGTGAAACCATATTACTACTTCCTCGCTGCACCTCCACTCGGGCCGCCCCCGCCGCCGAAACTATTGCTTCCGCCAATAGGCGCCGGCCGTCCGCGCAGCTGGTGCTGCCCGTTCAGAATAGCGACCTTCGCCGCTCGGATCGACGCCAGACGGTCCGTATTCGTGGGCGGAAGCGGATACGGGAACGTAGCGAGCGCCGACTCGAGCGCCGCGAGGCCCGCCGAGGCTTTTGCCTGGACTGGGGAGGAGACGGGGGCAGAATTAGTTGGAATCGGGGGGGCAGACATGGTCGAAATGCCAGGCGTGATGGGCGACGGGGATACCGCCGAGGGCTGACGTGGCGTGGGGAATTGCGATGCTTGCTGTAGCTGTGCCCTCCGCTGCGGCGTACTCGTACTCCGTGAGGGCACAGCCGCCGACGGGACAGAGGATACTGGCGAGGATAGGCTCGTCGGTGTGTAATCTGTCGTCGAGCAAGGGATGAGAAGTGAGCGGTAGTCGATAATGGCGGTACGTACCGCCTGTTCGCTGCCGCTTGGGAGGCGGGTCGACATCCGTCGCGACCTGCGCGTCCTTCCCGCCTCCCGTGTTCAGCGCTGCCTCGCCCAGCCGCTCGAGGCGGTCGAGAAAGGCAAGGTAGTAGCTCATGTGCTCGCCCTTCCACATCAGGTCCTTCGTCTCCCCGCGCGCCGCCATCCGCAACGCGTGTAGCGCGTCTGCCAATCACAACGATGACAGCTTTTCGTGGAACTCAAACACAAGCAGTACCATATCACGAGGACGATCGGGGCGATCGTCGCGGGGCGCGCGACACCTTGAGGCACTCCCGATACGCAGAGAGTGTGTCGATGATCAATTTGTACGATTGCCGCAAGCGCTTCTTCCACGCTGTGTCAAGCGAAGCGGCGTCCTTGGGCCAAGTTGTCTGTTGAGCCGTCGTCGTGGTCGTGCGCTTGATGATGGGACGTGAATCGAGATCGTCTGGAGCAGCTGGGCAATCCAGCGGAATCCAGCGTCTCGTCAGTCATTGAATCCGAGAGAACGAAGGGACACTTGGACGGGTTCGTGGATAAGGATTTGCCGTGGCGGGTGGTTCCGCTTTCATCTTCTCGGCGTAATTGAGGGCCATACCAAGTCGTGCTAGTTATTTTGGAGGAATGAAGGATTTAGAAACATGTGTGCAGCAGGGCACGGCGCACCCGAAGGATCTCGCGTTCGTTATCCTCTATGACCTCCATGCACTCTATGCAGACGATTTGTTTGTTGGAAAATATTCGCTTATACTTTGGTGACAGCTGCGTTCCTGGCTTTCCTGCTTTCTGCTTGTACCAGTACTTTCACTTGCTCTCCCTGTGAACCATTGTCAGCTCTAGGATAAAGCGACGAAATGACAAATCTCACTCGTCATTATCTGCAAGCGCCAACAGCGGGGCAGGAAGTGTATGAGATACACGAAAGCCAGATGAAGTAGCGTGAATCGAAGACGAGGGCGTGCAGTATGTCGGCAGGCCAGGTACGGTCCCTAAATGTATGATGACAAATCATGCCCCAAAATACCGCTTATTCAGCTTCCCAATTCAAGCCTCGAACTTCGACGACCCCCGTGTGTCCAGGTCTTCTGGATCATTGAGTCCGTCCGATATTTCCACAGCTTGGCTTTACGGAATGATGTCCGATTACACTACCCTTCCGCTGGAAGCACACGGCGACAATAGATCTGTATTTCTCGAACATGCGTGGAACATTGGCAGGGCTTACCGAAATCAGGCCCTCGAATTAATTTCCATATGTCTACTCCTCTCTCAAATTACACCTCCAAAGCTTGCGTACGAAGATGCCGAGCTGAGAAGGTAACCCACCTCTCCGTTTCCTTCCTGCCTCTGACATTTTCTTATAGAAAGCTCCGGGTGTGTGATCTAGCATTGCGTTCGGCTGCGGATTCGGGCACGAAAGTGACTGGCGAAGCGAACGCACGATTCGAAGAAGCGACTCGGGTGTTGAGCAGCCACTCATGCGTAGAAGGAGGGCACCGTTTGTGAGCAACAATATCAATGGTGCTTAAGAGTCCTCCGCTGACTTTCATTCTGGCAGGGACCTCCCGTCCATCTATTCAAGAATGGAAATAGCACGAGAGAAAGATTGCATAGAGAAAGATTGGTTGCATGTGGTGAGGCTTGCATACGTGTGTGTCTCTTCACACCTCCCGCCCAACTGTACTTCTCTAGAAATCTGAGGACAAATGGGTATCAACGATGACAGTCAACTTCGTGTCCCTCCAGTCCCCGCTATTGTCCATACACACCCGACACACCACCATCGTAAGCCGTAAGCACGATTTATAAGGAACTTGCTTTCGATAATAATCTTGCTCGTGCATCAGAGGAGCTCAGTGCCGATCCGTCCTTTCCCGAGATTATTTGGAACTTCAGCCGTTATAAGGGTCATGCACGTATCACCCTCGAACAAAACCCTCACTTCTATTTGCATTTCCCTACAAATGTGAGCACATATACGCCCAGGTTTCAGGGCCGCCCTCTTCAAGACCCCAGCCGTGCGCTTGCACACAATGGCACTGTCTATGTCCTCTTCGACAGGCCCGGCCGTGTCTTTCTTACCACCGAACACAAACTTCGGATCTTTGGCAACGTGTGGTCGATGAACGGCTCTTTAATCTTCAGAGGTTTGTGCCATGTTTCCCGATCTCATCGTTTACTGTCTGACGTGTTTTAAGACCGGGCTGGAGTACTTGAGGGAGACCAGCTTGTCAGGGGCTCTGGTATCTGGTACAATTTATCGCGCTATGAAACGCTAGCAGTGCACCGAGACTCCAAGTTCAGATTGAATCGTAGCTACTTGCAACCCATTGCAACAACACTGTCGGCCAATCATTCAGCAGATTGGAAATCCAAGGACTGGATAGTTCTGACTCACCCAGCATTCCACTGCGTTGACGTGCAGATTCACAGTTCGCGAGGATCTACAAGCGGTCAGGTATGTTCCAATGCGTCTAGTTACTCCGACATCACACACAGACCTCTGTATAGGACCTTGCTCTATCGCCTCCGATATCCGAACGACCGGGGTACGACGTACTATACGCGACTATCAATGGGCTCAACGACGATATACTCCTCGACATATTCAACTACTATCATCAATTATATGAAGAGAATGCCTGGAATCTCCGACTCGGGTGGCGCAATCTCTCTCATACTTGTCGAAGATGGCGTCACCTCGTTTACTCTTCGGCATTCCACCGTCACCCAGCATCGCACTGCATTGACACTCACATTTACGGTTCACGAGGGTCTACAAGCGGTCTGGTATGTTCCAGTGCGTCTAGTTATTCCGACATCCCACGCAGACAGGACCCTACTCCACCGCCTCCGACATCCGAACAACCAGGGTACAATGTACTATACGCGACTGTCAATGGGCTCAACGACGATATACTCCTCGACATATTTAACTACTATCGATTGGATGAGGAGAATGCTTGGAATGTCAGACTTGGGTGGCGCAAGCTCTCTCATGCTTGTCGAAGATGGCGTCACCTCGTGTACTCCTCGGCATTCCACCTGGGTATGCATATTCATTGCACGAATGGCACACCTATAGTGCATACGCTAGACCATTTACCGCCCCTACCGCTCTTTGTCAACTACCGGTATATAAGGGGGCAGGATGAGTTAGGAATATACCACGCGCTCCGGTCGCGTGATCGTGTACGCCTTATTGACCTCCACCTCCCGCCTTCCATTTTGCATAAATCCCTTGTGTTTATGGACAGACCCTTCTCAATACTGGATCACCTTTCTCTCTCGTTCACAATTGATAAAACTACGACTCTCACACTCCCTAAGACCTTCCAGGCCCCAAATCTACGCCACCTCTCTCTTTTCGGCATCAAACTTCCGAAAAGATTACGGTTTCTCTCCTCCACTGTCTCCCTCGTTACACTCGTGCTCAGGAATATCCAAACTCCTGGTTACTTTCGCCCAAGGCTTTTAGTTGCGCGTCTTCAGTCCCTTCCGCAACTCGAAGAACTGTCCATCAGTTTTTCCATCCCCATACCCCGCCCCAGCGTTGAGAGGGAACTGCTAGGCAAACGAGGAACCCCCGTGACGCTTCCCAACCTGAAAAACCTCAGATTCCAAGGGGTCAGTGCTTATCTCGAATGTCTTGTCGCTCAAATTAAGGCCCCTCTTCTGGAGCGACTCAGCATTACGTTATTCAATCAAATCGTCTTTGAATTACCATACCTGTCCCACTTCACCAATATAATAGAAGGCAAGATAGAAGGGCTCAAGTTCTCTGTCGCGGAGGTCAGCTTTGGGCACGATGCGGTCTCCATAATCACGGACGACAATACGCCGGGGTACAACGGTCGTTTCTCCCTCCATGTGATGTCCAAGCAGTTGGACTGGCAAATCGACTGCGCAGCGCAGATCTGTAATGCACTTAGGCCCGCGCTGTCTGGTGTGGAGAAGCTCACGCTCAAATTTTACGACCGGACGATGCCGACCGAATGGCAGAACGGCGAGATCGACAGCACGACCTGGCACGAACTCCTCATGGCGTTTATCAGTGTGAAGGAGCTTCACATTTCCGCCGCGCTCTCGCAGGAGCTTTCTCGTGCACTGCAGGTAGACGAAGCAGGGTCAGACCCGGGGTTGCTACCCGGTCTGCAGGAGCTCGTAAGCGAGTTCAAGTGGGAGCGTACGGACAATCCGTTTGGCTCGTTCATTGACGCTCGTCGGGTCGCGGGTCGCCCAGTCCACTCATCGTTCCCACTCTCGCGCCGACCTGAGAGTCCCCCAATCCGCCCGACGCCCCAAATATGGCAGCCGCGCAGACCACACCGCCCGATCCTTTTCGTAACCAATCCCTCGCCGGACTCGGACAGCAGCGACTAGTTGTAGGAACATTTCCCTTGATTGCACATCTTCAGCACATTTCGTTGTGTTGTTCTCTCAAACCCAGCTGTGAAGTCTTCAAGTAAGTTGTTGGTTCGAGAGGAATAGAAAAGAAAAAAAAAAAAGCTACTAACTGCCATTTGTCTATGCGTTGCTCAGAAATATGTAGGCCCTCTGAGTCTGAGAACCACGGGTCCCGTACGAGACCTGTTGACTGACGCACTATTATACAGTGAGGAAATACTTTCACAGTAGAAATGAGACAATGGTGAGTGTGACCAGACTCGTAAGTTCGTGTGAAAGTAGCGCCTACCCAAAGCGCCCTAGCGCAACTGGAGGCTTCTACGAAGGTACTGTAGCCCCGCGACAACGTGCACCCATCGTCATCAAGAAAACGAATTAATTTGCGCTGCACTTTATTTACAAGAACTCGAACTTCATGGTGGGACAGTGAAACACATAATATATTACTACTTCCTCGCTGCACCTCTACTCGGGCCGCCCCCGCCGCCGAAACTATTGCTTCCACCAATAGGCGCCGGCCGTCCGGGCAGATGGTGCTGCCCGTTCAGAATAGCGACCTTCGCCGCTCGGATCGACGCCAGACGGTCCGTATTCGTGGGCGGAAGCGGATACGGGAACGTAGCGAGCGCCGACTCGAGCGCCGCGAGGCCCGCCGAGGCTTGTGCCTGGACTGGAGAGGAGACGAGGGCAGAATTAGTTGGAATCGGGGGGGCAGACATGGTCGAGACGCCAGGCGTGATGGGCGACGGGGGTATCGCCGAGGGCTGACGTGGCGTGGGGAATTGCGATGCTTGCTGTAGCTGTGCCCTCCGCTGCGGCGTACTTGTACTCCGCGAGGGCACAGCCGCCGACGGTACAGAGGATACTGGCGAGGATAGGCTCGTCGGTGTGTAATCTGTCGTCGAGCAAGGGTGAGAAGTGAGCGGTATTCGATAGTGGCGGTACGTACCGCCTGTTCGCTGCCGCTTGGGAGGCGGGTCGACGTCCATGGCCACCTGCGCGTCCTTCCCGCCTCCCGTGTTCATCGCTGCCTCGCCCAGCCGCTCGAGGCGGTCGAGAAAGACGAGGTAGTAGCTCATGTGCTCGCCCTTCCACATCAGGTCCTTCGTCTCCCTGCGCGCCGCCATCCGCAGCGCGTGCAGCGCGTCTGCCAGTCGTGACGATGACAGCTTGTCGTGGAACTCAAACACGAGCAGCACCATCATCACGAGGTCGATCGGCGCGATCGTCGCGGGCCCGCGCGACACTTTAAGGCAATCCGGATACGCAGAAAGTGTGTCGATGAGCAGCTTGTACGAGTGATGCACGCGCTTCTTCCACGCTGGGTCAAGCGGCGCGGTGTCCTTGAGCCATGTGGTCTGTTGCGCCGTCGTCGTGGTCGTGCGCTTGATGATGGGACGTGGATCGAGAATCGTCTGGAGCGACTGTGCAATCCAGCGGAAAGCGGCGTCTCGTCGGTCATTGAACCCAAGAGAGCGAAGGGACATGGAAAACTCTTGGACGAGTTCGTGGATAAGGGTTTGCCGTGGCGTTGGCGCTTCCGCTTTCATCTTCTCGGCGTAATTGAGGGCCATACCAAGTTGTACTCGCTATTGTGAAGGAATGAGAGTTTTTTGAAAAACATGTGGAGGACGCCGCGCACCCGGAAGATCTCGCGTTCATCATCCTCTGTGATCTCCATGTACTCAATGCAGACGATTTGCTTATTAGAAAACATTCGCTTGTACTTTGGTGGGAGCTGCTTTCCCGGTTTTCCTGCTTTCTGTTTATACCAGTACTTTCTCTTGCTCTCCCTGTGAAGTGTTGTCAGCTCTGGGGTAAAAAGGACGATACGACCCCATCTCACTCGTCTTTATCTGCACGCGCCGACAACGGACGCATTAGCAAGCAGATTGCGGGCGCTCAAAGTGAAGGACACACGGTATATCTGCTAACAGGGTCAGAATTGGAGGATATGACGAGAAGAGAGAGACGCACCAGGCCATCCATGAATCTGAAGATACGGAGGTATGACATGAGTGGAGGCCGAGGATCAGAAAAGACAACGTTGCAAACTTTGTATCGAGGTCAAGCGTTGTTTGCCGTCAATGCAAACGCGCCGCTCTGTCCCATCCGATGACTGAGACACGGCTGTGAATGACAGCGGTCAGGCATATATAGACTTATGAGAGAAAAGTGGAGTAGATTACCAAAAATGATAGGCGGGATATAAAAGTTTCGGAAGATAGAATCAACGAGGCCAATCTGCTTGATCTCTGACCAGACGACATCTAGCGCCAAGGGAAGGGGAATTAAGGACGTGGGAATATGGCGAGCAAGCGAGTTACGCACCGCGTTGGTAGTGAGGATCCAAATCAATCACCCCTTCGACAATCTGGTCTGAAACGAAAGGTCAGAACGGAAGCCGACGCGAGGAGACGGCCGCACCATAGAGTGCCTGTGCGGTGTAGGTTGTTGAGCGTGGAGGCCGAAGAACGTTTTTGAAAGAAAAATCATCGCCGTCGGCTTTTGAACCCGTTGCCCTTTTCCTCTTTGCGATAGGAGTGTCGCTTTCTGAGCTCGAGGAATACTCTGAACCGGAGGCCATGTGTTGGAGGCAAAAAGAGTTAAAGACAAAGGCAGACGACACGATCGGACCCGTACAAGCGCGGAAAGGTGTGACATCACCTCCCCGCTCTGTGACATGGTCCTGTCACGTTGGTCTCACTCCTCTGATGAGCCTAAGAAAGGTGCCAGCTGGTCGTGCTCAGCCTCAGCCTTCGTCAAGGTCTGCGACGACCACAAAAACGTGATTCCCTTGCTGCAGAGCTCGAGCGTGGTTCGTCATGACCATCTCTTTATGCCGCATCCCTGATGCATTCTGAGAACAGATCCACAACTCTCGACCGCCAAGAGACAGCAGCGCACTCAGGCGCTGAATACCACCCTATCCCAAGCGGCTCTCGAGCGAAAACTCGCCGCTGCAGAGACTAACCGTGTCCAACTCGAAACCCGCCTCCGCGAGCGCGACGCGGCTATCGAACGCCTCGAAGCCGATCGTCGGTGGCTCGCCGAACGTGAACAAGAGAACGAGAGGAAAAGGAGCGCGTCTCAAAAGAACGCGAGGATGAAAAGGTGCATACTCAAAAAAGGAGCTATAAGTCGAACCTAACACCTTGAAGACAAAAGCAGACCAGGACGTCCGTTCGTTGCGCTCGGAACTGAGTGCCCTAAAAGAGGACTACGCGGACCTCCAGGATAAACTCGATGCCCTTTCGCACACCACGTCCCAGAAGCTAGCCGCGCAAGCCGCGGAGCTCACCTCTCGTGAACGCCAAGTCGATTCCCTCTCCGCGGAGCTCCGCGCATCGCACGACGCAGCGGCCGCACATAGCGCCGAGGCACTTCGTCTGCAATCAGCTCTCGACGCCCAGGCGACTGCGCAGGCGGACCTCTCGCGGCACGACGCAGAAGAGGCCAGTTGGTCCGTGCTGCGCGCCGAGCTCACGCGCCAGGCAGAACACACGCGGCAGCTGGAGGTAGCACATACTCGCGCGATGGTAGAACTGGGCTCCCTGCGCGAGCGCCACACGGCCATCGAGGTGCTGCGCGAGCAGAATCGCGCGCTCGAGCGGCGGGCGGCGGGCGCGGACGAGCTGCGCGAGACAGTGGTGCGCCTTGAGGCGGAGTTGCAGGCGGCGCGTGCCGAGCGCGAGGCGTGGTGCGTTGTCCTTCTCCACTCCTACTTTTAAATCTCTGACGCGGACTAGGGCTGCGCACACTGCGCCTCCAGAGACGCCCGCCGCGACACCTATCTCTATCACGCAGAGCCTTTCTGCGCTGCGCCTCGAGCACGCGCACCTCCTCCAAGAACACGGCGCTGACCGTGTGGCGCTACGACAGCGCGAGGCGGAGCTCGCAGACGTACGGGCGCGGGAGGTTGACGCGCGAGCGACGGCCGACGCGTTGCTGCAGGAGACGCGGGCTGCAGAAGACCGCGCGACGAGGGCTGAGCGCGCCGCTGCGCTCGCTGAGCGGGAGATTGGGTTCCTACAGGCGCTTAATGTGCGTACTCGGTGCCCGATCTCTCGTCATTTGATTCGCGCTGACTACCTTATAGGCGAGCTACGCGAGCGAGGAGGCCGCGCAGGGCACTGGCCATGTCGACCAGGCGAAAGAACAGCACGTCAGGGAGCTTGAGGCGCTGGTTGACGAGTACAAGGGGCGCACGCGCGCGCTCGAAACTGAGATTCAAGAGCTCGCGAAGCGGCCCGCGCTCAACCAAGGCACGGGCCTCCAAGCCCTGCGCGACGACCTGACCAACGAGAAGCACGCGCTGCAAGAGGCGCGTAGAGGTATGTCGTCCCCACCTATGCACTACCCTTCCCCTAATTACCGCCCCTCAGCGCTAGAAGAAAAGGAAGAGGAGGCCGAAAAGGACAGAGAAAAGATCGAGGAGCTCGAGCAGACGCTGTTCGACCTGCGCGGCGAGATTGGCGCGGGACGTCACGTGCCACCTGGCGTGCGCGTGCTCTCTCTCTGCGAGAACCCCGCACAGAACTGGACCGATCTGCGACAGGCTGCCCTCGACCGCCTCAAATCCGAGAACGCCGCGCTCCTCCAGCGCCTCTCCGCGCTCGACCACCACGCGCCCACCAACCCCAACCCGGAAGCAAATGACGAGGAGCAGCTGGTGCCGCGCGCGAGCTGGGCGGCGGTCTGCGAGGAAAAGGCGCAGCTTGAGGCGGAGCTCAAGCAGCGCGATAAACGCATGCTCCGCTTGCGGCAGGTGTTCGCGGGAAAGACGGCCGAGTTCCGCGAGGCGCTCTCGGCGATCCTCGGCGTCAAGCTCGCGTTTTACGATAATGGACAGGTGCGCGTCACGTCGCAGTACGACCTCGGTGCCGCGTTCGTCTTCAGCCTGCGCCGAAGGACGGAAGTGGAGGAGGAGGAGCGCGCATGCAGCTCGTCGCGCAGGGCGAGGGAGGCCCGCAGGAGTTGCCGCAGCTGATGCGGAACTGGGTCGAGATCGAGCAAAGTATACCTTGCTTCTTGGCGAGCGTCACGCTCGAGTGCTACGACAAGTGGAAGCGTGAGCAGCAAATGGGCGGTAGCGTGACTGAATGAGTGGTTGATCCTGTGCTTTTGTAATTTTGTTCGAGATGAAAGCTCTCATTCGGTTCGGTGCCTGCGTGATTTTGTTTGGCCGAGATGGTGTTTCCTCGTTCCTTGACACTCCCGGCATTGAACCCCCTGGGACCGACCAGTACGCATGGATAATGATGTGAAGAGCAGAATGGTATTATGTAGACAAAAAAGTTGGTGAGCTGTTGGAGATTATAGCAAAAATCTATGCAAGGTGTCTAACTATTCGCTCTAGATTGTCAGGTATCGTTCACTCGGTGTCCATGCGCGCACGCTTGGTCCCATTCGCCTTGCCATTCTCGTGCGCCCCATCGGAGGTGGCGGCAAAATAATCGAGTTTTGCGAGAGGGTCCGCGCGGATGGTCTTACTGCCCTCCTTCCAGTTCGCGGGACAAACCTCGCCGTGCGCATCCTTCGAATTGCCGCGCCACGTCAGCACGCCATCCACCAACGACGGAAGGGAAAAATATACTTACGGTGAACTGGAACGCCTGCACGAGACGCAGCGCCTCGTCGACGGACCGTCCGACGGGCAGGTCGTTCATCGTGATCTGCCTACGAGGAAGGTAGCACCGTCAGCTGTCGCCAACCCCATGTAGGGAGAGAACCGTACCTGAGTATACCCTTGGGGTCAATCAGGTAGCTCGCGCGGAACGTGATACCTTTGTCCTCGATCAGACACCCGTACTCACGCGCCCACGCGCATATTGCGGTCCGCGAGCAGAGGAATGCGCAGGTCGGGCCCGAGCCCGCCGGCGCTGCGCGCTTGCTGCGCCCACGCATGGTGCGAGTACTCCGAATCAGTCGATATGGCTGCCCACGTGTGCGCGTAATCAACGAGTGCATCCCTGACCTTGACTCGACAGAAGGCGTACCGAGTACCGTAGTATTAAGGCGGGCAAATTCGGGGAGCGCGTCGTTGAACGCGAGGATTTCGGTAGGGCAGACAAAGGTGAAGTCACTACAGCCAGCCAAAAAAAAAGTGGGGGAAAAATGAGACAGAGGACGCGCAGGATTTTGGGACGTGCATACAGAGGGTAGAACATCAGGATAACCCTGAGACGACCAGGTCAGAAAAGGGTGAGAGAGAAACGCGTAAATAACTACCATTGACCAAGGTAGTCTGCTAAGGAGACCTCCTTGAAAGCACCGTCTACGAGAGCAGTGACGCTGAACACCGGTGCAGGGTTCTGGATAGTGGGAGACATCTTGGTACTTGGCAGAGAAAAAAAAAGCGGGGGGCATCCGAAGGTCTGATTTATATATAATACGCCGGTGGCGACGGCCGTGGCCGCGCGACGCGTTTCTTTGGATTTGTTTGGATTCCCTTCCAATAGGCAAGCGCATACCCATGTTAGGCATTCCGGAATGGTTACTGTATTCGTCTCGAGTTAGGTGTACATGTCTGCGGAGGTAACAAGGCACCGTCAGCCAAAGCGGGGCTTGGGCCGTGCCTCAGTCTCTCTCTGGTCTACCACTTGAAACTCGCGCACTTGTATTATTGGGTGTCTTCCAAGGTATCTTCAGTTCAAGTTGGTCTCGCTGCTTCAAGTTGAGATATCATTGTTTCTACCCAGAGTACCCTACCCGTGCATAGAACTCCCGAGTCAGAGCCACAGTATCCGCGTTGTCTTCATCGTGCGTTGCGTCCCGCCCATCCGACTCCAACTCCCAGTCTGAACGCCAAGCCTCCATGTGAGATCGTGCTTTGTTGATAAATCATGGTCTGGCCGTAAGAAGCCCCAAACCCAAATGACGGAACCACATCCATACAGCCCTCGCACGCTCGCGAAGAGCAGACGAGGGACAGTTCCTCACGCCGTGACAGCCCCGCCTACCCAAGCTGATTCGAGCATGGCGCTCACGAACATTCTGCTCATGGACAAGATCGACTTGGACACTCTCCGTGCGCCATTAGGCATACGTCTACCTGCACCTCTTCTGCTGCCGCCCCACTCGTCTGACTCGATCGAGAACCAAGGTCTTTGATCTTCGCGGAGATCGCACAATCCGATGAGGTGCGTCGAGCGCAGCTTCATGGCTCCGACCCCAAAAGGTTGCCAGGCTCGACCACGCCGATGACCAGAGCCATTGTTCTTACTTCCTCGCCTAGAATCGCCAACTCCCCGATAACACGGGTAGTCGACCACTCTGATTGGCTCGACTTGTGGCCGCTGGCATTTCCCTCAAATATCTCGTCTCTCTCGTTTACGCCAATTCATCAGAAACAGTCAGCTTGACGACATCTCCGTCAATCAACCTCGTGGCCCTCTCAACAACACACGCAAATGACAGGCCCAAGCATACCTGTAAAATAAAGTACGCACCCAATTACCAACTACCTTCACATTTGTCCGAGGTGCCCACCTGCCCTAACTAGGGATCAGCAACGCCGAGAAAGAGCGCACCATCTGTCGAGGCAGCATGGGGAGCAACGGTATATTGCGTACTACTTTAGCTTACCTGTGAGGCTTGTACTTTACGACTACTTAGTTGTTCTGAATGAACTGTTTTATTTCCTAGTGTGCGCACACCTTATATACACTTTGGAACAATATATAAATAGCTACTTATTGTATCTCAAGGCCTAAGGCCACTCAACTGAGCGCAGACGCTGTCCGCGCTCTGATTCGTACTAGCGAGGCCACAGCTCACTTGCTGTGGCCGAGCCTGTGGCTCAGTGTTGTGGCACTCGCCGATCACTCGGCTTCGCTGGCCACACACTCGCTCAACACTCCCCCTCGCTTTGCACACCGGTAGAGGTTAGAAGCATTCTGAACAAAGAGATTTTGAGTCCCAGAGTGTCCCGAAACTGTGTGAACTTGATGCGACCCAAGTTCTTGGTGAACATGTCTGCAGGATTATCGGCACCATTTAGAAGAATAGCTCCACTTGGTGTTGCTGAACCACTTCCCGGATGTAATGGTAGTGAATATCTATGTGTTTAATTCTGCGCTCTTGCACAGGATTTGACGCCATGAATATAGAGCCTTGATTGTCGCCGCACAAGTGGAATCGGTCCCATCTTAATGTCAAGCTCGCTGAGGAGTGCCTTGATCCACACAAGCTGTCGGCTTGTGTCAGATAGGGACATGTATTCTGCTTCTGTTGAGGACAGAGCGACTGTGTGCTGCGCTCTGGAATTCCAGCTGAAGATTCCATCTGCTAATTTAACCATGTATCCGGTAGTGGATCTGTGATCCACAGGGTTTGATGCCCAGTCAGAATCCGCGCACGCGAATAGACCCTTATTAGAGTGGCCACTGTATATTAGTGCGTAGTCTGCAGTGCCTGCGAGATAGCGGCATATGTGCAGTGCACGATTCCAAGTGGTCTTGTGAAGGGTTTGCAGCGTGCTGCGCCATCTTAGTCACTGCAATGCGATGTCTGGGCGTGTGCCCAGCATAATGTACATGAGCGAACCGATGATCTGCTGGTACTGGGTACGCAGTGTAGTATCCACAGTGTCGGTATTCAGTAGGGGGTGATATCCCTCAGGCAGTGGTGTTGCTGA